>OY720422.1:41501388-42101388 GCA_963082815.1 Melanotus villosus
AAATTTGGCATCATGTGCTGATCACACAGTACTCTTTGTTGAGGCTAATACATGGCAGGATATTACAATAATGCCGGAACAGGACATGAGAGCACTTAAAAGTGTGGTTGGATGTTAATAAGTATCTAACCGCTAAATTCCAGCAAAAATACAAATTCATTCCGTTTAGTATCTATTCGCAGAAACAACCTGAATTTAACGAACTAAAAATCCATACAAATGTCTGTACTCAAGATAACTGGTGTTGTAAAGCAGTCTGCGATGGGATCTACATCTAAAAAATCTTACAAATAGAATAAGAAGAACAATATACGTTTTCAAAAGATTACGTGAAGTTATGTCCTTTACAATCTTATTTTATTATGGGTTGGTGGAATCGAATTTTGAGTTATATGATTATCGGCTGGGGAGTTGCTTACAATATTCATATTAAACACTTGTATACTGTTTAAAAAAAACTATCCTTAAAGTGTTGTTAAAGAAACCGATTGCATATCCAACTGCCTTACTCTTCAAAGATATACAAGGTTAAGCAGAATGACGTATCCATTTTATATGCAGTCGTATTCGTTAATAGTTGCAACTTTAATTTCAAAATCAAGCAAAACACGGCAATTTTATTTTTTGAATATTACATCAGTCAAATGACCTCCACCTCGCTGCTGGCACTCTTGAAGTCTCGGCACATCAAAGTATTCACGGCATGGTCAAAATACGCAGCACGGCACGGCAGGTTAAATGCCTTTATACTGGAATCCGTATGCGTGGTAGCTGACTTCTTATCTAAAAGGATTCGGTCAGCAAGCGCTGATCATGGTTGGTGTGGTCGTCGAAGGGTCATTTGTTAAGAAGTCAGGTCCTTCGTGTTATTAGTGATGTTCCCTACGATTAATGTAAGATAACTCTTTTTGTATTTTATTTAGTTTGATTATGTTTGAGCCTTTAATGGTTTCGGTTTATATTATTTTCATTTTAATATTTTATTTGTTTGAAGATTAATTTCAATTACTTTAATATGTTTGTTTGTTAACTGTGCTTATTCTCTATAAACCGTTCTATAAGCTTAACTACCAAAGTGTTCTAATATAATGTTAGTCGAATCGCCGCGTAGCTGATACCACCACGTTTGTGTTTAATTATTACCAAATTTTCTAATAATTTTAATTAGCTTTTCTTTTTAATTTTATTAACTACTATGTTACATTTGATGGTAACCATTACATTACAATATGCATCGATATTTGCTGCTTATTATTTGCTTATTTTCATTTTATTCTACTAAGATTTTGACTGTTGTAATCATATGTTATTTATTAATTAATTAATTACCCGGAATATTTGTAATTGCAGCAGTTCCAGGAAGAAAATGTTTTAAAAACGCCTTGTCGCTTATTATGACCTTTTAATTATCTGATTATTTCTAAAATTATTTTTCCAGTGTTTCCGAAAAGCTCGAAGGGAGAAATGTAACTCCACATCATTGTTTCCAGATTTACATAAAAAAATATGGGGCTTAACATGCGTCTAAGAAATATAATTTAATATTGCCCAGTTGATTGTAAAACACAAAATCTGTCAGAATTGTAAAGTGTCAAAGGAGAAATAAACTTGCCTTTGTTTTGCATTAAATTTAGATAGGAATTGTAGATAGAAGTTATGGTTTATTTAGCTTAGATGTATGTTGGCGTCAATCGAAAAATACAAAGACAAAAGTTTCATTGCATGTTTTAAGTTTAATTGTCATATAGATCTTAAATTCAGAATTTTGCTGACTTATTTTTTAACTTAGTAGCTTTAAAATTATATAAAAAGTAATAAAAAGGCAACTTACAAAGCTAATATAATAATAATTTTTAAAACGTTTTTGATAGTTGCCATTCTAGATATTGCTTAGACTTAGAAGATTCGTTCTTTTAAAAAAGAATAAATAAACAAATAAATGCTTTACTAAAACGAAAACCCCATTTACATTTTCTCAAACATAAATTGTAAAACTCCATCTATTTCAAAGACATCATTGGCATTCCGTTTTAGAGCCCCAGGATATTATTTTGTAGTTTCCTCATCGGTCTTCTGTTCGTATCCTCATTAAAGGAAAGGAAACCTTTTAGTCCGTTAATGGAGTTATTAGGAAAATATATATTTGACTCCAGTTTCATAGGACTTGATATCTAATACGTTTCCTTCATGTAATTACCTAAGAAAATCCTAAATGATGGTTTAATATATTTTTATTTTATTACATTAAAAAAATTAGAAGGACGTGAATGTTTCAACCTCACCTAACCAGGAAAGAATTTTTTAATTAACTGATTGCAGGAGTTTGTAAATTATAAATAGTTCAACTACGAATAATTCTACGAGTATTAAAGCAAGTTTCCTATGAAGCTCGCATATTTCAATTACAATTCATGAAGTCTTACCGTGTAGATTGGCCCACTTTCCACATAGCTATGATTACAAAATTCCAAGTTTCATTTCTGACATTTTTTTCAAGGATCGAATGCCAAAAGTCAATTATTTTACAGGTTATTACTAACTGTAAGGATTATTAGGCCCCTGTCCATTTATTAAACTTACAGCTGTGAGTGGTTCTTGGCTCTGTCACACATTTTTAAGGCACTTTGTATGGTCTTTCACTGTATTTTGGGTTGCTCACATTTAGTACTTTGTCCATAACAACACTATCGTCCCATCTTATATTTGCCCTTCTCTTATAACGTATTGTATCAAGTTTCCATTCACTTTACTTTCTTGGCCTCCGAGTTTCTTCCATGTGCTCCCGAAACTTTAAACTTTGAGATTCCTAATATTTTGTGGTTCACCAAGCCCTTCTTTCTTAACCGTTCTTTATAGTTCCCACAATTTCTCTTAATATATTCCTCTCACATATTTGTAGTTCTTCCTGTTGTTGTTTGTTTATGTTCCACGTTTTAGCCGCTGTTATGACTGGTTGTATTGATAAATTTTTAATTTCGTCGATCTGCTTAAAAAATTACATTTGAAGATACTTTTCTGAGCATAGTAAGTTCAATTTTTTTATACTTCTTCCTTCATGGCACTATCGACTCTTGATAGGGATTCAAGTAATTGAAACTTTTGGTTTCTTCAAAATTGTAATTAAGTATCTTTAGTTTTCCTTTTACGCGTGCTTGAGTTCTAGTGACTTTCATAAATCTAGTTATCTTTTTTCTTTATTATGAGTCCGTATTCAGTTGCCAGTTCAATATAACAAAGTTTTCTTTCAGTTTACCCATTGTTCTACTGTACTTGTCGTCACTAAATCGTTTGAATAAGCTGTTTTCTGCGAGAGTTTTGTGTAGATCGACCTTTGTCGGGGCATACCTCTATGCACCATTATTATTTTTGTCATTCCCAATGGAGTTTTTATTGTAACTGTGCTATTTTGCAAAGTCATAATTATTACATTTATTACAGTAACTTTCTAGGGATTTCAACCTCTTCTAGAACTTCAGTTACTGGTTACTACTTTTAATTCTATTAAAAGCCTACTTAAACTCAATGAAAACGTTATACATTTGAAGACTGAATTCCTGCCTTTTTTCTGCTATTTGCCCCATGATGAATATAGCATTTATGATACTATGATTTGCTGTAGAACCTTACTGATATTTTGATAATTGTTGTTCAGGGTACGTTTTCAATCTATTGTATATTAAGCATGTGTTGAGACGGCGGTTGCGGTTTCAATTTTAGCTTACTTATTTTTGAAATGGTGTATTTATATTTACAAATGCACGTTTGATCAACTTACCAAGTAATGGTGTTCATTCCACACAAGTTAGATTAATGTGTGACCCCGCCCAAGTTTCACAAACACCCAAAACTTAATACAAACGTTGATGCTCACATCATCCAGGCAAACACGTTTCACACAGATAGCAGCGATACGTGAAAGCAAAACAAGCACATGTTATTACATTTAGCAGTATAGGTTCGGATAGTGAGAAAGGGAATCCCCCCCCCCCCCCCCCAAGTGATGATGATGGGTACACCTTTTGCTACCTATAAACCTGTGAACAAGCAGGGAGCAAAAGTATGTATCGACGTTCCTTTTTGCAGACGACCAGCTTATTGTAGCGGAATCAGAAAACACGTTACAAAGTGCAACATACAAATTACAAGTGATGAAGAATATAACTTAGAAATTTCAACGGAAGAAAACTAAAGTAATTGCCTTTTATGGATCAGAACCAGTGAGACCGAAGGTAGTCCTTAACAACAAAACAATAGAATAGGTTTATACTTTCAAATTTCTGGGGTGCACAGTATCGAATTTACAAGAATCCGACATATCAAAAAAGATCGAAACATTTTAGTTATTATAATGGGACAATAAGACGAAATCCTAAAAATAAAGTACAAACACAGACTTATACATATGGTGGTGAATGGTGGACGATTACAAAAAAAGACGAGCAATGAATACAAACTTTGGAAATGAGATTTCTAAGAGCGGTGGCTGGATACACAAGACAGAAAAATAAATACATACATACGGACAGAGCTTCAACCTGAATGAAAAAATTAGAGAGAATAGAAACCACTGGAAAATTCAATTTCAACGAATAGATAGAAAACAGCCTTCCAAAAAATGTTATCAATACAAACCGAGAGGTAGAAGAAAAATGGGAAAACAAAGAAAAAGATTGAAATACCAGCCGTGATAACGTAACGGATATTTAATTCAAGACATGCAGAAGAAGAAGACGACAGGCAGATGTGTTCAGCAAGCCAACTACGACAGAATATAGTCAACTAATGGGAAATCCTAGATGACCCATACGATCCAGGAAGTCAGTGAGGTAAAGTTGCGGAGGCTGGCCTACCTGAACACCCCAGAGGGCACATCCAGGAGTCACTGTACCGCGCAATTGCAGTCAGGGGAAGAGCCCTTAGTAACCATGCCAAATTCCCAGGCACATAACAGGCTAAATGGGTCCAGAGCCTCATGCCCTAATAAGCAACAACGAGCCTTATGCTCACACAAAATACATTCCCATCAAGCCTCAATTACTAAAATAACAGCAATAACAACAACAACAATAATATCAACAATAACAGCAACAACAAGAACTCCAGCCATCAAAAATTTCAGCTACTACTCATGCAATTACATAAATACCACCTTTCCACCTTTATGTTACCAATTTCGCAAAAATGCGTTTCATCCACTCACTTACTAATTTACGCACTGGTGGTATTTCATTCAACTTCTCTGTTGTATCTACTCAATTTCTCCAATTTCTCCATTTTATTCTTTCGCCATTCTAACTAAATTTCGAAAGGAATCTTAAATTTGTTATTTATAAATTGCATAAGTCTCTAAAATTTAATTTTACATATTCGTTTAATTATGTATCCGACGTCCTAAGGGCATAAGGATAACAAGAAGAAGAAGAATTATAATATTATAATGGAGCGATGTTCAAACGTGTTAGTCAGGGTCATTACACGAGAATGCATGCGAATGCCGCTGTAAAAGGCAATATCTCATAGCTGCAAAACAGCTGAGATATCATTTTATGAAATACTGACATCAACGCGAAACGTCACGTATGCCCCTGTTCGAGTAGGAGTTGACATCTAATATAAGGAATTACTCTGACAGAGCTCACCACGGTGAGCGTAGCCGTCAAACAATCATGTCCTTAAGACGCCAGGTCCTTCGTACTAGTGATGTTTCCTACGATTTTTATGTAATACTATTTTTCTGTATTTAACTTAAATGTAATTCAATTCATAGTAAGACTTGTTAATAGTTTGGATCAAACCCTTTGTTTCATTTTATTAACTTTGATGTTTGCATGTACCTGAAACTTCTGCCTAACATTGTTTAAGTGTTTTGTCTTTAACTTTAATTCTAAATAATATTTTGTAAAACTAAATCAAAGTCGGGCAATACATGTTATGTTAGTTGAATCAGAATTTTAATATAAAACCTCTCGCAGCAACCCCCACGTGACGTAGCTGGTTTAATACACCACCATGTTGGTACTTAAGAATTATCAGTAATTCTACTAAATTTAATTAAGTTATTTTTGCTAACTTTTAACATTACTTATTGGTGGAAATCATCTCAAACCTGAAAACTCCTACCTAAATGCAATATTCGAATGCTTTTAGCTACTATCATAACTTTTATTACTATTCATTCGTCACAATTTCTACATGTAGTTTATAGAGAACAAAATTTTAAAAATTAAACAAACGCGTTCCTAGAATTAAAACAAAGTCAACAAAGCAACAAAATAACATTTCATAATTCGAATACAGAAACGAATACTCGTACTATAAAAAAACGGATGATCTGCTGTGTGCCAATAAAATCCATATAGGAGAGAAATAAAGTGAGCTTTAACGCTAGTTCATGAATTTTGCCCCTATATCATGGGGTCATACATGCGCCGATTTTGCTGTGTCGGTTAATAATCCGCTGATCGTATACAAAGTACTCTATCCTAGAGCAATTTTCCCGGTAGAGCATTACATAATTATTGCAGTTTCTGAAAAAGTTTATGCCGTGGAACTGTTAAACGCTTTAGTATTTAGTTTAAGCATTTAAAAGTTTTTAAATAATACACGTACAGATTTTAAGGAACTAAAGACAGGTCTTTTCGTTATTAGAATGTAAATTAGAATTAGTCCAATACAACCATTATAACAGGTTTAACATTAAATAGTCCAATAATTCTTCGTTTCTTCTTCAAACTTATTAACTTAACTTATTCGTATTTACTGCGAAGAAGGGTCGCATTAACTAAAATTACCATAAAATTTTCAGCTGGCAGCCCAAAATTAACGCAAATCTTATACATAGTATTAGTAGTAGAAACCCTTAGTTACTGAAAATTCTAACTAAAACAACCATTTTCCTCCCTCTGTACGTCGAAAGCAATTATTCATCACGGGTTAGTTCGAAGTTCGTTTATCAGATCGAACACCTGCTACGTGGGCTAGTAATGGATTTTTTTATAAAAGTTTGCACGTGGTCACCCGAGTTTCGGCTGTAGATAAGTTTTATTGGTGTTGCTTATCAAGCTTCTTTTAATTTTGTTGTTTTTTAAGCCAAGCACAGACACGTAACTGTTGTCTTGCAAAAGAGAATGTTTATTTTTGTTTTAATTATATTTTCGGAATGATGCTCAAATTGTCATATCAGTTTAATAGCTAAAACTCCACCGTTTCCAAATAAAGCTTTATTTCCAGTTATAACGCGAAGTCCAATATTTCCCATGTTATTGATGTAGGGAAACAAATTCCGCAAAGCTATTGTGCCTTTGAACAAAGAAACAGTGACGTCAGAATCGTAGAGTTTGATTTCAGAATTCTAGAGTGTGATTTTATTTCAAGTGACCCTGGAAAGGGTATCTACAGCTTCTACAAGAATTTTCTACGTCGACAACTGAATCAGAGATTTTGGATTAACCTCGATCTACAAGATGCGTCACGAAACAGGGATCGGCTGCAAGTTAGAAATGTATCAATTTAGATACCCAAACCGACATCCACCCGCAAGCGGTTTTCGCGAAGGGATGTCCTGTAAATATCAATTTATACCACCGACGTTTTATTAGATGAGAGTCCTCAAACAACAACACTTATTTCGGTTATCCGTTTCCATTCTGGTTTAGGAGACCGTTTATCGTGCGATACTTTTTCATTTTTTAAAGTTCTAACCTTTTATCTCGATGTTCTGTAACTAAACTAACTTTATGATCATTGGATTGTTAAAGGTAAAGAACGCAATAACTTTGGAAACAATTGTCTGTAGCAAAAGTTTCAGTATTTCTACTTTTCTACCCACGTTCCGTAAGTGATAGATTGATCCAAAAGCCACAGATAGAAACTCGTCAAAACTTACTGACCTAACCTTATTTCCACAATTTTCTAAAGACTTCATTTGTGTTTTTAAGTATTTTCAGAATGGATAAAGATGTATTTATTTCTGCCTGTTTATAATGTCTTCCTTTTATTTACAAAGGTTTGTCGTGACGGCCAAATGACTACTCGACCGATGTGTTATTTCCGCATATAAACGTTGTTTTCAGCTACCCTTCATACATGAATAACCTTTACTTTTATGTGTTTTTGCTGTCAAACAATTTCCGCCGTTTTGAATTTAGTTTGTTATTTCTTGAGTTTTCTTTCTTATGGTTTTCCAATTCTATTTCATATTATACTACGATATATTGTTTATTTGGCAAATTTTGTGCGGTTGTGAAAGGTGAAGCGAAAAATAAACTCAAGAAAAATATTTCTACTAAACAAACGCATACGTACACAAAAATAAAATTAATCAGTTGGCAAACGAACTCCGATTTTACGCTCGTATAATTTTCTATATTTTATTATAAATAACTATGCTTCAAGTTTCTTTGATTTGTGTACCTACTAATTTGTGAATTGTATAAAAAAATGTTATGTTATTAAAGGAAAACAAATCGGTGAAGACAAAACGAATTTAATTCTGTAACGTGGAATTAGATTTTGGAAAAATGAATTAATAACCAGTCAAATGACATGACTTTTAAGTGTATAACCCACCATGACTAACTTTGTAAAGCGTATCCATTTTAAACAAAATTATTTATTGATTAATCAAACCGTTTAAAATTTTGTACTTTTTGCCATCGGTACAGACACTGTATTGAGTGTATAGTGTATAGTCTAGTAAAATTAGCACTTCGGTATCGAATAATTAGAGAAAATCTGGAAACTTTTTTAATCGATATAACTAGCATACCTCTAGTATGGAGAAATTGAGTTTGCCCCAATTTCTAACTAGAGCTTCGGCCACCAGTTCTAAAAATTTTCGTTATTTTTTCAGTTTCTTGCGTAAAACCCAAAAACGAAGCATTGTGTTGAGAAAGTCGTTAGTCATTAAAATGTAGAACATTAAATTATGCGTCGAATGAATACCCCACTTTTGAATTTCAGTTGAATAATACACTTGAAATCGTTCGTCAAATATCAAGTATTATTTTGTTAGTTTGTCGTTCTGCCACTGTGGATATCTCCAATCTGACTGATCTTATACTAAAATGTGATAGAACAAAAGTTGTAGAAAATTTAATTCTCTTTCATATGGACTCTTAAGTTTATTTAAATCGAGTAAGTATGACTGTAGCTACACGCATTTTCCCGTTGTAAGTCGTTTTGCGCAAAACGAACCTTTGGGGAATTAATCATTTTTCCCTTAGTTGTCGGTGTAAATTATTTAAATAAATAATAATTGTACAAGAAACGACAATTAATAATGACATATGACAACTCGCAACCACGTTTGTATCCCCCCCCCCCCACACACACACACACGCACACAACCAGCCACGATCGACGTTGTTTTTGTATGCATTAAAAAAACGTTACTGAAAGTAGAAACAGTTACAGTTTCACATAAAAGAATATATTTACCTCAAAAAGGAGAATGTCTACACGTTTGGCCTTTGCATTGCGTGCAAATTATCGTACAGTTTATGCCAATTTTACGGCAAGAGCAGGCTGCACGGCATCCTTTGCTACACGTGCATGAAATATTGTTGAGGAGCTCTTCTGGTGCTGTCTGTGCCGATGGGGAGGAGACCATGTTTGGAGGCCTTCCAGCCCCACTGCAGTGAACCGAGGAAGTTGTTTCTCCAAATCTGCACTTGTAAATAGGCCCCCAGGGAATGCTGGCGTGCGGCTGCCTCAGTTGGGTGCAGAAAGGCGAGGTTGAACTCCCGTTTTGGTAGGAATTTCTGATGCAATTCAAACCGTATCTCATTTACAATACAGGATCGCAATGAGCTGCAGTCCTACCTTAACAACTTCATCTGCAGTACTGTTGGCGTTATTGAACACCCTGACAACTTGCTGTAGGTTCGAATCCTTTTCTAACACTTTGAGGAACTTCAGTTTCCCCTGCCTAAACATTGCTGACGTATTGTAGAAATAAGATGTTTACCTTCGTATGTGCAGAGAACTTCAAACTCTTCGAACTAAATAAAACGTTATCTTGTTGTCCTTTCCCCAGCTTCAGTAAATAGATGTTGTCGGCATTAGGAACCAGTGCAGTCAGAAGGACCAAAAGGTCGATGTCTTCTCCTACTATGGCCACAGAAGCACAGTGCTTAGCCAACTCAATCGCCGTTCTAACAATTACAGTATCTACATCCTCAATGACGTGGTCAACAACAAAGCGCTCAGCTCTTAGTTTCTGAGTTAACAAATATATTAGACGCTTCTTCTTCCGGTCATTAAACAGGAATCGTTCTTTGGACATCGTCACTGTCATGGTTTCATCAAAAATGACTTCAGCTGATGTCAGCTTAATAGCTCTGCGAATTCGCTCAGCTGATTTGATACTTTTCTCAGGGGTATCCATCAAAAATGATGGTTGCGCTTGACGAAGTCCACATATTTGTTTCATTTCATGTTCACTTTGCGCAAAACGACTCACAACGGAAAAATGCGTGTATCTACAGTCTTACCTACCCGATTTAAACAACTCTACAACTTTCATTCTACCACATTTTGTTGTAAGACCGGTCGTGTTGGAGATATCAGTAGTGGAAAAACGACTAACTGCATTTTCTACGAAAAATAAAAATAATACTTGATATTTTACGAACGATTTCAAGTGTATTGTTCAACCGAAATTCAAAAGTAAGGTACCCATTCGACGCATAATGTAATGCCCTACAGTTTTATAAATAACGACTTTCTCAATAGAATACTTCGAATTTGAGTTATACGTGAAAAACTGAAAAAATTGCGAAAATTTCGCGGTTTCTTCGACCTGGTGGCCGAAGCCAGTTTTGTCCATACTAGAGGTACTATATCGATTAAAACAGTTTCCAGCTTTCCTCTAAGTATTCGACGGCACTGCCTTTTTTTGGCCTAATTTTACTGGACTAATCTCTAGCAACATATTTTTCTTAGTAGAAAAGACTGTCAAATTAATAAAAGTGCTTTTTAGACTATCTAGCTAGGTAAAACGAGTTTAAAACGAATTTAATAATTTTTGGTATTTTTAAAAATACGAGATTTTTGTAATTCGTCAGGCTAAACCGTCTGTGCTACAAACTTCTAATAGTATATTATACACGACGCTATAATGAATGCTATTATTACCGAGGATAATGTTTGCAACACGAGCGAGCGAGCGAGCGAGTTTTGCAATTATCCGAGGTAATAGTAGCCATTATAGCGAGTCGTATACTATACTTTGTCCACTAACACAAATACGAAGAATTTTTAATTAAAATTTAAATAACAACGCTACTAAAACCATGTGGTAGGACTATGTTAAACGAAGTGGTAGGATTAGAAACATAACCTATTTCCTTCATTATACACCATAGACAATGATGTTACCATGACACCGTGAGTAATGATTATTCACTGCTGGCAGTGTATAATGGATAGCATTATGTTTGACCAAACACATGAATAATTGACAGATTATTGACTAGTCGTGGACAAAAGTGCTTTTTAGATTATTAAACAACCTATCTAGCTAGGTAAAACGAGTTTAAAACGAATTTATTAATTTTTGGCATTTTTATATACTTAAACGTACTTCTTAATGTAAAATTATCTATTTATAAGCTTTTATGCAAATTGGATTTCAGTAAATTATTATGTCAAAAACAGTACAACTAATAAATTATAGTCAAGCCTCGATCAAACTTTTAATCAATAGTCCTGATAAAAGGCCTCTCGATAACAGATCCTTCTAATTTTATCACTGCGTAAATACGAATTGTAATTTAATTACTGACGGGTACTCTATTCAGTTAAATCAGGCTCAGTAGTAGACAGGCAGGCGACAAAATTTCGCGCTTTCAAAGCCAACAAATTTACTGAAATATTCAGATTACGTTATGTCATGTTTGATCGATTTTGTAATACCCAAAAACAAGCTGGTTGATTATTGATCACACAATTTTAACCGTTATTATAAATCAGTCTAAACGAAGTTACATCTACGTCACATTTATATCTTATGAACCATCTATACGTCCTGAAAATCCCTTCATAGGTCTCCTGGGAATTTAGCATTCTCCTAAAATAGTTAGACCTTTGAGTGTTCTTTATTATAAGATTGCAGCATCCATGATTTCACGTAATTTATAGAGCGTAATTTTTGTAAAACCTTCACTTTTTTATCGGGGCATAATTTTTATTAATTTTGTTTTATCAGGATTTATAAATTCTAAATTCTACAAGATATGTGAATTAGAAGGTATGTATATCAAAACGGAAATGGGCTATTCAATAAAATTTCGAATAAAATTCGAATTTTCAGTTGGTTGCTCACAATAGCAAAACTGGTAAAAACTTATATTTTTGGAACAAATTGAATGTCCTGAGATTTTATTTGGTTTTTTTTTTTAATTTTGATTTCGACTTCCTTGATTATATAGTGTCCTTCCTAACTTAAACTAACAGGATTCATACCGTGATTACCCACCAAAATGACGAGACCAGATTTAAATCTTGTGTTGTTATCTGGTAGCTTAGCAGGCTCCTAACCACTGCAACATTGAGTTCCCTATATAATCTTATAAAGGTCACCATTTTCTTCTTCGTCTTTCTCACTTGTTCGTTTTTGAACTTCGTGACTTGTTATGTTGCTAGGTTACGCCATGCATCTAGGTCTTCTGCTGTCCTCATGATTTCCGCTGTTGGCAGATTTGTTAAACTCTTCAGTTGGTCGATAAATCTTAATCGGGATCGGCCTCTTGTTCTTTTGCCGTCGACTTTTCCCTGAATCAATAGTTTTTCGATGCCGTTTTGCCTGATTGCGTGGCCGCAAACTTTAAAATTTGCCTTTGGATAGATGTTAGAAGACGCCCGGTTTAGTCTATATTTAACTCTCTTAGGATCGAGGTGTTTGTTTTACTTGCTGTCCAGGATATTCGTAGCATTTTTCTGTAACAAGTCATCTCGAATGCTTCGATTTTTCTTTGGCATGCTGCTTTTAGTGTCCACGTTCACGGCTCTGAATCGTAGGTGGCTATCAGGAATATCAGGGATAATACTAATCTCTTTTTCGTTTCCTTGCTAATGTGGTGGTCCTTCCATACGTTTGTTAGGTGTGCTAGGGCATTCTTGGCCACCTATTCTTCTTTTTATTTCTTCTTTCGAGCCATGTTTTCATTCCCGCTGACTTTTGATTACTTAGTTTTGCAATAGCAGCTTCGACTTCAAAATATAGATGCTTTCTGTTCTATGTTTTGTATGTTTTACTCGATTTCTTCATTGTCTTAATCGGTTGTCTTTAGCGCTTCGCAGTATTGGCGCCATATTTCAACGATCTCGTGTTCCTCTATTACCAATTTTCCTATTTCGTCTTTGACTGGCAACTGCCTGGTTTGGAAAAGTATTCTGATCTTCTGAAATAGGTCTTTTGGCTGGCTTTGTTTCGCATGTTTTTCGTGCAACAGTAAAATATATCTATCCTTATCCTTTCCTCAGGGATCTGTGAATATTTTTTGTTAACGTATTATACATCTTTCTCCTTTCCGCATTGTTTATGCCACTGGCTTTTTTAGTTCTTGACGCTTGCTAATTATTTAACATGTTTGATCCGTAATCCAGGTTTTGCGTTTATTATTGGTTGTATTTTTCAGATTGGAGGTGGAAGTTTCTATTGCAGACTTCAATCTTTCCCATAATTCATCTGCTGTTAGTTGTTCAATTTCCTGCTGAGTTATTTGAGTAGCTGCATGATTTATTTTTTCTTGGTATTCACTATTGTTTCCCAGGTAGCACATTTGTTACTCTGGGCGTCTTTTTGAGTGGTTTCTGCAATTTAAGGGTTATTTTCTATATCAGTGCATTGTGGTCACTACTACGATCCATTCCAGGTGATCCGATAGGCAATCGGCGCCACGGTGCCAGGACCGCGTCTGTGAAATGGGCTATAGTACACTGGGTAACCAGGCCGTCCATACAAAACTACTAGAAAAAAGTCTAAATCATACCATATGGTTAACTACAAAACAAACACATCACCAACGTGATTTCATTTTGCTGCATATGATTTGGAGATTTTTATCTTAAAATTAAAAATGTTCAATATCTTTAATGAAAGATGTTTTACCAGTATAAACAATTCGCCGATTTTTCCATTCTGAATTGCTTGAAAATTTGAATTTTACATAATAATATTTTCGTTTTGTTTTTGTGCACCGTCTGGTGAACCCTATTTTAAGTGTTTTACAGATACCCACTCTATTAAGAATAAAATTTGCATTAAAAAGGTATAGAATAATGTTTTATGTGTATCTACTGTTTATGTTTTCTTTTTTCTATTTTTCAAAGTACCTGCCTCTGCAAATCTCAAGGGGGTAGGTGGAACTTTCAACAAAACTTATAGAAAAGAGAAAAATTGATCTTCATATTTAAGCATTCCGTAAAATAATCATTTCTTGTATGTTTTAATATTAGATTATAAAAGGGTTAGGTAATTTTAAGAAAATCTACAAAAACATCTACGTAAATACATAATAGGAAATAAATTTTACAATAACTTTTAAGATTTAATCTGCTGAAGTTTCATTATTTAAAAGTTTAAAACTTTGGTAGACTAATACCAAGTTTTAAGCTACTTGATGTCGTTGCTCGTTTCGAAGAACACGAACATGAACGGGACATAAAACTTAACTTTTACTTGTCGTTAAGCTCCTTACTAGTAGTAGGTACTACTTACAGGAATACTTTAACGGAATTTTAATTATTATGTATTAAAGATTATTCCTTCAAATCTAACATTGGCACTTTGTAACTTCGAACATTTTAAATATTTTAAAAGGTTAACAGAGAGTTATGATTAACTGCCTAATATCTACTCGTATAACTACCAAATAATTATTTTAAAAGCATTAAGCTTGTAATCTAAAACAGGAAAACATTTATTTGTATCTTATAATAAATTTAGAGAACAGTATTTCTTCTTGAAAAACATTTTAATGGAAGGGATCTAAATTAAAGTTCTAAGCCATCTGAGAATTTGAAGTACAAGTAATATCAAATGCCTAACAACCTAAGGGATCGTGAGGTTTGTAGAATTCACGTTAGAGCTCTATTTACATTTTACTATAGCATCATTTTCACAATCATTCTGGCGACAAATAACGTCCTTTCTGCAATACCAATTTCAAAGTATCTTTTATAAATAAGAAACGATAGCTGCGGATCGATACACCGAAAACCACAGTGTATTCTA
Source organism: Melanotus villosus (assembly GCA_963082815.1). Classification (NCBI taxonomy): domain Eukaryota; kingdom Metazoa; phylum Arthropoda; class Insecta; order Coleoptera; family Elateridae; genus Melanotus; species Melanotus villosus. Next base: position 41,516,627 of record OY720422.1, read on the forward strand.
AAATGTTCGTACAGTTTTTCAAAAATATTTAGATGTAATTATCGTATAACCTAGCCTAACCTAGTAACGTAAATATTCGTGTCAATATTCATTTATTACTTTCAACCTTCTTCAGATTCCTTCGCAACAAGGAATCTTTTTTTCGAGAAATGGCGTTTCTCCATTCGCTGTACATTTTTCAGTTTTGCTTATGTTCTTTGATTATATCCTTTAATAACGATATTTATAAAGTTACACAAAGAAAAGGTGTTTCAGTATGTCCATATTATATATGTAGAAGTTAATTACGCGTTATTTCATATGATAAAAAGTTATTACATAGGTACTAAACAAAATACACTGATTTCAGTATGTCGCCAGTTTGTTTTAATCACCAACACTACTGGCCCCCCCTCCACGCCTGACCAATCATCGTCTTCGTCTTACACGCTTGACCGGTTATAGCCGGTATAAAATCCCTGCCTTTTTCTGATTTTCTTCAGAAGGGTTTCGCCTCTGGCTTGGTTGACAAGTTGAGTTACCGTTACCCTTCTGCCTCTTGCTAAAAGAGTTTCGCCTCTGGCGGGGTTGACACGTTAAGTTACCGTGCTCATTTAGTGCTCCCTTTTACTCCGATGAAGCCCCTTAAAAAAGTGGGCGAAACGTTGAGTTCTTCTGTCTCAACAATGACACGGGCCCAACCCGGAAGAGGTTCTGTTAATACTGACACTGACCGTGGAAGTCTTCGAATTCAGTAGATTTATTTCATCAATCGTCAGTTTTAAAATCTGCAACTGCAGAAATTTTAAATCCTGACTTTAAGAGTATCATTTACAAACTTAATACTTACTTGATACTTAATAGCTTATTCATCCCTGTGCGGGACAAAGGTCTGCCCCTTTTTTTCTTCATTTTTTGTACTCCTACTTTACTGTTAAAGTCTCACTGTTCTATTTTTTTTTCGGTGACTCTTCCATTGCCTTTTCTAATATATTGTAAAAATTTGTCTAGTTCTTCTTCCGATGCTACTTCTGTTGGTGCTTGTACTTGAAGTATTGCTATTTTTTGTTGTTTACCAAGCTTCATATGTAATACTACTGTTCTTTCCGAGTATCCTCTTAATTCTTGTGTATATTTAGTTAAACTCTTTCTTATATAAAATCGTACATCGAAATTCCCTTCTTTTTCTCCATAATAAGCAATAGCAAATCTATTTGGATTTTCGTTCTATTGTATTCTCTCCCTATCTTCTTACTTCTACTATACCTATTATGTCACAATTAATGTTACTTCATACTGTGTCACGTTCTTTGATTTCCCGGACTTATTTCAGTCCGGTAAATGAACCTTTACGTTACAAGACAGGTAAAAAAATAACTGGACTGCAAACCTCTCGTTGCTGCCGCTGCAATAAAATTACTGGACTGAAAGTCTTAAACAAACATCTCGTTGTTGCCGTTACAATAAATAAGGTCATCAGATTTTCTTTGATCATTTGCTTAAATTTTAAAATGCACACATGAAATAAAACATTGTACGTCCGGTAAACTTCTACAGTAACTCGCCTTAAAATTCATTTCAACTCGCTACTGTAAACATTGGTTTACCGGACTTATAAACGTAAATTACTATTATTTAAAGCTTCCTCTAATTCTACCAACATTTCTTCGGATTTCAGAGTTCTTACATTTAATAAATATTTTTTTTGTGCAGCCGGACGCGAAGTGGTCATTTCGCGTACGCAATACAGGACGCGAAATCCGATTTCGCGGCCTTACCCTTAGTAACGGCCGCGAAATATTTTAACGGCCGTTACTAAGGGTAACGGCCGTTAAACTAAACGTCACTTATTTGACACATGAGAGTTGACATATGAAAATGTCAGTTTTATTATGTATTTTTTACGGCTGCACAAAAAATGTTGTGTATACTTCGGCCGCGAAATTCTTTAGCGCCCTCGAGATTGTCTTGCCTCGGCCGCAAGCGGCCTCGGCGACAATTTTTCTCTCGGTACGCTAAAATGGAATTTCGCGGCCTTAGCATACAAATAACTATTAATTGTTGTGATTAACTTAGTTGTTGTTTTCTTGGGCTTTTTTCTGAGTTTTTTTGGTCTCCTACTACCCCGGTGACCAACCCTCTGGGTAGTGCTTTGTGTGGGTATTTCTTTCCATTTTCGTTTTCCATGATCATTGCGTGAGCAATCTTCGTATTACTTACCTATCTATCTATTTTTTACCTGTTGTGGCCAGAAGAGTCTGCACCCAATTTACATTCGTGTCACTCTTTTGCGGTTTTGCTTCTTCCGCGGCATTTGTCTTTTTCAATGGAGTTGTGGGTGAGTTGCTATTATCTTATTGGTTACTTTTTCTCTAATCTTCTTTTTGCTTTCTCTTTCCTTCGCTTACGTTTAGTAATTTGCAAATTGCACATTTTCGTATTCTTCAGCTTGTTTCACTGTTGTAAATTCGTCATCCTCCAATTCATTTTCGACTTCTTCTAGTTCTTCCCATCAATTATTAAAGTGTTATATTTTATTATTGCACGATTCTTGCTTCTCTTAATCCAGGGAGTAACATTTTCCTTTCCTCCAATATATCTGTACGGCTACGGAAATCTTTTTCGATTCTAATTCTTGGGCCTTTCAGTTTGTTTTCGTTTTCCCACACCAGTATTTTTGTTCTAAATGCCACAAAGCGAACAGTAATTGGGCTATCCTGTTTATTTTTGTTTACCGTCTTTACCCAACCTAACTCTTTGTTTTCGATTTCTAGTTAAAGCTTTCGTCTTAAAAATGTTACTATTGTTTGTTATAACTTCCGGTAGTTTATTCTTTCTTCTGTTGTTAACCCATATATTAGAATGTGGTTTCTTATCTCTCAGGTACTATTTACGAACGCGGTTCCTGAACACTGTGGTCAATTCTGCGTATCACAGTAACCGCGATCTGAGCGCGGTTTCATGGTAAAATATTGTGACATAACTTTAAACTCACAACTATTACACACTACAGACCATTCGCGCAAGAGAGTGACAGCTGTTTTATATGTTATCTGTAATCACGCCGTTCGAAAATAATAACGCGAACCGTAACCGTTCAGGAACCTCGAACCATAACCGCGGTTCCGTGGTTCTATTTTCGAACATAATATTACATAACAACGCTACTAAAACCATGTGGTAGGACTATATGTTAAACGAAGTGGTGGATTATAAACATTTGCGAGTGGGCAAAACAAATTTTAAAACGTCAGTGCTTGAATATTTTGTGAATTATTTTAAGGTGATTTTAAGTTCTGCTGGAATTTTTTAAATAAAAGGCAAGCAAAATGGACAGAGAAAGCGATGAGATTTGTAGGCCACCCGAAATAACAGAAGTTTTATTAATAAAAATGTCGGTTGTTCCGTAAATAAAAGGTTTCTTCTCTTCTCTTTACTTCATTATACATCATAAACAATGATGGTTATCATGACACCGTGAATAATGATTATTCACTGCTGGTAGTGAATTATGGATAGCATTATCCTTGATCAAACACATGAAAAATTGACAGATTATTGAGTAGTCGTGGACAAAAATTCTTATTTTTTGTTTATTTATCATTTTTTATTATAAACAAAAATCAAACAATTGGTTTAAATAATGACACGTAAAACAGTTACAATATAGACTTAATAACTACTTAATCATTAAATTTCACCGAGAGAATTATATGAATAAATACCAAATATTTTTCAATATTTTCCATTGTTAAATTAAGTCTGGGGTCATTAAACATGTGTTTGTACATAGAAAATGTACGCGCAATTTCGCACGAGGTAATAGATGCGTACTTGAAGTGATCAATAAATTGGAGATCTACGTTAATTAGAGCTTCATTAAAGTCAACACCACTCAAAACCCTGTTAACTGCGTTTAATTTTGTAAACCCTTCATTTTTATTTAAAACAACTTTTCATTTATTTTTTTGCCTACGGAACCATTAGCACTGCCGATTTTGTTTTTTAACGTCTCAACTACCTGAATACTTTCTTCTAAAGAAAGTTCCCTGCCTTGAAGATTTTCTATTGCAAATGCAATGCAGGCAAAAGTTAATTTGATGTGTGTTAACTAATTTACAACAGACGGTTTCTTAAAAATATCTCTACATTTTTCAATTGCGATTGAACTATCTGAATCAAATTCTGAAATTACATTTTTAATACCATTAAAATGGTCGGCAAGAAATATTACACAATTTAGCCAGATTCCCCATCTGGTCAAGACTGGTTCTGATGGCAGAGGAACCCCAAGAAGTTTTTCTTTATATCTTTACTCTCTAAGAGGTGCTTTAACAAATACCTTTGTTTACATTAGATACTAACCTACTCACTATGGGAATTTCTAAGAAAACCATTTTCGAGTTTGTTGATATTTAAAACCCCCACAACTAAGTGAGCAATGTAGCATGCTTTTGTGTCTGTTGTTTCGTGTAGTGAGATCCAGATAGGTTTATCCCTAATTTGTTCTTTAATGTTTTTAATAACGTCTATATAGATAATTTAAATGTGCATGCTTTTTTCGTAACATTGAAGAACTGGGCACATTTTCAAAATTTTCTGGTCCAACAAGTGGATGCGAGCATTTGTACAAAACAAAATATGCATCAAGTTGACCAAAAAGAGCCGAAATATGCACTATAGCGTTTTGCATATGCATTATGCAATACTAGGTTGTCCCATAATCCATAATCCGCATAATATATTAATTAAGAAAATAAAAAATTAAAAAAAAAACAAAAAGCATTTATTCCTCTAAATATAATCCATTATTTTGAATAACATGTGTCCATTTTTTGGCCAGCAGCTGAATTTGATGTTGATACAACTCTGCTGGTTTGGAGGCAAAGAATTCGCGGCATGCGTTTTCTACTTCTTGAAAATTATTAAATTGTCGGTCGAAACCAAATTGCTACGGTATTTCTGTGGACCGTGCCATTCCCTTCAATATCATTAATTTGCTCAGCTGTCGCTTTTGTACTGAGGCCCTTCTTCCAATAATGACGCTAAAGAGCTCTAATTGCAATTTTTCTTCTGCCATGATTAACAACTGTGTAAGTGCAAGAACAAGTAAACTTTTAGGTACTAACAAAACGTCACATGACTGACAGAAACTTGTTTTTGTCATTATTACCATTAGGTCGCTAGATTAATGTAAAAAGAAACTCGGAGAAAACTAAAAAACTCTGCTAGTTTTTATGCACATAAACTTATGGGACAACCTAGTACCTAGTATAATGGTAATATGTATATGCAAATATGCACTAAAAAAACCAATTAAAAATCGCATTACCATGATGTGAAACGCATAGAAACAAAGATTCAAAAAGATATACTATAAAATAGAGATATGCACTTTTCATATTTTCCAGTCTCTGCTGATGAGGTTGTACTTAGCTCTGTTGATCCATTTGCCGTGGTGAATAAGACCACATTCTCTATTTGTATTCTCTTCGCTTTCTACAGGTCCTGGTATGTTTTAACCTGATTTACTATCTTCTTCCATTCTTCCCTTTCCTTAATTATAATCCTCCAAGTCTTTGCTCTGCTGGGCACTATTCTGTTAATATCCTTATCAATTCTCTGTCCTTCCTTACGTGACCGTACCACCTTATTCTTTATGATTTAAAATATAAATAGGAATTTGAAAAATATTTTTTTGAACCTTCATTACCATAACTTAAAAATTCGTATATTAAAAGTTTATGGTTTGAAATGCCCATTATTAACTTAGGCTTCATCTTGCATTAGATGAATGGGTCTCAGATAATTAAAATAAATAATTCCAATATTTTGCATCCACAGTTCCATCTGAAATATCACAAAAATCTTATCTGGGACTTATTTTGTTTTCATTAATATTGCTGATACTTTTTTCTCGGGGTTTCTTTTATTTGCAAATGATTTCAGTCAGAAAAATGCCTTCGCCTAATAATTGTGTGTTGTTATAACAGGACTTAAATAACGTAGTTTATTGGTGTAAACATAAAGATATGCATTAAAATATTACTTTTTATTTTTATTTATTTTTTTTTTAATTTAATATTTACACCACAATCTGTCTTATAGACATTCAGCAGTTATTTTAACATGTATTGACAAGAAATAAATTGAAAGACATGAAGGATGTGCATCCATTGATGCACTCCTATATTAATCTTAATCTAGTTTAACATGATTGTTACACTAACTATCCTATTGGTTAATCAACATTGTTGCACAAATCTATTAATTAGGTCTGCCGGTTTAAATCTTTTTAATCGAGGTTCCACTTCCTCATCGTTGTCTAATAAGCACTCCACCTGGACGTTTGGGTGGTCACTAATACGAACTTGGTAGCGCGTACTAAACTTTTGTATCTCTTAAAATATTACTAAACACAAATCCATTATATTTAATAAGAAACGTAGGAATAGTTATCACCACTATAACTTGAAAGTGTGAAGACTATGAAGTTTACTAACATTAGATGTTTAACTATTCTTCATTCGGCTTTTATGCGTACTACGAATAGATTATAATTGCATTATTGAATTGGGAATTTACAAATAAAAATGGTTACAGTTTTTTGCTATAAGACAGCAGCCATAATGTTTAGGTATGAAATTTATTTGATAATTTTATGTTACTTCGCTTTCCATCTTTAAAGACATATTCGAAACAATTACGAAGTGTTCTGCAAGCAAAATTTTTATCACCTATCACATTGGGTTCTGAAATGTTGGCAATTTTTATTTAAGTGTAAATTTAATGTACAAAATCCATATTTACTCCAGCAACGTTTTTTATACTTTCAATGTCCCTAAAAACCACAAGGAAGAATTTAGAATAGAATAGAATAGAATACTTTATTGTATTTGAAGCCAAACGGCTTATTATAATTACAATGGGTTGGCATTAAAGTAACAAGTATAAGTAATGGCAAAGAAATTAAACATAAACATAAATGTGAGGTACATCAAGGTACATAAGGACAAGGAAGAACGTAAAACCATATATGTATTTTAGCAACTAATTTGTCGCCCTTTTTCAAATAGGTTGATGAAGAGAATGTTTTTAGAGACTCTAGCCAGTTTTATTAAGAATTTTTTTCACTAAGGATGGCAACTCAGTTGCCAAAATACATATTTTGAGGTTTCATGGTTATTCCATTCCATTAGATTAAACAACAAGTTTCGTTTTAGATGTAATGTTATACACATGTAAAATATTTTTTTTTTTTAATATATGTATAATATCTATTTGCAATCTGTACATTTACAATAAGCAAAACATATGACAGAAGGTATTTAGTGACGTTAACAATGACATGACTGTAAATCCAATGATTTACACTGAGATACATCTTGAGAATGTTATGTGCAAATTTTCTATGCAGCATAAGTTGCGAAGTTACATGTTACATATAACACTAAAATCTATATGGCAGATCCAATGGTTTGTGTCTGTTTAATCTTTGTATATGAGCAATGTAAAATATGAACTAATAATTTAGTAAAGGTAGATAGGTACTTTCCGTCGTCATAATTTACCTAAATGGATATAAAACCAAGGAAATGATGCTGATGAAAGGAAAAGTTAGCAAGCTGGTTTCATAATTAAGAAGCTTCCTTGCTTTAACAATCATACAACTCTTAAAGTCAATTTTAATACAATTGATAATTAAGAAACACTTAACAGTTTTTGCTTTTTAAGTTTCGTTACTTTCTACCAGTATCCAATACCTATAAAATAAATCTATCGTGAAATGATATAAAGGTTAAGAGCGTCCATTTCAGACAATAAGTACAGGAAGCAAAACCAAAGTGCTTGGAAAATTCATGAAATAAGATAGGGATATCTAGTGAATTATTATCCGTTTCTACTTAGAACTAAGACTTAACTTTTCTTATACGATGTACTTTATCGTAATAACCTCCATAAATTCATGGCGCTTTATGTGACCTCAATATAAAAATGCAATGGGTTTATCATAGTTTTCGTTTTAGTTCGAATTCAGATTGCAAGTACTTTTACGTGTGTTATTTTCCGCACTAGAATTTAAAAGGTTGGAATCGTAAAGGCAATTTTATTACTTTCAGGTCTGCATAGTGCAAAAGAAAGACTCGAAGCAAATGTTCGCCATGAAATACATGAACAAACACCAGTGTATGGAACGTGATGCTCTTAAGAATGTACTTAGGGAAGTGGAAATTTTAACGAGACTTGAACATCCTTTCCTTGTCAACATATGGTTTTCATTTCAAGGTAAGAATTTTTATGTCTTTGTTTGTAGTGCTTAAATCAAACAATTTATTGCAGTAAGACGAACACTATATTACTTCGCTTATTACAACAGGAACAAAATTCATTTCAATTTATATGCTAATGCTTTATTTGCAAATCGGGACAACTCTTTTATGTACCTATAATTTTAGTAGTTCATTCATTTAGAAAATAAGCATACCCCATAACCGCTTATAAATGAAATGGTCCGAATTATTAGAACACATAGTGCTGAATAAAACTGATCAAGAAAAAACTCAATACATAACAAATCCTAACTTTAATCTTCAGAATTAATATGTACCTATAATTTACATGACAAGAATTTTTGTTCTATCAACAACATCGATCATAGATCACAACTAAATAACAATAATTTGTATGATCTAATTTGCCATGCAATTTAATTTGTATTTAAATATGTTCAACGGGAATCTTATCTGTTAATTTAACAATATTCTTTAAAATAATTCCAAAGTGAACTTCGCCAAAGTCGATGTCTTCCAATTTGGATCTTTCATTCTGCAGTTATTTTTAGAAATGCATTCAAGCTTAAATTTCAATTTTATTGTTGTGAATCGAGGATATGGATATGAAATCAAGGTCTTAACTTTTCAGAAATTCCAAACAATGACCACAACTTCCGATTTATAATCTCTATTTGCTCTCCAAGCAGTTCTATCCTGCGCTACTCTCTTCCAGTTGTTAATATTCAATCTGTGAATGTCGCCTTCTACCCCGTCCTTCTACCGTTTTCTGGGTCTTCCCTTTGTCGTTGATCCTTGTACGTATGTATTGTTGTGTAATCTAATCATGTAACAATTTCAAACAACATTAATTTATTACAATTTAACACATATACAATTTACACTACAATTTGACATTTACGATACATTATTTTTACACTTACAAATTACAGAAATTGAATATTAAGATGAATTTTATTTAAATTTAATATAAAAGCATTGTTATAAATCAGTAAATTCAATAAAAGTACTATAAAGTTAACCTACAGGACGAGAATGTCATAAAATTTATTTTGAAGGTTGACGTTTCAAGATTTTGATTTCCGATGTTAGTAATCTTCTTTATTTCATGTTACGATCTTGATGTTCTGGGATATTTGGATTCCTAGGAACATAGTTTCTTATTTACCGTGCTGAAAAGAACAAATAAAATTAAATTATTACTTAATAATTGATAAAATATGTTTTGATAGTAAGAGCGAAAATTAGAAAAATTTACATTAAAGTTTTGACTATAAAAAAAATCAGTCAGAAGTAAAAATGTTATAAAAAGTTAAGATAAGAAACAAAGACAAGGTTTTGTAGGATTATGAAAGCAGAAAATGAATTAAATAAGAATAAACAAGATTTAAGAATTTATCAAATGTCAAATTTTAAAAGGGAATTTAAAGCCTTATAAGACAATTTTAGGCAAATTTATAAGAGATAAAATAATTTTAAAATTTTGTAAATATTATATAAATTTAGTTTTTAGTCGAATTTAAAATAATTTAGAAAACAGTGAAAGTCATGGACAATTTGGCAGCAACTGTAATCATAAAGATAAAATTTAAATAAGTGCAAATCATTAGTTATTGTAAATACAATTTAAGTTATTTATTATAAGTTTCAGTTATTTGTTTAATATTAGAATTAATTAAGTTATGAAATTTAAATATTTAATTTGGTTATTTAGGTGAGTCAGTTTTGGAAAATTTGCTGCATTTTAATTGGTTCACGCTATTTTAGAGGCATTCAGTTGATCAAAAGTGTTGGGAGAGACCACACGTACAATTTACGACTCAATAAAATTTTAATAAACGAAAATCGAGGCAATCTAGATAGTTTTAAAGTGACAGATGTGCATTAAAAATGTTTAAGTTGAAATTTAACGACGAATTATAAATGTGAAACGTAAATAAAGAATAAAAATAAAGTGAACCAATTAAATGAAACTAATTTAATTAAATAATAACAAATAACGAATTTAAATTCGATAAAAGTGAAAGTTATGAAGATGAATTTATGATTTAAATAAGTGAAAATACTTACGTTTTATGAAGTTTATGTTGAAAATTAAACAAACCGTTTAATTAATTGTTATGTTTAACAATATTTATGTTAATAAAATTCATACTTGGTTTTAAATTAATTAAAAGTGGAGTTTTTATTACATCGACTGAAGTGAGGTTAAGTTAAACTCACATAAATAAATCTGAAAGAAATAAAAACAGATTAATCAAAACGTAATTGAAAGTGATTAAAAGTGTTTAAGCAAGTGATAATTGAAAATAAAGACTTACCAGTTCGAGATCAAATGGAATAGCAACAAGTTGTGAACGAAGCGATCAGCTGTTTCAACGATGCGAAGACAACTACACTTGAGTCCTTGAACGTGGTGTTCTTCCCGCGCAAAAACTCCGGACCACCAGAGTATTTAAGATAACTCGGATAATTTTACAGATACTCAATTTTAGATTTTGATTCTTCATTCATGAATTTAAATGTCAATATTTGTAAAAGTAGGATTTAATATTATTTGTTTTTATAAAATTTCAACCTTTATGATAATGCAATTTTCGAAATTTTTACGCTGTCAAGAATTGATATTGAGTATTTATAAATTTATTATTGTAAATTAAAACTCGAGTATTTTTGTTTGAGTTTGTTGTTGTGTATGTTTATTTTACAGGAATTGTTTCAAATATTGAGCTCATCTTAATATTTGATTTCACGTAAATTTGATTACACAAACACACATACAGTTACCATTACATTTATTTTTTTTTTAATCCTGAGATCTACGTTATAAATTTAGTTTACACAATAATAAATTTTATTCAGTTGTTATCACTAGGAAAATACAACAATTTTGGCTAGCCCAACGTGAAGCTAGTTTACACAACAAATTTGGAACCCAGTTACGTGTGGCATTTATGAGTTTAGCGAAGTTAATTTTTTTTTTATTAAAAGATTTTAGTTAAATGTAATCATTAGGATTACATAACAGTATATTACCTTCCATTGCCTTCTTTGCGTATCTGCCGCCGTCCATTCTTATGACGGGGTCTGTCCACCTTTTCTACCTGCCTTGATCATCACTATAATACTTTCATTTTTTAAATACCTTTTATTTCTTCCTTGTTCTTCTTCTCCCCCAATAGTTCCCTTCCCAAATGGGCCCCGGTATTTGCCTTATTATTTTATTTTCGAAAGTTCTTAGCATGTTTTCCAGTTTTTGTGTCATTGGCCAAGTCTCACTTCCATACAGTACTATTGGGCGCACTATTGTCTTATATATACGAATTTTTGATTCTGTGGAAAAGACTTTAGATTTGAACAGATGTTGCAGGGCATAAAAGCTCTTGTTTCCCTGGAGTATTCATGTTCTGGTCTCCTTCTCCATCCATATCATTGTTGATATTAGTTATGGAGCCAAGCTAAGCAAATGTATAAACTGTTTTAAAATTATAATCGTCCATAGTTATATTCTGACCAATCCTCCCTCCTCCCCGTCTTCCTACAATTAGATATTTCGTCTTCTCTTCATTGATTCTACGGTCAATGTTTTGGTTTTCTCTTTCCATTTCTACAACGTTTTCCTTTAGAGTCTTTACAGTTAATCGGTAGACTTCTTACTACTTTTTCTAACTTAAAGTTGAAAAGTATTGTTGAGAGACCGTCTCCCTGTCTAAGCTCTGTTTTTATTTCACATTTGTATTTTGCAGTAGCAGTTTGCCTTTTGAGCCCTCCGGTGTTAGTTCCGCCATCAGGATCAATTTGCCTGGAATGCCGAGTTGTCTCATGATATGTCCTAGTGCCTTCCTATCTATTGAATCATAGGTTTGCCTAAAATCTACGAATAGTTGATCTGTGCTTACGTTTATTCAATAACTTTTCTAGTATTTGCCTTACGGCGAATATATGGTCGGTCGTTGAGCTTTCCGCCCTAAAGCCGCACTGGTATTCACCCAGGACCTTTTCTGAATGTATTATACCCCTGTAATTGCTGCAGACTGTTCTGAACTCCTTCTTGTGTATGGGGATTATTAGTCCCATTTTCCATTCATTGGATAATTGTTCTTGTTCCCATTTTTGTTTTACTAGACTGTATATTTTTTTCGTGGGTGTTCCCCTCCGGCTTTTACCATATCCGACGTAATATTATCTTCTTCGGCTGCTGAGAATTTGAATGGCTTTCTGCGCCTCAGCATATGTTGGCGTCTCAATTTCTTGCTCCACTGTCGTCCATATTACATCTGGTTGATTCCATGACTGCGGTTAATCCGGTAATTCCTGGAAATACTCCTTCTATTTTTGTCGTATTTCTGTCTTATCGCTTAACTCCCCACTTTCCTCCATTATCTCATTAGTTCTTGCTTGATAACCTTTTTGTCCTTTGTTTAATATTTCATAAAACTCTCGCACATTTCCATTTTGATTCCTTTTCTCTAAACTCGTTATGCCCTTATATAGTAACTCTCGTTTTTTTTCTTTATAATGGTCTGTACGTTTCATTTCTTACTCTTAATTGATCTTGTGTGGCTCTTCTTTGCTTCTATGTTTAGTTCGCACTCTTCATTGGACCATCCTTGTCCTTTTCTCCGTTTTACTTCTCTCAGGGTCTCCTTCCCGTTGTTTAATATAGGCAACCGTTATTTTCTTGAATTTTCCATTTACCCCTGCTTCTTGACTTTCGTAAGTCTCCAGCTGGTCTTCACTTTTCTCTTGATACTTTTTAGTTATTTCTTCGTTCATTAGTTTTGTTGTATTATACTTTATCTTCTCTTCCCCTCTATTTGATTGCACGTGGAACCGCTTCTATTTCAAGCTTATTTTGACTAGCGTATAATCTGACTCGTGCGTTGTACCGCTGTAGCTTCTGACATTGCTATGTTCTAAACTTGTTTTATATGAACACGTGGTCTGTTTGGGTTTTGGTTCTTTCGTCGTTAGAATTCCACGTCACCTTGTGATATCTTTTCTTGGGAATTGTATGCTACATATCACCATACCCTTGGATGCTGCTATTTGCACTAGTCTGTTACCATTGTCATTGCTCCTTTTGAGATTGGATGGTTTAAATTTCTACTTCAAGTTTCTACTTAAAATTGAGATTAAAATCTTAAATCTTCGAATGTAAAATCCTATTCGAATGTCCAAATCAAATTCGAAAATGAATCTTCATATGTTGAATATTTCAATCTTAACGCAACATTGAGAATCAAATTTTAGTTTCAGATTTTAAGTTTACAATTTTTATATCAGATTTTGAAGCCACTTTAGAATCGTGTGTGGTTCTCCGACGTTCTCAGAATTTAAGTGCATAGTTTAGAAATGTGATTTCTAATTTGAATTCTATTTCAAATTTTATAATTCTAATAATATCATATTTAATATTCGAATTCTTGAGTCCATAAATTAGATCTGATGTAAATTTAAGACTTGAATATAGATTTTAGGTATATTTTCGAATTCAACTTGCTTAAAGAAAATGATATAACGAGAGTCTTTTGAAAAATTTATTTATTCAGAATTCTTCCCTCCTTCGTTGTTTTGATTACTTTAAAATTTTTAAAAAATATTTGTGATATAACGTAGCGTACAAATTATTTATATGCATTGTAATTTTCAACTATAACACATTAGTTTACGTAATGGTCCATGTTGCAAGAGCGATCATGAATAATCACAAAAGTTTCTCTTGGTGGAAATCCCCAATTCCACTCACGTTATTTAATTATGTCAGAAGACAAAGTGAATATCGGAAAATTCTTCACATGCCTTGCTAACGGCCATGTATCAATAAATATTAACTTTGAGAATGTGCATTGCATGTTTATCAGGGGATCGAGTAGTATAATTAATTTCCTCAGGGTAAATGCTGCAGCTACCGGATGTGGTTTGTTCGTAATAGTTGAAATATGTAGTACACTAATCTACCTTCAACAGATAATGTACCTCGTAACTTACATGTAACAGCGGAAAGTTTAAATTACCTCCAAGCTCATCCTTATGTCATCTTAATTACCTTAATTCTGTTACACTACAATAAGGAATAAGAGGAATTGCAATTTCTCCTGCACAACTGACCCATAAATAATAACCCAGTAGACATTTTCCAACCACGACAGAACATTTAAAATCGTTAAGTTTCCAGAACCATAATAGCCGAGGTAAACTAAGACGAAATAACCATAAAGTTAATAGTTTAATTCCGAACTTAATTAAAAGCCGCTTAAGTTCTTTGGTGACTTTTAAAGTTGCTACTATAAAACGCTTTCAGAATAATTTTAGTATAAAACTTAAAAACGGTTAGCCCCAAAGAACACTCCAAAGTTGAATAGCATATGACAGATATTTACCAAAAGCCAAGAAGTTTATGAGCCTAAGTGAAAGGACAAACAATTCTGTTAACAACCCACGAAAAAGTTTTAATGATCAACTTTGCAAGCATCCCTTTCCTGTCTCTTGCTGACTATGCTTCAAGTTTCTGTAACTTAAAGTTGTCCTTTGATTAGACTGTTTACCTTCTTATTTTAGTGATGATTACACCCAAATAAAAGAAAATACTTTTAAAGAACTTTGTTATTCAAGATAAGATGGTCATAAAAATAGTTTATTAGCTCCTTTTTTCCTCTATTTCTAGTCTAATACTATTTTAAAGAATTTACTTGTTTTAATTACAATACGAAACATCAAAAAATCTAAATTTGACCTTTAGTAACCGAGATTAATACAAGTAATATTGTATTTTTAAAATAGAAAACACTTCAAATTTTGTGCTTAAACACAGGGTTATCGTTTTTATACTCCGCTGCCACCATAGTAAAAGAACTCAAAGTTTAGATTTTGCATTTTTGTTTCCCTTATTGCTGAATTTCGAACCCCTGTTTGTATAGATGAAACTCAATCTTACTCTTTTCTAGGATTTTATCGGCGTCGACAATTCTTCATATTTACAAGTTATGTAAGGTACGCTACAATAAGAATACCTTTTAAGTAGAAAATGCCAGTATTCGCCGTTTGCCCACCTGTCATTTTACTTTAAAATACAAATGCTCGACCTTTTCAGTTTTTCTAAATATGTAAAAATATCTCTTTTATATTAAATAAAACACAAAAGACCCCTTGTTTAATTCTTTAAAAAATACAAGCGTAAGAGTTTTCTAAACAAAAATTGTTTTAATTTTTTTTTTAATTTCAAATACCCTCAAGGGTATATCTTTAAATTACAATCTGATGATAGGTTAGTCAATGAGAAAATTTGTTCAAACTTAAATAACTATTACTACAAAAACATAAAACTAAGGTCCTACTCATTAGCATTCCCCAGACTCTAATTACTTAATTACACTTAACTAATGTTTACACTAATAGCAATTTACTCTGCTTTCTCACAAACACTTAAACTAACTCAAAGGGTTTGGTCCTCTCGAGTCTATTGACTAGCATCGTGTTGTCGATGAGCTGGATGGCCTCAACATTGACGCGATGAAGAAGTGGCTGTTCATGACTTCAGGCGAATGTTTTAATGGTTTGGCTAATAGTTTCCATTTCTAACTCTCTATGAAGGTCACTGTTTCTGAAGTACCAAGGAGCGTTAACAATGTTCCTCAGTACTTTCTTCTGGAAACGCTGGCTGATGTCCATATTGGCCTTTCTGGCACAACCCCATGGCTGGATGTCATATGCCCATACGGGCTTAAGAATCTGTTTATACAGTAATATTTTGTTGTAGATTGTCAGGGTGGAATGTCTACCCAAGAGTCAATATACTTATTTTCTTATACTTGAAGCCAAGTTCTTCTGGTTTCCTTTTCTAAGTGACATGGGCCTCCCAGCACGCAACCTAGCGTCCAACGTAGGTAATACCCAAACATTTTGCTGTATTAGCATATGGTGTTTGTGTGTTATTTATGCTAATGGGGATATGTTGATCTTGTTTGTTTGTGAAATTGACATGGACTGCTTCTTCGTGATCTTTGCCTACAGCCAAGATGGCTGTGTCATCTGAAAAGGTTGCTATCATGTCATGCATTAACTCAGGAATGTCACTGGTGTATAGTAACTAAAGGACAACTAAATAATGAAATGGAAATTATTGTTAGGGACATTCAACAAGCTGCATGGGATAATACCCTTACCATTACCATAAGGTGTAAAGGTTACCCAAGAAAAATAAGAGAGCTCATCTCTGAAAAGAAAAACCTGGCATCAATCTCGAGCTCCAATAGACAAAACTACGTTAATCAGTAGCTTAAAAGAGATTCAAAGATTTAAAACTGTATCGATTAGTGACTATCTCAGTCACATATGGGTAACCCCAGATCCGGCCCTCTACTTCTCTTGATCCGGCCCTGATCCATCTCAGCGAAGTTAGTCGAAATCGTGCTGGGAGAAAACATGGTGTGTTCTCAACGATGCCAAAACTGGTCCAGCTTTTAGAATTTTTATGAAGATCAGTATTTATTCGGTCTCTAATTTTTTTAATTAATTTAAAATTAAAAATATCATACCATAATTCAATTCAAAAATATCGTAGCATTTGAACTAACAATTTCTAATTTTCATAAAATTATAAAAATAAGACGCGAAACAGCTCACAACAATTTTATGACATTAATAATCAGGGCTTTAGCATGGCATTTATGCTACATGCTAACATAAAGCTTTATACCAGAGCATTATATTAGAAATAAATGAAATAAGAGGTAAAAACTTGTTTTAATTCACGTAAAATTAATTTATTTTATTTAATAATTTGGTCCGGCCCTTGACTTGGAAACAGATTGATAATTTGACCCCAGAAATAGGAAAGGTTGCCCATGCCTGATCTAAGTGAATTGTCAAATGACAGCAAAACTAACAATTCACTCTGGGGAGTCACTAAAAGACTAAAAGGACCGATTCTGCAAAATCCACCAACAAGAAATGCAGATGGGAGTTGGGCAAAAAGCAATATCCTGCAAGCCAATAGATTTGTCGAACACCTTGAGAGGATATTTCAACCGAATGAAGATGCAGGCACACTAGATTGGGAAAACCTTACCCAACGAGAAGGTGAAATTGGACTCACCACTCCAAAAGAAATTGCAACTGAAATAAACGAAAACATCGACCAAAAGAAGGCCCCAGGATTTGATTTTATTACTGGAGAAATTATAAAATAACTTCCTAGGAAAGCTATAGTCAAACTTACCTATCTTATCAGTACCTCATTTAAACTGAGATATATACCCAAGATATAAAAAGTAGCTGATCTGGAAAATTTAAAAGGTATTCGAAAAATTATTTCTTAAAAGGTTGAAACCCATTATAGAAGAGAAGAATCTAATTTCATCACAACAGTTTGGCTTTAAAGAAAGTCACTCAACCATAGACCAAGTCCACAGGCTAACAAATAACTGAAAGATCATTAGCGGAAAGAAAAGTTTGCTCTACTATCTTCCTTGATGTAGCACAAACTTTTGACAAAGTGTAGCACGAAGGACTTAAGTATAAATTAAGAAAGCTTTTGCGTAGACAATATACACAGTAAGTTATTGGAGTCATATATTTCAAATAGAGTCTTCAGAATTAAGCAAGAAGATGCTTATTCTGAAATAAAAGAAATTAAAGCAGGAGTACCACAGGGCAGTGTATTGGGACCTGTCTTTTACATACTATACACCAGTGACATTCCTGAGTTAATACGTCGTTTTAAAAGCGAAAGTAATATAATCAGGAACTAATATTAAAAATCTTTTATTGCAGGGTTAAAACTGAAAATATCAAATTAAATTAAAATGGATGTGTCTTTTATTATTTGAGATTAGAAAATAAAATTAAATATACAATAAATGCATTACACCAAAGTGACGCTAACATTAAATAAAATTTTAATAAAGTTAAATAAAAATTAACAGAAGAGAAATATAGGTATTCTAATAACTAAGCAATATGTAAACTATTAGTCAGATATTGTTTAAATAGTGGTCCTATTTCAACCCACTCTTGAGCGGTTTTATTTCCAAGTATATTTGGTCGCTCATCAAAATCAGTACACAACCAGTAATTTGTTAAGACCACCCTAAAACGTTCTAAAACTCTATCATTGGGAGTTGCTATAAAACCCTTTTCGCATTTTAATCAGTATTTGTAATTTATAAAAAATAGTTATGTAGCAGAATAATTTAAATTTCGAAACAGAAAAACTGTGAAAATTGTTGTTTCATTTTGATTTTCGTACTTGCTCTGGGCTAGTAAAATTTTACATAAGCAACCTGTATAATTACAATATTTATTGCAAACTTCAAATTTAAAAACCTTATAAACAACGTATCGGGGGTGATTTCAATTTTTAAAGAAACAACTATTATTTTATCTTTGAGTTATTAGACCTGAGCTAAAGTTAACTAAAGTTACATAATCTATGCCCAGAAAATGAAGGGTATTTATAATTCAGGCAGAAATATGTAAAATGTGTTTGCCTGAAGATATAAGTCTCTCGAAATAAAAAACGCAATATCCATGAAAAGAAAAGGTTACGGTTGAAAGAGTAGAAAATGTGGAAAATATGAAACCTGTTGCATGGACTCCCATTTGTATAACTTTAACCTACATTCTGTTTCAGAATATAAAAATTCATACACGTACATATACAATAAGTGTTGGCACTTCGTACATTATTAGTAAGTCTTAATTGCCGGCCTAGTCATAAATGCACCATTAATGTCTATTTAATCACAAATCTTAGATTAAAAAGAAGAAGGAAATTCTCTTCGTGTCATTCTAATTACGTCGTTCACTAATATATTACCTTGATTTTAAATTAATTAATCCCTGCCCAAAAATTGTGGGATTAATGACGCCTCCGCCATTTTCGTGTCAATAATTGCTAGAAAAATTCATTATATAAAATTTAAAATTTATTTTGTAAGGACATACGGTACATTTAAAAGCGGTAATTTAATTAAATCTAATTTTTATTCCACAGATGAGGAAGACTTATTCATGGTTTCTGATTTACTACTTGGAGGAGATTTGCGCTATCACATACAACAGGAAGTACATTTTTCTGAAGAAGCAGTGAAACTGACAGTTTGTGAGCTGGCGCTTGCTTTAGATTATTTACAGTCAAAGCACATCGTGCACAGGTAAGCAACAAATATTTTTTAGGTTAATAGATAATTACATGCCTGGTTTGCTACATAACTTGTTTTGGCTAATATCCGGTTGTTACTGCTTTGCTTACACGTACACACGTATAGTAACCTAAATAGATATTAAACATTTTCCTCTCAGTGATTTTGATTTTATCAAATTTTGCACACAGGATTTTTATTTTATTTACGTTAAAGTTACACAAAAATACTCTTCGTCAAGCGGTTGTACTTGTAATAGTTGCGTATGGTCTTATTCCATCCAATTCAATCTATAGTCAAACCAATAATAACAATAATAATTAAGTTCGCTTGGAAACTGCCTGAGGCAAAATGGGATTTTGTTCAGGAGAAAAAGATCTACCTTTTTTACAAACACTTCATACCTGTATTACAACCACTGATATCGTGCTACAAAACGAATCCAAACTGACTTTCTTTCACGTTAGTAACAATATTTAATAAAATTTAAAAATCCGATCAGATTTAAGTAAATTATTTACATACCTTGTTTACATGAATTTATGGAAAATTTAGCATATGTATGTTGTGTTACCATAGAATTTGTATCTCCATTAATTAATGTGAGTTAAAAAAAATACACGTAATGTGTGATCATAAAAGTCTCTGGTAGCTAAAGAGTGCAGCACCTTTCCACTTATTACTAGTTAACTTAACCCAATTAAAAAATAAATGTCACATGAAGTAAAACGTCATATATAATTAAAATAAAATACATATTATTAGCTGAAGTAGATAAGCTATGAGGTTCCCAGCGCAAAATCGCTTGAATTTTCCTATGGAGGTTCGTGTTAACGTTTCAAGGTCATGTGAAAATGAAGTTGCATACATTTAGGCGTGTTAAGGTAGGTACAGACCAGCCAACAAAATGTTGGTAACTGTTGACAACAAGTTGACGGATGTTGGCAACATATTTGTTGGGCACAGCAACTTGTATCTGAATACCTGTGGTCAACAGTGTTGCACGTCTAAACCAAATTCAGTTTTGAAGTAAAAATGGATCTATCGACTGCTGGTGGTGGTGCTAGTGCCGCTTTTTGTAGTGAGTTCCTATGTTGATTTTATAAGCAATAAACAAATTATCTTCTTTATTTTATAAAAGACATGAGTTAGTGTATCCGATGAGCAATATCCTGTTGAAGTTAAACAGTTTTCAATCACTTAAAGTCTATACACCACATCTAGCGGCATCGTTCGTTTAACTGTTAGCTGTTAACCGAAGCGGTCGGTGCGTTAGCTGCCGATAGTTTCTTTGTATCCTTAACCAACTTCTCGTCGAAGAGGTCGGTGCGTTAACTCCCGATAACTTCTTCAGATTTTTAGCAAGCTCTTAGCCGAAGCGGTCGGTGCATTAGGTGCCTATAGCTTGTCGGTATTTTAAGACAGCTCCGAGCCGAGACAACGGATGCGTTAGCTGCCGATAATTTCCGCGTATTCTTAGCCAGTTTCTAGCCGAAGCAGTCGCTGCAACAGTGCCGATAGCTTCTCCGTCTTCTTAGTCAGCTCCTCACTGTAGAGGTAGGTGTATTAGCTACCGGTAGTTTCTCCATATTCTTAGTCAGCTATTAAGTAGTTGAAGCGGTCGGTAGGTGCGTTAGCTGCCTATAGTTTCCGTGTATTCTTAGTCGATTTCTAGCCAGTGTGTATGACTCAAAATTGTAAAGTCGGGTAATAGGTAACTGACAAGTTGGGATGATTAAATTGTTTCTTGGAATAATACAAAATAGTGTGACTTCGAATTCTGTTTCATATTTTAAATATCTTCTATTATCTATCGTACTCTGTTAATTAAGTTGCCTACACGCTACATGAATAGTGAGTTACAACGATATTTCTAAAATCTTATTTCCATTATTTCCGAATTAATTTGCATTTTGGAAAAATGTTCGTGTGGCCTTTGAAAAGGGGGTGTTTTTATCTATCTATTGACCTGGAGATTTTTTCGATATCTCAATTTTTGCAAATACTATTTGAATTTTTTGAAATAAAATAGAGTTGCTAAAACGTTATTTTTTTTTTAATTTGACAAAACCGAGGTGTCTATAGACAGACAAAAGATAAATGATTATAAGTAAAAATCGCCCGCCACCCCTACATTAAAATTGTTTCTCAAAAAATGGAGCAAAGTCTGCATATAAACGACTATTTTTCAAGGTGTAAACTCCGCCGTTAAGTAGATTTAGAAAAACAATTGCCTAGATTTTCCCCTTTTTGTTGAGAATTCGCCCGACACTCGGGTGTTTCTTTTGAGAAATATATTTATAGGAAATATAATTTTCTACAAACTTCACATTTTTTTTTACAAAAACGAATAATAATATTTTGATTTTGAAATATTTGCGAAAATTGGTTAATAATGAATATCCCTTTCCATAAAACAGGATCGATCAAAATCACTTAGTTAACAAATATCACAATGTGTTTTCTTTTAACATCAACATGTAGTAGTTCTTCGTAATTTTGTTTTTATCACCTTTTTTCATTTTCTAGCGTGTATAGAACGCCAATATTTTTATTCCTTGGGATCTAGTTGGTCAAAACTACGTTTTCTTTACGTAAAACTGATATTTACTACATTATTTATCAGCAAATATTATTTTTGTTGTTTACACAAGCACTGGCACGTAGTAAACAAAGTTTGAGAAGTTAAGAGATGTTATTTTAAATATTGTCATGAAGCTTTCTTTTAGGAAGAAATTCATATTTCGAGACGTTTCTCTAGTGTCAACAATGTTACGTTCTTCTTTTTAAGCAGATTTTATTAAATATGGTTAGTAAACATAAATATTATATAACAAAGCTTTATTCGGAATTTATTCTAAAAAATTTTTCTTGATTTTTGTTTTCGTCGCCACGATAGACTAAATAATAAATTTGGTCTCTTGGATATTAACATCGGCCCGTCAGCTTGCGGCAAAGGCTGTAAATCCAAGGATTATAGAAGTAGATAAATAATGGTTTCATACACTTTGAATAATGGTACTACATACATACAAAAATGTCGAATTTTATGACTGAACTATACATCACCTTTATTTCTCAATCAATTTTTAAAGCGTTTATCGCTGACTCAAATTCTTATTAATGGGACGAAATCGGTCAAGACAAAAAATGTGTGAACAATTGTAAAACAATTTATGAAGCTTAAGACAATTACTGACCTATCTGGGTTGTTTTTAACCTTTTAATGTTTTCCGGAACATAAAACCTCAGCTACTTTGCACGTATCTTGCTAAGATATTTTATCAACGTGATCTGTGTTATTCATCTAACGACTTTTTTATGTTTTGACTATATTTTTGTACTTTAATAATGTTTAATTAATTACTTCACAAGTTTTGTAAAATATACTTGTTAAATACACACGTTGCACTTTGCAACCAGAACCTTAATAAATAATAAATCCTTAAACTTTTAAATATTATTGACTGACACTGAACACTGCTTAAGAACAAGTATACGTGCCCTTAACTAAAATTTGAGGATCAAAATTTATGGCAATCTGGTAAATATACTGCGAACAACGCTGTCTCTATTTGCTACACTGCAGCATCAAGTAGTTTTTCGCAATCTTTTTAGATTTGCATATTTCTGTAAAATTTATAGACACTTAGCAAATGCAAAATTCTATTTACAAATTCTAGAGCAAATACCGTTGAAGCAATACGTAACCGAAAACTCCTATGTTATTTTCTTCTGCAGTTAAATCGAAAGTAGGGTTTTCAGGCAGCTTTTTGTCAAACTGCGGATTAAAAATAATTCATAAAACATTTAGTTTTTATTAAATAAACGGAATTCTAAACGGGAAATACCTACAAATTATAAGATCGTCCAAACAGCTTATACTCCCAACTAAAAACCACGACCTGACATTTAATAAAATGCTAATGTATCTGCTACCTATGCCGAGTCAATAACATGATTTGAACAACGATTTTATATACAAAAATATACCTGGTCGACAGTGGTGCGTCTAGAACCTCACAAAAGGGGAAGCTGAAGAGTAAAATAAAGCCGCAGACAAAAATTTTTTGATGCAAAAAAAATCTTACCTTACTTAAAATGAAGTGCCATACGTCTATTTTCTTTTGCAAACGCATCTATAACGTCATCATAAAAACTTTTTTCACGGGAATATTCTTGCACTAATTCCTTTTCAATTGATATTAATCCCAAAGCAGAAAGTCTTTCTTATCCTGTGTAATTCCTAATAACAAAACTTTTATTCGTTTCAGCGGGGAAAAGGAACGTTCTGTAGATCCACTTGTGGCGTGGATAGTGAGTGTAATCTGCCGGACTCACAGCTTACACAAGGCTATTTTTAGTTCGATTTTCAAACGAAATTATGCGTAAAAACGAAAGTTTTTTGCATTGATACGATATTTGTATTGCTTATATATTAATATGTAACTAATTTCACGTTCATATGCTTTTGAATTCCACAGTAAAACAGTATTTATTTTATTACTATATAATATTCATGGTCACGCACTTGTATCCAACAATCCAACTCAGTGAATTAAAACACCATACTGCGCAGTAAGCTATAACTCGGTAGCTTACAAAGCCGTTTCGGGTTACGTCGTGCTTTTCGTCGTTCGGCAGCGGACAGTTGAAATGAGGTTCGACGGTTCGAGCTTCGATTATCTAGTATTGAAAAATATTGAAAATAAGTATACATATTCGGGTCAACAGAATAATATGTAATATTACATTTTTAAGGTATATTAATTTAATTATACGCTGTAGGTATTTAGTTTACGTAGGGGAAGCTGTGCTTCCCTAGCTTCCGTGATAAACACGCCACTGCTGGTCGAACCACCTGGTTACATCGTCGACTTATAAGGACGTTGTAGATTTTAAAGATTGTTTATTTGTGCTCTTCGAATCGCGTTTTCTAATACTAAGTTAGACACTAGCGCTCCTATCCTTCATCCATATTCAAATCTAAAATAGTCTAATTTCGTTTTTGTTTTGCGGTAAATTTCTATTATATTTTTGGAAATATTCTTAACTGCTACATTGTTAGTAGAGATGTTACATTTTCTCGTGAACTACTGCGCGGAAGACGAAATTGCGTTTACGGCGGTTACAGGCCATCTTAAAAACATCGTCATTCGTTTATTATTGCCATTGCGTCCATCTTGGGTTAGCACGTGCGTTTGTTTTGAGTTGTCGTTGTGTTTAATAGTTTAATTATTTGTCTTTTATTAAAAAAACAGTCTTTTTCAAGACTTCACAGTGTTGTTATTTCGGTTACTGTAAGTAGAAATGCAATCTTTTAAAGTTCTAAAATTTTCTAATCATAAACGAAGAAGGTAGTGTAGCTTGACCTTGGGGCTTCTAAAAACTTTTGAATTTGTCGCGCAAGAGAGTTCGATGTTTTCAGGTTTCACTTTTAAGTATATTGGTCTTCTTTTTTCTATACTCATGTCTATCCCCGCTCTGCGCATTTCGCGGTTCACGAGATAATGTAATCACTCTACATCTGTTTTCGTGCAATAATAATGTTTACCTTCCTGAATTCTACAAACAGCAGGTATACTTTTATGTTCATAAAAGTTCCTATATTTGTTTTAGAGAAAATATTTGGTCTACCAACAATTTGTTTTACATCTGGTATTTATTTTCCAATTCACCTATGGCTTTGTACATTTATTTGACTAACCAACCTGTCTGGAAAATATTTTGTTTATATATTGTGGTGTATTCTAGACACAAAACAGTACAAAACATTGACATTTACGATATAATTT
This sequence comes from Melanotus villosus, assembly GCA_963082815.1. Taxonomy (NCBI): domain Eukaryota; kingdom Metazoa; phylum Arthropoda; class Insecta; order Coleoptera; family Elateridae; genus Melanotus; species Melanotus villosus. Next base: position 41,541,836 of record OY720422.1, read on the forward strand.
TTAACACTTTTAACAAATTACATAAATCAAATATTAAGATCAATTTCATGTAAAGTCAATATAAAGTTTTTTAACAAATCAGTAAATTCAATAAAAATACTGTAAAGTAGGTATACACAATGAGAATGTCATAAAAATTATTATAAAGTTTGACGTTTTAAGATTATAATTTCCGATGTAGCTATAGTACTATGTGTTATTTGTGTTAAAGGGGAAACAATGCCTGAAAGTTTACTATTTTTCAGTAGCTTTATTACTTCCTGTTAGTCCTCTGACTGTGATATTTTCTTTCTCATTCTACCGTTCCACTTCTCTTTCTTCCAAGCATTTATTTATCTCTTCTTATAAGATTTTCCCTCGATCGTTATTTCTTACAATCATCTCTATATTGTCGGCAAAATTATAGTCAAGTAGTGCCAATGACCATAGCAATCGATACGCATTGGGACCCCTAGCTTCTGCAATACTAGCTTTCAGTCCATAAACTTATAAATAACTAACTAAACAAATGATAAGGTATACTTGTTTAAAGTTTTTGGCTCTTCTTAATACTCATATACGGCTAATTCTTGCGTATTACGAAAGCATCACCTTATATATGTAGATTTCATATTACATTTACCTAACTCTGTATCTTTAACCGTTTTCCTAATCCTAATAAAGAACCCACTAATTTTAAAATTTCAAATACACATTTACCTAACACATCTTGCAATAGAAGAATCACTTACATTTTTACATTCTAATCAGAATATAGTGAGTTTATATAGCCATTTTCTGCCGTACAAGGATAACCCTCCTTCAAGTTTCTCCAGTTAGTTCGATCCTGCGCTACCATGTCGCAGTTCAAACGCGCCATTCGTTTGACGTCATCTACCTACAGCATCTGAACGCCTCACTCCTCTCTTTTATCCCCAGAGTCTTCATCTAATAATCTTGTTGCTTCACTTTTCCTGGACCCTTGCAACATGACCAGTCCATTCCCAAATCAGTGTCGCCAACCCTTTCCATTACGTCTTGTACCCTCGTTTTTTCCCTAATCAATTCGTTTGTCTTGTGGCGCCTTAGGGTTATTCCAAAAATTTTGCGCTTATTGCCCGTTAGTTAATCTTAAGTTTATGTATTACTGATTTTGTAAGGACTCAAGTTTCAGTGTTTAATTTTAATAGTAGGTTCATTCGAAATATGTCTCTGATCTTTCCAAAAGCCACCCAGGTAAGGTAAGTCTTAATCTCGAACAGATCTATAGGTCTTGGTTTTCTTTCTCGGGTGTTATTGTTTGCCTCAGATTTTATTGTATTATGACACTAGCTCTGTATTTTCATTATCTATTTTAATAACACCCATGATGTCAATTTGGTTTGACATGAATTTAATCTTACTTTAATTGAGCTCCAATCCTATTCCTATGCTCTTTTAATATCTGTTATCGTAGACCTTAATTCTTCTTTGTCATTTGCGAAGACAACGGTATCATCTGCGAACCTTAGATGGTGCAATTGGTTCCCTTTATATCTATGCCTATTCCAGTTTATTAGCTTCAGTGCGTTTTCCAGTATCGTTGTCAATAGCTTTGGAGACATATTGTCTCTTTGTCTAACTCTTTTTTCTATTTCTACTTTTTCTGTTTTTCTGTATAGCTTTAATTGCAAAGTGGCCTGATCATGGATACCTTTTGCAAAGTTCAGGTATCTACTATCAATCTATATTTGAGGCCTGTATAATAGCCCACATTGCCATGGTGTCAAAGGCCTTTTTGAAATCAAAAATGCCATATTTAAAGGAAATATTGTACTCTGAAGCTCTTTCAATTAATTTTCCTACTGTTTGAATGTGCTCTATTGTATTAAATCCCTTCCTAAAGCCTGCCTGTTCGTTGGGCTGATAAAAGTCCAACTTGTTTGTTACTCTACAGCAATGGTTCCCAAAGTGTGTTCCATGGAACCCTAGGGTTCCACGAAATAATTTTGGGGTTCCGCGAGCCAAATTTTCAAAGAATATTTAGTTATTTATTTATAATAATGATATGACAGCAGCAAAGCTGATATACATATGTCTCGTAAATATAGTGTATAAATACAATGTTGTCAAAAAGATTACAAAAATAATAATATGTAGTGATTTAGAAGTGAGATATTGAAGTCTAAAATACCTTCTTCCAATTAATTTTTTATGTCATAAAGTTTTTGTATAATTATTTTATTCTGTATTTTGTGTAATTATTTATTGGAGAGAGGAAGTATTAGAAGACAGACATTTGGTGAGTGATTCACCTCAGGAAATGGATCGAAAAGCTCAAAACAGCAGCATCCATATTCCGTTAGAATGGGCCGCTATTAATAATTATTATTTATTGCATCTCTTGGCCATCATACGTATATGGTTGAATAAATTATTTGTAGATAATTTTTATTTTTTTTAATGCCCAGTTAAGATTAGGATTAGTTTCTAGATATGGTGAGGGTTCCACGGTATGTGAAATATAGTATAAGGGTTCCGCGGAAAAATAAGTTTGGGAACCACTGCTCTACAGCACTGGTGCTCAACCTTTAACTTGGCTCGAGCCATTTAGAACTTAAAAATTTTAGGCGAGTCACAAATTTACCCTTTCCTTCTCTTTTTTGACATCAAGACTTCGAAGTGAGCAGACCTTTAGTACCAGTTTAGTACAAATCTTTATTTTGTATACGTATAAATTAGAATCTCGACAGAATAGTAGATGTGTTAAACATTTGGTACCTATAAGAACGCATCGTTGATAAAACGAGTCACATCAAAAGGAACTAAAAATTAGGCGCCCCTGCTCTACAGTTATTCCATTATTCCATCTTGCCCCGCGGCTCTTTCATTTCTGGCAAATGTTACTTCTTCTATTGAGGTTGATGATATTTCCTCCGAGTTTACATCTGTTACAGTTCTTTGGCGATCTAATTCTGATAGGTCGCTTTCTACTTTGATTCTACAGGGTGTTTACGGTTTTCTCTGTACCCTTTTAAGGGGCGATAGTACAGGTCAAAACCTTAGCAGCAGCGGCAGCAGCAGCGGCAGCAGCAGCAGCAGCAGCAACAGCAACAGCAGAGGCAACAGCTGCTTCTAAGGCTTTGACCTGCTATTGGAATATGTCTAGTCATATACCAATAGCAGGTCAATACCTTAGCAGCAGCGGCAGCAGCAGCGGCAGCAGCAGCAGCAGCAACAGCAACAGCAGAGGCAACCGCGACAGCAGCAGCAGCAACAGCAGCAGTAGAAGCAACAGAGACAGGTAACACCGGTAAGACAGGCAACTTACAGGGAAGCCGTGAAAAGGCTCCAGGCGAAGTGCCGAGAGCGTCCGGTCGTCATCCTGCGACAGGAGGAGGGAGCAGATGAGGAAGGATGCGGTGAAGAACGTCGACATCCGGAAGGAGGGTGTACAGGTGAGAGAGGTAAGGTTGATGAGGTCTGGTATTGCAGTTGAGGTGCAGAACCTGGAGGAAGCAAAGAAACTGGAGGAGTCCGCCCAATGGAAGACCGTGGGCCTGAGGGCCCAGAGGGAGAGAAGACGGCACCCCTTCCTGGTGGTGTACGGCGCCGAGGAAGGCACCGCAGAGCAGCTCGCCAGGGCGGCCTACGACGGCAACAAGGTGTGCAGAGAGAGCCGCACCCAAGAGCAGTTCGCCGAGGCCTTCAAGCCAGTGAGGATCGTCGGAGACAGGAAGAGCAGACGGCGCGACTGGGTGGTAGAGGTCGAGCCGTGGCCCTACCGCAGCCTGCTGCAGACAGGAAGGATAAACCTGACCTGGGGAGTCAGCAGAGTCCGGGACTACGTTCCGTTGCCCAGGTGTTTCGGCTGCGGGTGCTTCGGGAACTTCGCCAGAGACTGCAAGGTAAAGAAGAGCCAGTGTTACAGGTGATCCGGTGATCCTGGGGCCTTCCCGGTAACTAATGCCTGAGCCGTAATTCGGGAAGTCAGTGTGCTGGGCTGACGCCCGGACATCGTCCGGGTGGGTGGGGTCGGTGCACCGGCCAAACTCGCTTCCCTCCCTAAGATGTCGGGGGGGCGGATATGCTTAATTACTTGGTATCGCCTAGCCTAGTCAAATCCCCCCAATAGTAGGTCAAAACCTTAAAACACCTTAGCGAAAGTTAAACGAGATAATAATTCTTTTAGTTTTTATATTAAATTGAAAACTTGAATATAACGAATTTGTCATTTTTGAAAATACAACACAATACGTATGTATTCAAGCTCCACAAATAATAAATATATTCAAAATTAACCATTCCCATAAAACTCCCATAAAGCTCTCCCTCAAACAAAAGAAAACCAACAATTCTTTATTTATTATTATTTTACAACAATAAGTATTCGTATTTATCGTTACGAAAAATATAATCGAATTACTTTTCTACGTTTCTACCTTAATACGTTCTAAAAGCGTGATACATTTTTTAAGAACAGAGGACATCTTTGACAGACAGGAACCTGTAAAAAGAAATTCCCACTTGGACCTTTGCAACAAATACTGAACTTCCTACCCACGTTCTATGAACCTAAGGCTTTTAATAATTTATAAATAAACAGCTAAGGAAAGGTTGTGGGCTATTTTTAGTATATGAAGATTTTACTTATTTATTTCACTTTATGTGGCTTGTCCCCAAGAGTTACGTCGGACACTGACACAACCCTAAACTACACGTTTAACGTTTACAATGTCTGAAATTGGAGCGAGTATGACGTTCGCATATCGATTTTCGCTCGATTTATATTCAATGGAATTTTAATAGCTTAAATCATAAATCTGTAGCAAGTACTTTTTGCAAAACAAAGTCCCCTTTTATTAGACAAAATCCAATTTGTTATTATACTTCAACTAAATTGAGTTTCATTATTGACCTGAAACTTCCTAACCATATTTAATTCCTCCCGGGTCGTTTAGAGTGATTGAAGCACTTATACCAATAATATCATGCAAATTATGTACTGAATTTTAATGAAATGCTCCAATTACCTTTAAACTCTGCCTTTCCTTAACGAAAATGCTTAACAGCTTTTGCTACTATTAAACAAGCGATTTTTGAAAATACTGTTTAGTAAATTCTTTATCAGTTATATTGTAAAAAGGTTCCTAGCCATGAAAAAAATGTATAATCAAACAAAATTTAATATTCTTCCAAAATTAATTATAAAAACCATTATTTGTCGAAATACCTACAGCTGAATATTAAAGCCAATTAAAAAGTAAATGTTGATCACGTGTTCAAAGCGTATTTTTTTATTTTTACCTCTCTACAAATAAACTGGGTCACATTAAAAATACGCTTTAACTTTTATTAAACTTAGATTAAATTTAAAAATAAAAATGAAAAAACTGCAGCATAGAATATTTAAACAAAATTTTATTTAAATTATTACCAATTTCTGTATCGCTTCAAACGTTTTTCCAGCCACATTATGGGAAACATTTAGTCTTCTAGCAACAGAACGCTACGACATTCCTACCTTTAACCAGCCAATAGCTTTAAAAAATCCACCCTTAATTAATCTTCGTAGGTGTATTTGAAAAATTGTATGCAATAACGGTCAAAATCCATTAAATAGAAAAGCGGCACTGAAATTGATTGCAGTTAAAAAATCAGCCACACTTGAAAAAAGATAACATAATAGCTATTTATGCAACGAGTTGCAAAATGATGGACTTTTTATCACCAGGCGTGAAATTGTTCGTCGAGGCGAAGCCAAGATGAACAACACGCCATGTGATAAAAAGACGTGTTTTGCAACGTGTTTCATACAAGATTTTATCCAATTCAGATAACAAAATGTAAAATCTTCTTAAAAAAGGAGTTGGGTCATCGTGATAAAATGGGAGCATATTTTGTAACTAGTTACAAAATGAACCACTTTTCGCAACTCAAATCATCTTTTTGTAGCTAGTTACAAAATGGGAGCATATTTTGTAACTAGTTACAAAATGAACCACTTTTCGCAACTCAAATCATCTTTTTGTAGCTAGTTACAAAATGGGAGCATATTTTGTAACTAGTTACAAAATGAACCACTTTTCACAACTAAAATCAATGTCGAAATGTTGACATTTCGTAACTGAATTGGATAAAGAAACTTAAGGCATCCGTTACTATGGTAACATAATCATAATGCTGTAACAACAACATTATGACTTTGATTCTATGACTATGTCCCCCAAATTATAAAAATAGAAATTTTTCTAATTTTTTAGTGATCCATTTCATTTGTGGAGTTTTGAAATAAGACTAACTGTAACATTATTACTGAATTTTATTTATTTTGTTTATTTGTTTGTTGAGCGAGATCTAGGCTTGTGGGTGCCAAGGATCTCAATCCACTTTGACGACTACGGCCAGTTACTACTACCTGTGTAGCATTTAAAAGAATTTTAATTAATTTGTTTTCTTAATTTCCATGATATTTAATTCTTTTCTTTCCATAGCATACTTCTTAGCTCAAGAGCAACTTGATTGATGATTAAGTTTTAAGTATTAGTCCAGAAAAACATTTAATTAAATTAATTTAGCAAGAACTGGAGGTCTATTAATTGACAAATGGATTTGAGAATTTTGGTTTATGGTATTTTTGAACTGAAATGTCCTTTTGTACTGTGATAAAAATGAATAAAGCGAATTTTGCTGTGAAACGTTGAAACTAGAGCAACTTTGCATCAAGTATGACATAATTCTATTGGCGTATTTGGAATTTTAGAGGTGGCACATTTCTGGGTGCTGGGTGCTGGGCACGTTAAGCCGACTGTCCTGGTTATCATACTACATCTTTGATAACCTCGCAGTACTGCAGGTCGATCTTTTTCACCTCTTTCGACGGGTAAGGTTGGCCTACTGCCCGGCACGCGTGCGAAGAGAACTCATAGAACTCATAATTACGAGTTAATAACAGACCATTGGCCTAGGTTTTGGCCATAAGAAGAATAGGAAAAATGTTATTTCTGACTATCGGAGTACGATAATGATATTGAGAAGCTATCAAAACGGAATAAACTGAGTCTAGTCTGGGCGCCAGGGTGTATATTGTAACAAAGGCAAATGTACAAAATATTAAGTAAAGTTAAAATGAATTTAAATTTATTAAATTCATGTACGTATAGTTGATGTGGCGTCATACAAGTCACTAGATAAGTCGCGCGCGTGGCACAAGGTTGCATCCTTTAAGACTCGTGTGTGAGGGTACATTGAACGATGAAATCTGACACCAAATACGTGCTTTTGTATGAATTTTACAAGCGTGAGAACTGTTGACAGTAGCATGCTTGCAGACATTTCACTCGCTCAGATTTAGAGAAGGGGTTCAATTTTCCGTATATAACCGTGGCCAAATTTGCGTAACGCTATGTTTTGTTCCGGCCATCACAAGAAGCAGTTACGTCGAGAAAATTGATACCCTTCTAGATGTCGTGCGAGTGAATACACGTAAGAAGTAATTTATTTATTAAGTTTAAAACTTGTGAAATTTTGTGTGTGAATCTTCTAAGTTCTTTTTAAGGAATTGGTCAGAGTGTTATTTGAACACTTAGAAAATATTCAAGTAAATTATGAATATAATTCTGGACTTGTAAAATGTTTGTGTTAAATTGTTTAAAGTCATTTTAGGGACTTAGTCGTTTAAATAAAGAGCAGGACTTAACAGAATATTCAAGTAAATTATAAATGTAATTCTGGACTTAGACCAATTCATATATTATCCTGTAAGAACTAAAGCACATAGTTAAAATAAACTAATGTTAGTTAATTGAGACTTCTTATTCAAACACCTCTTGCAATAAGGCCAAGCAAACCCCTAAAGTGGCGTAGGGAATTAAGACTCTACCAAATTTATTAAAGCTACCAGAATTATTATAGTTAAATATGGTTAATCGTTTAGATTAAATATTAAAAGAAACCCCCTAAAGCCTTACGTCACAATATAAAAACGAAGAAGTAGATAAATTGGTGAAGTAATACCTCGTTAAATGTACCAGGAACAACCTGTGGAATTGCGTATGCAACAATACATAAACGGATGATCAGTAATCATCGTAAATACTAGATGTAGCAGTAGAGCCTGAATCGCTCAAAACCCCTAATTGAAAGCCCTTCGTGCAAATCAACAAATGAAAGTTAAAGAAGGTGCCCCTTGTGTATTGTACGAAGATTAGAAAAGTCTAATAAGTAGTCTAAAGCACCAAATGAATAATTCTTTAGAGACCTAGATTTGAAGAGAAAAATTACGTGGATTCAAAGTCGGGATTACCTATTTGGTAAAATAAGCCACAAGGAAAAAAGGCAATAGGTCATTCAGGCCACGATGTAGGGGATAAAGTCCCATTCCAGGACAATAATAACGACGGCGTCTTCCTGTATCTTTATATTTAATTGTGTTATACATATAGACATACTTATAACCCGAACAAATTTTAATCTAATGCTGATCTCCATTACGATTAGTCCAAGAACAAAAATGTATTAATATTTCCCTATCACATTTCATAATCACTTAATCATTAAACTTTCTAGTAAATTACTTGCTACCTTAAAGTTATTATTGCTAAAAAATTAATTCTCATTTGAAGATTTTCCTTTTATACTGTTTAAGAATTTTTAAATTTTGCTTTTGTGGTTTATAGCAATAACCCATTATTATATGTTAGCGAGTTATTTTTAATATTCTTTATCCACGACTACTTAATAATCTGTCAATTATTCATGTGTTTGGTCACTCATAATGCTATCCATTATACACTGACAGCAGTGTATAATGGTGTCATGGTAACATCATTGTCTATGGTGTATAATGAAGGAAATAGGTTATGTTTCTAATCCTAATTGACAGATTATACGTTATGTTTCTAATCATAATTGACAGATTATTGACAAGTCGTCGATAAATTTTAATTAAAAATTCTTCGTATTTGTAGTCGTGGACAAAGTATAGTATACGACTCGCTATAATGGCTATTATTACCTCGGATAATTGCAAAACTCGCTCGCAAGCTCGCTCGTGTTGCAAACATTATCCTCGGTAATAATAGCATACATTATAGCGTTGTGTATAATATACTATTTTGCATCGACGTGATAAACGTTGCATTTTTTTAGAAGTGTTAATTTTCCTACTTTTTTATTATTTAATGTAAAATTGACTTATCGTGGTACTGCCGTATAAACATAATCAATAAAACCTAGTCTTATTATGCAAACTCGTTGTTAAGAGTTCTTAGGTAGCAGTCTTTACAACCATACCGCTTCTAACCAGTTCAAAATAAATAAACGATGTAAGGATAATAAAGGTTTGTCACTGGGCAATCTGTTAAATTACAAAAAACGTTGCTTTACTTCCCTATGTAGCACATTTTGTGACGAATGAAATTATTAATTGCCTTAAATGTGCACGTAAAGCTATGAAAATCGCCGCGCAATAATTGAAAAACCCATCAGTGACGTTTCTGTATCGACATCTAAACAGGAATTTTTAGAGACAAATTATTTATTCGCTTGCTTTATTATTTCAAACAGATTAACAAAACCTGCATGTTTTAAGTTCCTCGAAGGTTTTTAATGATAAAAATTATATTTTACGATGAGACGCCTGCATTTTTCAAAAGATGTCAGGTATTAATTATTTAAATCAAGGCTCGTGCTCGTTCTTCAAATTTAAATGCCCTTAAGTTTTATGTATGGACTTACTTGAAAAATTATATTTATTCTTAACCAACTCAAGATTTGAATCATCTAAGTAATGGAATTGAAAACGCTTTCAGTCACATAATACAAAATTCGAGGATTTTGCAATGAAAGAATTCCTATACCTTACTACTAGTGGTGGACATGTTGAACACATATAATTAAATTTCTTTATTATTATTAATTAATTAGTTTAGGTTTCTTACTAGTATCCACCTTATTTCTCAATAGCTAGGCATAAGTCTCGCATTAAAATTAATTTATGACTTACATTTGAGAACTTCCGCATATAGAATTGCGGAATATGTTTAGCAGGACTATTGGAGAACACAACAGTAAAGTCTAGTACAATCATCGTGAGATATCCTACAGAATATTTTGGAAACTCACTTATAGTATACCCAAATCCTAATGAAATTATTTAGCCGTTGTAGTGACGGGGGGGGGGGGTTAGTAATATAAATAGAGATTAAATTACAATCTAATGATTATCCCTCTTGGCCAAGTAGGTCTTTTATGTAATATAACGAAAACATTGTTACAACATTATAAATGTTAGTCTAAGCCACTCCATTGATATTATGATCCCTGTTTTATATATGGTATTAAACAGTTCTACTAATATTTGTATTTGTTCGTGTTACGAGTGTCAGTATTACAACTGGAATACCATCAGTACCAAGTGCTTTTCTAGATTTTGCAGTTTTGATAGAATGTTCCACTTCACTTTGTGTAATAAGCGAACCTTTTCTGAAGTCATCTTACTTTAACCCCCTCCCCTGCACATTTGTCTTTGGTTGTTTGATAGATTCTTTCCATCTTTAAAATTTCTGAACAGTACCTACCTATCATAAGGTTTTGGTTCTTTATCTTTGATTGAGCTGTAACTGTTTTTTTTTTTTCCTGTTCTTGTGATTTTCTTGGTTTTTTGTGTACTGGAAGAGTAGGTATATTTTCCTTAGCTTCGATTATTATCTATGTCTGTTGATTTATAACTTTCTCTATCAATTCCTTTGTATTTCCTTCTCTCCTTTATCATACTAAAAAATTTTCATTTCCTATCCGTTTGATGTCCCGTAAAATGTTTTGATCGGCTTCTAATAATACCTCCTTTATTGTTTTCCATTCTTCGTTGACATTGTTACGCTTTTCTACATTTCCTAATTTCTTTTTGATAGTTCCTCTTATTCTTGTTTCTACTGAGTTGTTTTTAGGTACTTCTTTATTCATTCTATGTGAAGTCGTTTTTTTAAGTTCCTCTGAATCTTGCTACGAGAGGATTATGATCTGATTCTGCATCAGCACCTGGATATGTTCTAGCGAATTGGATAGTGGGATAGCATCCCAAAATCTTTGATTAATAAGAACGAAATCGATTTGATTTCTGATGCCACGTAGTGCATTTGGGTGACGTCCATTATTTATATAGGTAGTCACCTTTTTCACAGCCTGAACCTGAAATTGTATCAGCCTATCTCCGCGTTCATTCCTGACTCGTAATACATACAATTCTCCCACATATTCATTGACTCCTCCTACGCCAACTTTTGCGTTGAAATCGTCTACAATCAGTGTAATGCCCTGCTTCTTTGTTGTTTTAAGAATTTTATTAAGCTTGGCGTAGAATTCTTCAATTTCGTTCACTGTTTAACTATTGTTGTTTTTTTCTAAGTTAAACATAGATATATAAAATTTGTGCCATCAATATGTTTAAAAATTAATAAAGTCAAAAATAATACGTACTAATTTCTGAAAACAACAGTAATTATTCATTACAGTTAATATTAAATTAGTTCTAATATCAGAGAATGCACATTTTCAAAAAAAATGTGGAAAAATTCTTTAAGAAAATGAATAAAACACATTAAAATTTAACATTGATTTAGTAGTCCCCTGCAAAATGTAGCGTTCATCAATACACGGTTCCAGAACTGATTCTTTTCTTGTCGAAGCAATGTGAATAATTATGTCTTTATGATTGATGCCACGCTAGCCCTGTTTTAAAAAGGGAATTGGGAGAACCTCAAAAGTTGAAGACCTTGTTTATTCAATATTTTCTGTGTAACAACTACATTTTTTTAATAATATTCCACAATTCTTTGTCACATTTTAGTCAAATCGTGCCCTTAGTTTGGAGTTCTGAATTAGAAAAGGCTATTTAAAGTTAATCTAATAAGTTAAAATATTCTTATTCTTTCGAAAAAATCAAGGTCTTTCAATATAAGTATGTGACATAAATCACACCTAAAGTTTATTGGATACTATTATCCATATAAGGCCGTAAATCAAGTTAAAGAAACGCCAAAAATATTGGAATTACCCCTGTAACTAACTAACTAACTATACTGATCTTCGTATTATACATACATTATTATTTAATGTTAAAACAATTCTGATTGTCGGGCACATTTAAAACGTTAAATTAACAATGAATGCTCGCAAAATACACAAAGTAAATATTTGTACTGTAATTTAAAAAATGCTATCGTACATTTATAAATAAATATGTTTTTGCACTCCCGGACGTAAAGTGACTACTTTCCGCCCGCGAAGAAGGGCGTAAAGTTAATTATTGCAGACCTCGGGCGCACTTTATGCCCGCAACAAATTAATTTAAAATATCACAAAAATAAGTAGATTACCTTAGTTACAAAATAATGTTTATAAAATCACTCTTGTCGTGAATGCGTCAATTTGACATTTTGAAAAATGTTATTAGAAAAATAAATCAAAAAATTTAAATAAAATCTCCGTTCGAGCAAAAAATATTGTATATACCACAGGCGTATTCACGCCGCAGGCTAAAATCGCTTTCCTTACGCCCTTGATACATAAATAACTAATAAAACACGGGCAATAAATAACTAATAATAAAAGTTAGCTACTTGCATTTGTTAATTACTAGATATCAGTAGCAAATTTAATTTAAAAATTGTAAACATTAATTATGCAAATTCTGAGCTTGGTTTAGACATTACTTTTGTTATCCATAGCCAACCCCAATGTACTTTTTTTCGCTACCAGCAAAGTAAGCAAGTCTTACTTCCATGGCAACAGTGACTGTAAGTGGCTAATAACATTCGGGCTCTAGTTACCCTTGACGACGGAACTTAATAGTGTCACTTACGTTCCTAGGAAAATAATGAACAGATAACAGAACTATAAGTTTACCGTTGTCATTGTTAGGTACCACTGTTATTATATTGATTTTTTAAAGTTGCCAAGTATTATAGGACGCATAGTTACCACAAAAACTATCACAAAATAATTCATACTTTGCAAATAATATTTTCTTGTTCTTTTAAACTACTTGCTAAGCGAAAAAAATATAATAAGCAACACGGAATGTATGGACTATTAACATTTTCGGAAGGCAACGAGCCTTGGCTTCTCCTCGGCTCGTATTCGCCTACCACAAATGTTAATACGTCCTTACATTCCTTGTAGCTTAAATAACTATTAGTGAATTTATAGTATTGATTTACATTACTTTAATTTCACTTCTTAAATTTTCAATATTTTGTGTTAAATAATAATGCAACAAATTTAGTACGCAGAATGTTAACTCATGCTTACAAATTTAAGCATCATGTAAATTCTGCAAACCTGTTTACCACGATAGGTCTATTTCAGACTTCTTAGAAACTTTAGATAACGTGTACATTTAACAATGTAAGCATACAAACCCTACTAAGGTCCTAATGTGCAATAACAATAAACAATTCAGTCTACTTTCAACATCTAAAACTTTACTGTACGATTTACATGTCTGAACAACAGGTGTTTCTTTCCCATTTTCTCCCAGAAGGGTAATATAAAATGTAACGCTTTTAGACTTCGTGTAAATCAGTTAATACGATGGTTATCTGGGTTTTACGTGATTTATACATCAAATTGACCAACTCCAGTAATTAATATTAATTTAGTACAATTTTGTCTGTGATAAATAAATCACCGACAATCGGTGAAATTTACTGTTGTTTTTTAAATCGACAACATATCCGATACAAGGATTAGTCATTCGTTTTCAGAGGGATGTATTTTAAGCTGTTGAGGATATTCGATTTTCAGTGACCCAGAATTCTGTGCTTTGTAGAATAACAAATTGTGATAAATGAAGTCCTGTCTAATACAACTTGATTAAATTTTCATCGCTTTCTTGAGATGAGTTTTTCTGGATTTCATTCATTCTCTAAATAGCCACGAAACAAAATCTAACTAAGGTAAAAGTTCTCTGAGCAAATCTTTAAAGCTTATCATTGTAGCAAAAGGATAAGGTAGAATTATATTTCTATTCTTTAACTTCTAATGACCTCATCGATGGTTTTCGTATAATTGAAGCGCGTACACTATGTTTACCCTCATATATTGAATGTAATACTACATAAGCTAACTATGAATCAAATTTGTGAATTCTCTGTCAAAGCAGTCAAAATCAAAGGTAAACATTTGATATACATGTGTCCAATTGCTCTTCGATGAGGTAAGCAAACAGGCATCGAGTTATAGTATAGAATTGTCACATATTTATACAACTGCGCGGAGTATCACATACGAAATAGTAATGGTACTCATTGAAAAAATTTAACAAGTTTAACAATTTGACGTTTTGTCGCTGTCAAAATTGACAAACATAAAATATAAACAATGAAATAATCGCCTGTTGCAAAGACAGACGCCTTCAGTATTTCTATCTCTTTCTAGCGTTAACTAAATACAATAACATACATTGAGCACTGAATCCATACATATTCCAAAGGCATCGCGGATCCTTTCTGAAAAAATACATTGGTGTTTCCCTATGGTGCGTCTTACCTGAGACACCCGGTATAATATGCACATATTTATCAGTTCCCCTCTCCTATTGTGACATCTTGTGCCTTTATTTTGGCTTAATTTCTTGATTATCCTTTCTCCTTTTATTACTTTTGTCACAATGTTGTCCCAGATTTCTTTATGTCTTCCTCTATTTCTTCCTGATTTCACGTTGTTCATCCGGTGTAAGTGGCCCCACCACTTTGACGCAAACTAGGCTCTGGTTGTTAGCGGGGCTGTGTTCAAATTGGCTAGCTCAGTAATTAAAGGCAAGAGGCTGAAAATAATTATATTATTTAATATTAGTAACAAAAAATAAAATGTCTGTACACAACTGAGTTGGAAAATCGTAGTAATGATAGCGACGGTGGTGGACCTAAACCAGCGTGCCAGCGGCGGCGACGGCGAAGGCGGCGGCGACGGTGAGGGCGGCGGCGACGGTGAGGGCGGCGGTTACGGCTAAGACGACAACGACGGTAAGGGCGGCGGAAACGGCTAAGATGGCGGAGAAAGCGAAGGCTGCGGTAAATCCGAAGGTGGCGGAGCGTCGACAATGGGGGATGGTGTGACGAGGACGCACGGCGTCAGCGAAGCGGCGACGATGGCGAACCTGGGCTTGATCTGGCAAGAAGTGTGCCGAAGGTGGCGATATGGCAGCGTCAGGCGACGTGGGTGATGGTGTGGCCTCAGCAGTAGAGGGCGGCGTTAGGGGTGTTTATGAAGAGGGAACGGCCGACGGCGCAGGCGGCAGCGAACGGTGGAGGTGGCTGAGAACGGGCAACGTAGGCGGTGGCGGGCAGTTCCAGCGTTGAGGTGGCTGGGAACAGACAGCGTCTGGCGGCGGCAGGCAGTTCCAGCGTTGAGGTGGATGATAGCAGGCAGCGTCTGGCGGCAGCGGGCAGTTGCAGCGCTACGGTTGCTGGGAATGGGCAGCGTCTGGGGCGTTGGCGGCGACGAGCAGTTCCAGTGAAGTGTGAAGGCGGTGATCGCGATCAAATGTGCACCGAGATTTCGAGCTTGATCAAGCACGCCGAGATGTAGAGGATGAGTTGGATTTTTCGAACGTATTTATATCTCGAAATTCCGATGCTGGTCTCTCATTGGCTGGCGAGTGGCGGTGGAAGATGAAAAATAGCACAAAATCTCTGTGTTTTCATTATTCGCAAATAACTGTCCCAAATCTAATTACTGCTTTGTCTAGTAGTTATCGTCGTCCTGCTGACGTCGGGATGCGTCGATTGATACCCCACACGACCTATTTGAGTCGAGCTAGAAAGGGTTTGTCACGGTTTGATGCCTTCCGCGAATGAAAACCGCGATATTGTCCCCCAGCTGCTCCGCGGTGGTGTGTGATAGCAGATAGATGTTTATTAAAGTTACGGAAGCAGTTGACTTGCAGGGTAGTTTGATATTAAGATGTTGTATATACTTTTTTGCTAGATTTAAATAACGAATATTTGTTTCTTTCAGTTAGAAAGTTTGTATCCGAAATTATGTATTGTAGGGCATAATTAGTTCCACTGGACTAAGGGACAATGGACAATATTCAATCCTTCCTCACTGCGGGTGGGTAGAGGGCCTAAGCGGATGGTTTATGGCACCGGATCTTGAGCAATGAATTTCTAGAACCCTTTCTTATGGGATTAATAGAAATGGAACAATTTAAAATTTGAAAATCCTAGAACGAGTGCTGAAGAGTTGACACATGTCAGATGAAGGGAGAATATATAGCCAGAAATAAAGATAGGGTTTTGTTAGAAAGTTTGTTCTGTTTTTTTTGAAAGTGCTGGGTTTTTAAATACCGATTAAAGCGTGTCGCCGGTTGAGAATACAATCGAAGATCGTGTTAACTTTAACTGTTTTTCTTCTATGAATTTTGAAACGAGTGTAATTTCTATTTCTTCTCATATTACGTACTTTATTTAGCCAAGTTATTCCTTTAACATCTCTTAGGTATATTATCTCTAGTGCATGAATTTTGTTTTTCAATTTGCCATATGTTATGTAAAATTGATCTAGATAGCATCTTATATACTATCAGTTTTGTTTCCTTCGGCATATCTTGTTTCTTAATATAATAAATTGTGTCGCATCCTGCATATGTGTATAATATGTTTTAACCGTTTATTTTTCTTTTCATTAATATCCTGATCTCATCTTCCATTGTTTTCTGTTTTCATTTCCAGGTATTTCAAATTCGGAACTTTTGATATGTTTTCCCTCTATTGGTATATTCAGTTTCTGTTGTTTTCTTCAGTTTCCATAGAAGTATGTAGATTTTATTGCAATGCTTTTCAGGTTCTAGTCATAATCAGATAATCACATCACTAGTAAAAGCACATTCCGAAATTTCAACCGTCTCCAGATTATTATATCCGAAAATAAGTTTCTTTACTTGAGGTGAATGTTTTGCTTATGTCATTCATATGTAAAATGGACAAGATTGGGCTCATTGCTCCTCCTTGTCTCAGTTCTCCGTTGGTTTTAAACGTTTCTTACTCCCATATTCTGCGCTACCACATAATTTGCACAATCGTTCTATAACTTCTTATTGCATTAATAAGCGTGTTGTTTACTGCAATGCTCAACAATGTGATTATCCTATAGGTAGTAGCAGTGACATATCTCAACCTTTTTGTAGATTGGGACTATAATTTATTAGGTACTCAGTGTTGCATTACAGATTTCTAGAAATACTTCTTCTCCTTCCATTCGAATATTTTTAAACATTTCTGGTATTATTTTATCGTGGCGTTTTGCCATTTTTTAATGTATCAATTGCGGCCACTATTTCTTCCATAGTTATGACATGGTTCTCTTCTTCGTTTCCTATATTTGAATATAATTCATCTGCGTTCCTTTTCTACAGCATCTTTTTCTGTTATATTTAATACTCCTTCCAAATGCTTCTTCTATTTGTCCATTATTTTTGATAGTAGTTTTTACATTCCTTAAATCTTAGGGATTGAAATGAAATAAAAAGGTAAAATATCGCAAAAACCACAAGAATGTGATGCTGAAAAAACATGAGGCAAAGGGAAGCAACATACCTATGTTGAAGAAGCAAATACTGCATTTCTTTAGACATGATATTCTACAAAATTAGTTAAGAAAATTTCAGTATTGTGGAATCAGTGCCAAAGGATATTAAGGACCAACCAAAGTAGTAATAACTTAATATTTAATAATTTCATCTAGACACAATATCTACCTATGTTTTGTATATTCATAGGTATAAAGTTATATCTGGATACTACTTAAAAGCATATGTTTGTACTCTTAATGGTGTATCTAAATATCTGACTATATTATGTACATTTATTTTTCAACGTTCTTTATAGTTTGACTGTAAAAATTAATAAATAAATTTCTATAGCTTTAAACACGAAAACATTTTCGAACACCTCGTCCCAGGGGCCATTAACATTTTTATGAACAGATAAAAATTTAAAATATTTATGCACTCTTCTTACATGAAGCCCTCGATATACCCAGTAAAATATTCGCTTTGGCACTACAAACAAATTGCTAGATAAAGCCATGGAAATATAAGAAAAGTAAGAGTTGCCCAAATAGACAGAACTAATATAAATTTAGACTTAAAATGGCTTGCTAATAAAATATTATTCCTGTAAAATGTATCTATTTACATTACTGAGAAGCATTTTTATCTGTATCCGGGTGTAAATTTCTACCTACTTTGAAAATAACTGTAAGAACACTGATTAAATGCAAGCAGTACTTCAGTAAATCACACAAAGTAGTATTAATAATAAAGAGCAAAACTGTATACCTAAATGAAACTGAATTCAGTTACTTGCCCGGAAAAGGGCCAACTAAATATGTTCAATATTATCCCCGAAAGTCGGAAAACGCTTTAAAGCTTTAAAACTCGAAAGCGGAACCTTAAGACAATGATTGACATACAGTTCGAAAAAAATCAATTTTTTTTATTTGTTTGGCATTTTCTTCTTCCTCGGGAAAAAGTTAATTTGTAAAAGGGTTTTCATGGATACTTAAAACAAAACTGTAGACATATTTTTATTTAAGAATCAAATAGATATTCGTATTAAAAAAGTTATTAAAAATGGACAAGTGGTGGACACAGTTACAAATATCTAACATGTATTATTGTTTTTTTAGGCGTTTGTATTGGTTTTTATTATTATTATGATACAAGGCCAGTGGCTGCTTGTAACTCTCAGCCTAGTTTACAGTAGTCCATCCGTCCCTGGTAACCAGAGCAGTCGACTTACGTTGAGATCTTTAGCATCTAGGCAAGTCTAGACCTCGCGCTGTAAATAAACTAATTATAAACGAAGAATAAGAAAAACAAACAAAAAAAACAAAGAAACTGAGCAACTTGAAAAACTAGTACTAAAATTTGAATTTTCTCTTTAAAAAAACAACAAATTTATAACCTTTCTATCAATTTAAGTGTTCTACTGGTACTCATTCTCGCGGTTACATTAGTTTCTAATTCTTATAACAAAGTGGATACTAAAAGGTTTTAAAGTTTCTGTGTTTTACTGCACATACAAATTCACTTAAACTAATGGGATCGCCTCTTAAAACTAATGGTTTAGCTTTTGCAGCGTATTTCTTAATAGTTTGAATAGTGCACAATAAATCTCCTTATGGAACTTTTACAGAAACTTGTAATCTTGTAATGTCCTCCCTAACGTTAAGAATTACAAATTAACCTCATTTTACTAACTTATCGTTATCAGAGTTTAAATTGGGTTCTTTACTGCGCTCCACCAACATCTTAAATTTATTCGCTGGATTCTTTTTATATGTAATTAACCTTCAATTACTGTTACTAATTACTAAGGGCACGCTCAATTATCTCTCAACTGCGCGAAACCCTAGTTATTCCACATTAATTAATATTGATGGCAGTGTAATACGAGTATGTTGGAATCCATATTTTGACGCCGCGCCGCGCGGTAGGAAATTTACTTGGATTGAAGGTTTCTTGGATCTTTCGTAATTTTCAGTAGTACCTTAACTGTAGAAGAGTATCTTAATTAAATTTATGAACTCTAACCTAAATATTTTTAATGAATTCAAATATTGAACCTCGGGTGCAAAATTTAATTCCAAATATTATTTGTTATATTTTTAGTTTTATTTTATTTTATTTGTGTGTTATAATAACTTATTATTTAAATAGGTGCTTGGATATCTCGAAGTTTAAATTTTAATTTCAAACGGTAGTCCAAGTATAAACTCACAAAATTCAAACTCAGTTATTTTTATTATTGTTGGAATTTTAATGTAAATTAAATTTAAAACAACCTAATTGGCAAATATGAATTCTCAGAGTGATGTATAGATGAATTTTGATTCCTCTAGGAACGGCAATAATTGTTGTAGCTGAAATAAAGTAAGCTCTGAATTTTCCATTCGATAAGATTTTGTCATACAAAATACAAAAAAAAAGCATTATCAATACAAGATTATCTTAAAAGTAATATCTCTTCTTAAAGTATTAATATCAAATACGACTCACAAATACACAAAGTATTTTCCAATAATCTTATAAAGTTAAGTAATTAGCTCAAGTTGATTAAATGACAAATTTCTTATAACTCCTGTTGAACCATGCGTCATTAAATTTTACACTTAATCAGAGCTCTTAAGGAATACCCAACGAATAAAATAATTTCCCTAATTATGAAATTTTCCACTATAAATAAGTTATTTACACCAGATGAGTTTAGGTACCTTGACGCGAGAAGAACATTAAGGTTTATTCAATGCTTACAGTGAAGTTATTTCAGGACGCAGAATTCGCAATTGAGTGCTCATAACGCGAATTAGATTTTACACGAAATAAATAATAATGTTATCCATTTTGCATTGCTTCAAGAAACTTCTAGGTGTTTCCATGGTGACCACTATTTTTAAAATGTTGTACTTCATTGTTTTTATGTTAACTTGATATTTGCAGTTCATGCCTGATATAGGAAAACTGTTTACTTTAACATAGCTTTAACGTTTTATTGCTTATAATGCATTTTTATTTCCCTTTATTAAATTCCACTAATTAGTATGGACTAATATTTAAGCATTTAAATAATCTCGATTTAATCGATTTTATTTCCATTTATGAAATAATTACTTAAAACTGATATATCGTAAGGAAAATATCAGATTAAAGCATCTACAAAAATGTATTATTGCTATGTAGAGTATTTGGTTGGCACAACCTAGACCCTGTTTGTTAACGGGCGCTGTATTCAAATTAGCTAGCTCAGTAATTAAGGACAAGAGGCTGAAAATAATTATTTATTATTTACAACAAAAAAAGAACAAGGTCTGTAAACAATCGTAAATTGGTAAATAGATAATAACGAAAACAAGGCGTTATGGGCGGCGACGGTGATGGACCTAGGACCAGCGGACAGCGGCAACGGCTAAAACGGTGGTAACGGCGAAGGCGGCGATAACGACAATAACGAGGAAGGCGGCGGTAACGGCGAAGGCGGCGATAACGGCGAAGGCAGCGGCGACGACGAAGGCGGCAGAAACTTCGAAGGCGGCAGGGTGCGACAAGGGCAAGCGGAGTAAGGAAGGCGACGGTGGAGAACCTGAACCTTGACCTGACAAGAATGTGGCGAAATGGCGACATCCGGCGACGTGGATGGCAGTGTGGCTTCAACAGTAGAGGGCGGCGTTAGCGGTGGCTGGGAACAGACAGCGACCGGCGACGTCGACGGTGGCGGTGGTTCCAAGGAGGGGTTGAGACTATGGACTATGGTTTCAGCGGTGTCGATCCGGATTAAACATGCGATCTTGATCAAGCGCACCGAGACGTCAATGATAAGGTGGATTTTTTGAGCTTATTTTGCCCCCCCTATTGGCTGGCGACTGGTGGTAGAAGTGCTAAAATCTGACAGAATCCCGATATTTTAATTTTTCTTTGCATCACGACGAGTCTTTTGATACCTCACTCGACGTGATTGTATCGAGTGACAACGCTTTTATCACGTTTTCGACGCACCCCGCGGATCAAACCACGAGATTTTCCACAGCGGTGTTTTATAACAGAAGCAGTCGACTTGAAGTGGAGTTTGATGTGAAAATATAGCAGTAGCTAGTTTTATATAACGGTAATTGCTTATTGCAATTAGAAAGCTTTTTAGAAGTAATATTGTCGTTATTTTCGCTGAACTAATGAAATTTTGATACCTGCACCGTGGGTGGGTATGTCCAGGCCGTTGGTCCAGGGCATGTATGGTAATTTAAGTGTATCGCCGGAGCCGGCAAGTGGAGGGATGTGTATGTGTCCCCCATAATATTGTAGATCATGTTATAAGTGAATTTACTTATTAATTTATATCATGTATTGAAACATTAGATCCATTCCCATATTCTTGCAGGCCACCACTCCGAGGTTATTCTTCTTACGTAGTCCTACCATAGCAGTCTCTTGTTCTATTCTTAAAGCGCGACAGCTTCACCTTTGTTTTTTGTTCTGTTATTTCTTACAGCTGTGCTCTGCATGTCATTTTACTTTCTAATATTATTTTATGCAACCTTCGTTTTGTCAGATTTCCTATTGTCTTTGACCTTACTATAGAGTTCAGCTGTTGCGTTACTTGTTTTTCCCTGTCTAATATTATAGTCTATTATTTCTTTCTGGCTGTTTTCTTCGTCGGATATAATTCCCCAAGATATTTATATTCTGTACAGGCTAATATAGTTTCATCATTTACAACTAAATTGTAAAATTAAATAGTTACCTGTGAGTTAGAAACAACCAATTTGTCTGTTAAATCGGTCGTTAATCCAAAGTGTATTTACTACTAAACTTTTTATTTCTCTATTTCTCTCCCCTACTGCCAAATATTTGGTTTTATCGAGATTCACGTTTAAGCCCCATTTTCTTGTACGTCCTCGTTAGCTGCCATCATCATCTGATCATCTGCAAACAGCATTATGTAGAGATGGTCATTTCCATGATATACCCATTTGCACATACTTGGCTCTACATTCCTTTAGTACTGTCTCTAAATACATCTTAAACAAGGTGTGGGAGAAAGAACATTTTTTTCTACGCCTCTCGGGTGTAGTAAAAGCCTTTGAAACTAAGTCTACCACCTTTACTTTGTTTTGTCGTTGTCTGTATAAGTTGGGAAATACATACATATATTAAGGATAAAACAAAAATGGTTTTACGAAATTTCTAGAATTTATTTGTAAAAACCAAGGAAAACGACAGTTAAAAAATAATTTTTATTTACTTTTTTTTTTTTTTATAAAAATATGTTGAACAGAATCACCTTATTGAACATACGGGGAGTATTTCATAAATAATGCACACTATTTTTGTACTCAGATGTATATTTTATTTTCGGCAATATCTCTTTACAATCCTTCTATATAGTCCCTCTGCTACTTAATGACCGATTCCAGTGAGGTCACCACCTTTATTCAGCTCTAGGTTGCACCGGGTAACCGTTGCAGAAAGCTCTTGCAGGGTGGATAAACGCTGTTCACGCATGGGCTTCTTTAACTTCGAAAACAAGTCGAAGTCTGGTGGACTCATGTCTGGAGTGTATGGTGGGTTGTGGGTAAGGTAACACTTCCCACTCGTACTGATGCAGCAAATCAGTCGCAACCTTCCCTAAGTGCGGGCGTGCATTATCGTGCAAAATGAGTGGCTTACGAATGCTCAAGTAAGATCGGCTTTGTGCATTGTTCTGCACAATTTTTGCATGAAATCGCGATAATACGCTGCCACCACACTTGCTCCACCTTGAACTCTGTCGATCATGGATGATTCCTTGATGATCGCTTTGATTGTGCCCGGCGAAATTTTTTGAATCGCGGCGACGATGGACTTCTCCACTCGTTTGACTGGGATTTCAACTCTGGTTCAAAGTCTCTAATCCATGTTTTATCAATAGCGACAATTCGAGAATGCTTATCCTTCAACAACAAACCTTTGTTTCAATATTGTTGCAATGTCCAGGCGTTTCTTTTTCTGTTCAGTTGTCAAGTAGTGTGGGGCCCATCGGGCCGCAATTTTTCTTTTCGGCAAATCGTTCTTTAAAATACAGAATACAGCTGCCGTTATGTCCTCACACGTCACTCAACGATCTTTGTCAATAAAGTCCAAACCACTCGTCATTTGCGACCACACAACATCCAGAGACTTTCTTTTGAAGTCATTTCAGAAACCTTAACTAAAAATTAAATACTTAATCAGCAACTAAAATTTTAACAAATAATATTTTTAAATTAATTTTAGGCTTGATGTTCAATATTTGAGTTCGTTAAAAATGTTTAGATTAAAACATAAATAAATTGATTAGGTTTCACAAATTTAATTAAGGTATTTTTTTCACAGTTAAGTTATTACTGAAAATAAGGAAAGATTCAAGAAATTTCCAACCCCCGTAAATTTCCTACCCCATCCAACATACTCGTATTACATTGCCATCAATATTAATTAATGTGGAATATCTAGAGTTTCGTAAAGTTGTGAGAGGGAACCCGTAATAATTAATACAATACAATTGTCTATACGTTAATCGCATATAAAAATAAAGAATTAATTTAAGATGTTAGTAAAAAGAAGCAAAGAATCCAATATAAACTATGAAGACGATAAGTTGGTAAAATGAGGTTAATTTGTAGTTCTTAATGTTATGGAGGATATTACAAGATTGCCTCAGTTTCAAAAGAAGATTTATTATTTATTGTGCACTATTCAAACTACTCATATTAAGAAATACGCTGCAAAAGCTAAACCAAGAGAGACAGTTCCATTAATTTAAGTGAATTTGTACGTATAGTAAAACACGGAAGTTTTAAAACCTTTTAGTATGCACTTAGTTATAAGAAGTAGATTAGATTATATTCGCGGGAATGAGTATATGTACCAATAGAATACTTAAATTAACAGAAAAATTATAATTTTGTTAAAATGTTGGAGTGTTGGTTTTATAAGAGAAAATTAAAGCTTTGATATTAGTTTTTCCAGGTTCTGGTAGTTTCCATGCTTTCTTTAGTTGTTTTCTTATTGTTCGTTTGCTTGTTTACTTACTAGGCGAGGTGTAAACTTACCTTGGTGCTAGACATTTTAACGAAAATCGATTGATATTGTTATTGGCATTACTCGAACCCAAAAGACTTGTTGAAGATACATAGTCCTTAACATGCGTTTAAACTTTCTTGGAGTCATTTCCAATTTCTGAAAGGATTTTATCTCCTGAATGCAGCAAAATTCAATTTTTTGAACTATAACTTGGAGGTGGTACTATTCCCTAATAATTCTACTGTTTCCACTATTACTAATGCTTTATAACCTGTTAAAAACTAGAGATCCAAATGTTTATTGACTTAAATTTTATTAACCTCTAAACAGAGTGCGTTATTTCGCCACCCGCTATTATGTTCCGTATTTTACCTAGAAAATAAAAAATTCTGTATTTTATAACCTGCATTTAAACCTTATATCTCTAGAAAAAAAAACAGATTCATGCTAAAGTCTTTTTTCATATTTAATGGTCTTATTTCTCCACTAAAAGGCTTTAACTAACGTTCTTTCTGTGCCTGTTTCTTGTTTTGAAGACAAAGTAAAGCGGAAACAGTGTGAACAACTAATTTTCGTTCTTTGGGGATTTTATCTTATTTTTCCGGCTGTCTGATTCAACCGTTATTAAAAAGCCATTTTTGCTCATTTCCTCTCTTTTATTTTTTTTATACTTTTGCAGAATCAGACTTTTTCGACGAATGCCGAAAATTAATTCTAACGTAATTAACGCTCGAACACTTTCAGAACTTCTTTATTAAACATCTTTTATATCAACAATAAATAAATCAAAATAAAATAATTTTATACAATGTTCAGAACAGAACGATCCTTAAATGTAAACAACAGGTGAATAAGAGGAAAAATGACGATTTAACACACGAGCGGGAAATTAGCAGGAAAAATGCTCCAAAGAAGAGATCTTCCAAGAACGTGAACTGAATTAAATCTTCTTAGCAAGTCTTTTTAGTCAGTTTTACTTCGACTTCAACCTGGCGTTCAGGACAATTTTACCAGTTCAGCTCCTTCACATATAAATTAAATTCTGTCCGCGAAGCAGATTCCTGGTTTTATAAATTCACTGTCTATTTTGCTGATTACACTATTGTTCTGTTTAAATTTAGTGTTTCTTTTAAAAGGCTTCGCACGCTTTTTTTACGACACAAACACTTCCTAATTTTAAACTGAAATCCGTGTTCCTTTGATTTGCATGTGTTCGGAAAAATAAAAGAAAACTCAATTTGGTTTTCATTCATTTCTATTTGACCAACTCTATACATGCATCCGTTTTTAATAAAAATATTACCGCCCAGAAAATTAAAATCATTTGAAGATTCCTTACGTAGCCCAGCTCTTACTTTTAAATGCCCAATGTTTTAATAAGTATTGTACGTAGTATATGTGTTAATACTTTTTATTTTTGTTTCAGGGATATTAAACCCGATAATATTTTATTGGATGAAGAAGGTAAGAAGTTGCTATTATTATATTATTATTAACAAGACGAATAGAACAGATTCAATTGCAAGTTTGTTGTTTGTAGATATTTTGGAGCACTGAACTATTTATCACAAATTCAAACCAATTAAATCTACCAACTCGCACATGCTATTTAAAAAAAGCTAATTAAAATCAGTTGGTGTTAAACCTTAGGAGCATTTAATTATTTGAATGTTTCTGTAAATATGTTGAATCATGAATATGAAGTGCTTTTAAGATATGAGAGTTAAAGGATTTTAATTTTATTCGACAATGCTGCAGCGGTCTATATTTTAAAAGACACACATTTCATATTTAAAGGTTAAAATATTCAAAATCGAGCCCTTAAATCTCTGGTGAGGATGGGATCAGTAATGAAATTATTTTGTGCATCAGTTCACCTTAACGACCTGCTTACGTTTAATGTCCAAAACAAATTTTTCGGCCAGGAAAATATGCGTAACACATGAAATGTACATTACACCATTATAAACCTTTACATAGTTCATATATACTTTTTGAAAATTAAAAAACTATTTTAGCTATTTGGCGTTTTTAATATAAAATTTACAAATATTACATACAGCGTTAAGCAAGAAAGATTTTGAAGCTCGTAAAGAAAAGTAACGAACGAATAAAGCTTAAGTTGCGTACAATTTTACGGGTAGGGTCTTTCCTAAATTTTCTCTCTGATGTTTCTGAAATGTACTGAATGTTTTATCTTCAAACTTGTCAGAATTGTGTGCTACCTGTTGTATCAGTTGCTTATCATTTACATATCTTAAATGTTAAATATATGACTTCAAAGAGTCCTTTTGCATTTATTTATGTTTTTCTTTTATATACCTGAGGGTATTTTTTACATCTGAATTTTACACATCACAAATTTTAAGTGCTTTAAAACATACATGACATGTCGCAAACATATACATTTTTACATTATAAAGATCTAATAAAACTGAGATCAGAAATTTCTTTGGCATTTAAGTAATAGCAAATTAGTTGATATACTAATAAAACACCACAATGGATGCCCTGATCTTAGTTTTCAAAAGCTTATGTTATAAACGTAGTTGTTTGTCAGGTGTTATGTATGTTGCCTACTTCAGAATTTCCGGATTAAACTTTTTAAATGGGAACTCTATATATAAGGTTGGTTGCCTAACCAACATAACGACCCATAAAAACCTAATGCCCAATCTGTCTATTGTAGCCCCTGCTCTACTAATACTTTACTGTATTCAGATATTTCAATAAATAAAGAAGTTATAAGACTTAGTAGAATTGGAGTAATTTTCAGTTTAGCGCAATAACTCGAAAACAAAAGAAGATCGCCCATTTCTGTTTCCACCATAGAATTAGTCCCAAAAAGTTGGCCCAATAACGTGCAATCGGTTTTGCCGTAGCTGTACAAATAACAAAGTTACCCATACATTCACGTCGAATTTAGGACACACTGTACATATTTAATAACAGTTGTATTAGTCATGTCGACACTTCAAATTTATTACTAAAAAACTTAAGGTACATAGCTACATTTCTTTATAAGTCAACTTCTTAACACCTAAGACTCTTGTAAGGTAGAGTCCTGTTTTTTCGCTGTTGGCGAACTTTTCCTCCGCCGTTTTCTCGGCCACCTGCGACCACAGAGAAAGGTCTTGCTTGTAACTGTTGTGAGACGCTCCTTTTAACTATTCTGGGTCTTTCTACAACTACGAACTTCTCACCATTGGTGCCAAACATACTTGAAGGTCCTGTTCGTATAATGGAAATGCCCATCCTAGCATCTATTATAATCCTTTGTTCAAGTTCCTTCCGTTTCTGGAATAACGTTTGGATTCTCTGACGAAGAATCGGATCCCCTTTGCAAACACCCATCAGGTATTTGTTAGTGGTAGCAGCTTTTAACAAAGAATCATCGTCTAGGTATCTGTAACAACAGAAATATTTGTTAGTTATTTGCTACCGACAGGGGTAACAAAATTTAAAAAGGAAAATAAAAACTTACCTTAATACCATGGCGATCATCTCCACAGGAAGCAGAAGCAAAGCTGGCACAGTGACTTCGAGCAGTTGAAACATCTTGAACACTTGTTAAATAAAGAATGATTATGAGGGTGAAAATCGGGGGTATTTATACCTCCCTTACTGGTCAAGCTTAACGGATGCGGTTGACTGAACCGGAACCGTTCCGATTCGCTGAACCTTTGCCGTTATGGATAATTTCGTATTCCATGGAAATTGTTGTGGTAAAGTTTGGAAAAGAAATAGAAAAACTTAGATACCACAAATGTATGTGATATCCATCAGAACGAAATTTTGACCAACTCCTTACAGGTTTATACAAAATTTTGACATATTTCACTACTTTCCCTAGCGATTTAGTGAAAAGCATTTCTTCAGGAGTTCTGCCTCAGCTGACTTTACTTCTGATAAAGAGAATATCTTCAGAAATGGGTTCAGATATTTGTTATTGAAATTTAGGCTTCCAACGAATTCTTTGCTTAATTTTGGAATTTCCCAGATCTCCTTCTGCTTCTTTGAACTGAAAAATCTGGATTTCCATTTAGAAGATAAAAACATAACCAAGTATTGCTTTATTTGCCATAAACTTGGAATATCTTACAGTCAGTTGCTCAATTACCAGTTTTAAAATTTAACGAGCTCTAAATTATTTTAACGAATCTTTTAACGAAAGGGCTTTGAACCAACTTCATCTCGTTTCTCGTTAGCTTTGCCTCGTTACGATTTAATTATTTTAGGTTGTTTCTATAGAAGAGAATTCAGTAACGTATAAACAGAAAACGAAAACTGTAATTTTAAATGATTGGGGACCATTTGAATTTGACGCTACAGTTTTTAGTGTATTTCATATTTTGAATTTGGCTAAACTGGATCAATTGGGTAACTTTCGCTGTCAAATAGCAGGAGCAACTCGCTAACTTTGTTAAAGGTTTTCATATTTTGTTTGTTTTGTCTTCGAAAATAAATCATAACCAAAATTAGTTTTTTTTTTAATTATTAATATAATATTAACCATCCCTCTTCGAGATACCACTGATAGAACACCTCAAATGGATTGCGTATTGCCAACATAACAGAAAATCATCATCAACACCCGCGTAAAAGTAAACCTTGTGGAATGCTCTGGTAAAGAAGTTATTTTTAGTTCTTGAGGCGTATCGAGTTTGTTTTTGCGAACTGTTTCCACCAGTTTATTAATTAATTATCGGTAGTAATTTCCCAATCAAATCTATTACTACACTAAATCGTTTTTTTAGTTCTCTTGGAACACTATCAAGTTTTCCTGTATACTCGTGCACTTTCAAATTGCAGAGGTATGAAGCCGACCAATTTTTATGCGATGTTTGCAGGTTTTGATTTTATATATTGTCTAAAAGGGCAAAGAGATTTTTTACAATTTAAGACAAAACAAATTTCAGACATCAGATATTGCCGCTAGTTTGTCATTTTTCTTCCTGTCAGCTCTGGTCAGTTTGTCATCAGACCGCAAAAAAATTGAAATCTCTAGAAACCTGTCACACAACATTGGAAAAACGAGCGACGTATACGAGTACTAAGATCTGTAGTCCACATTTCTTTTACTTACTCTCTTCTGTATCTCAACGCAACGCACATGACTTGATTAATTCCAAGGTTTAAATTTCGACGCTGGCGTTGCGCGAAAATTTTTAAGAACCGTTGTTGATACGGCATCGGTATGGCGTAAATATTCCAACACGTTACAGAATTTATTAGAAATGGCACCTGTCGGCGTCTCGGGTAGTCGGGTACTGTGACTGTTGAAGATCAAAGTAATCTTCAAGGCACTATGAATAGCCTTAAAGACTTCTTGTGTTTCTATGTCACAGATCGTCCTTGACAAGTAAATCAAAGAAGAAAACTGGACCGACCGAAGAGGATGGCAGCCGAGAAAACATTCTAACTCGACGTGGTCCAATAATTTCCATTTTTTTGGAGGAGTTTTGATTCTTCCCATTTCACAAAAAATAGTGTCTTTCAGCTTCCTGATTAGTATATAGAGTATCACATCCTTTATTTCAGAAGTTTTCATTTCTTTGAAGACGTCTTCTACGCACTCTAGGTTTACTGGTCCATTTCATACCAGACCGGGCAACGTACACATCTCCTTCATCATCAGCAAGTAGCTCTTGGATCGTCAGCATCTGATCCACTATCAGGTTCTTCTTCGGATTGGACTTCTACATTGTCATCTTCCCATTCTGATACATTTTTCTGCAAAACAAATTCGTCGTCAGATTCATTTTCTAAGACAAACTAGAGAAACTTCTTTTGGTCAGAATGGCTCTCTTTTTAGTGCGGTATTTGGTGGTTCGCTCACCTAATGAGTTAAATTCTTTGAAACCGACATTTTGATTATACTAAAACATTCATTTAACAATTAGGTAGAAGCACTGCTGCCAACGGCTCCACTCAAAAATATACAACAGAATACTCAAATGTGGGGGGGGGCTAAGTTACCCCGCTTAGGTATCGAAGAGTTAAGTTTATTTTTCTTGGCGAAATTATGTAGTTACATCCAAAAAAATATATATATTGACGTTGGTCTCACCTCCAAATTTAGATAATTAAAAAATGTATTAATTTGTGGTATCTTCGAACAGATTGAATGCTTAGAACACGAATTGTAATTTAAAAATTACATAGTAACTCGTGTTTTCTAAATACCTTGTTGACAAACACCTGTTAAACTTCATTTTGCTTTAATTTTTGTAATGTCTTCAATTCAAAACTGACATATTGAACTTAAAGCAATTTTCATTAATTGAAGGATTATTTTCTATTTACAACTTCTAATTAAAATCTTTTAAATGCCTCTGTCATATAAATTAAATGTGCATATCACACACAAAAAATTAAAAAAATTTGTTTCCATAAACAGAATACACTATAAATACTTCAACATAAAACGATAAATTCGGTAAAATTAAATTAATAGATATTCAGTTGGTTTTAAATAGAATACCTAATCAATCATATACAACTTGCTCTTCAAGAAAATAGCTGCTTGTTTTATGCATCTAACTACATAGTAATTTTTACATTTTTGTTCCTTTTTTTGTTGGTGAAGCATTACTGCCGAACCAGTAGAATGATCACGTGTTGTTTACACTTACCTACACTGTCAAAATCGAAAAGAATATAGAATACAACTTATATGGCATATTTTTACCAATATACAGTGTGTCCCCGGATTGAGTTCACTATAGGTATAATCGACAAAAAATTTGAGAATTTCATTTTCATGTTTTGGGATTCCGCCCTGCTTGGTCTGAAAAGAATTTTCAGCAGATTTTTAGTTTTTTAAAAATTAAGACGGCCATGAAAAATGTGAGAAAACTATTTTCTATTCAGGTAAAGTGGCTTTTTGGTCAATAATACGGCAAAATGTTATTGAGAAAAGTTGTTCAGAATATGAAATTATGGCTCTGTGCAAAATTTCAAAAAGATCAGCTTAAAAAGAAAACGTAGAGTAAAGTGACCAAATATGGAATACGTACCTTATATGGAACACCTAATTATTTTTAAAATTGCTAGCGTCATCTCTCATTTCAACATGCAGACCATAAGAACTAGTTCTTAGCAGTTTACTGTAAAAGTTTCAAATCAATGTTACCAAACCTACCGAGCATATAACCAAAAAACCTTTTTTACCGCGGAAAGTTTTTTCACATGTAAGTATTTTTTAATTTGTAGTCAAGTTTTTTGATTTTATTAGGTTCTTTTGCTTGTATGCCTTAGAAGACATGTTCGTTAATTATTGCAAACAATCTTTTGATGAAGTTATCAGCCTTTGTTTAAATAAACTAGTTTTGTATCAAAATGAGGGTAGTTCCTAATATGGAATATATCCTGAATCCAAATAATAATAATGGTCAAGTTTGGATTCATTGCATTTTGTGCAAGGGATGGGCGCATGAAGATTGTTCAGGTGCTTTGACTGAAAATTTTGTGTGCGATTTTTGTAAATAAAAGAGTTGCCTACGTAAAAGTGAATTTATGTTTGCAACTGTGTTTTTGTTAGACAATATTTTATCTTTTGTTTGTGTTTTGAACATTAATTTGTGTTTTTTATAATTTGCATAAAATATAAATTTTTGAAACAATTTTGGTGAAACACAAAAATGCTCCTTTTCATATTATTAACAAATATTTTCTTTCTTTAAACTGTTTTGTACTTGATATTGATATCTATTGTTTATTAGAGCTTTTTGGAAATATATTATGCAAAATTTATATTTTTTTCCCTTAAAATAAAATATTTATAGCAAAAAACTAAACGGATTTAATGAAAGTGAGCCGATCTTTTTGAAATTTTGCACAGAGCCATAATTTCATATTCTGAACAACTTTTCTCAATAGTACTTTGCCGTATTATTGACCGAAAAGGCACTTTACCTGAATAGAAAATAGTTTTTTCAAATTTTTCATGGCCGTCTTAATTTTTAAAAACTAAAAATCTGCTTAAAATTCTTTTCAGACCAAGCAGGGCGGAATCCCAAAACATGAAAATGAAATTCTCAAATTTTTTGTCGATTATACCTATAGTGAACTCAATCCGGGGACACACTGTAGGTTAACTGTAAAAAATTTATTGCGAAATGTCTGCTTCCGCATGGACAGTGTGGGTAAGCACGAGCAGCACATCATGACTCTTTCGGTTTTGTAATGCAAGTACAGTAATTTATTATACATATTATAATTCCACATTTACATAAGCAACGTTTTTAGTAATCAATTTTAGAGATACATTTTCCTCATTGTGTAAGAAACAATAACTTCATGTACATTTTCAGTGAAAAAAATATAGACCTTCACTGATATGAATCTAACAAAAAAGAGATCATCTTAAACTGTCTTTAAATACATATGTTATTTCTTAAACGATGGTCTTTTTTCTTTAATTAAAGTGCTCCGACTACAAGGCCATTGGCACAGGTTAACTTTTAAATTGGTGCACATCCAAGACAATAATATAAATTTATAACAAATTATTTAAGTTAATCATTTCAGAAAACTTTATGATATTGGATGAGCTTTTAAGAGCCAATGGTCTTTACTTTGAATGGTTTTTCATTAATTTTTGAGACTTTGGTTAGAGTTTTGATATAATACAATTATTTTCTGTTGCATAGTTATATCTAAGCTCACTGTTTTGCAAGTAGAATTTATCCTGAATTAACTCAAATTTATATGAAATCCCCCACATTTAAAACGTCGTTTGTGTTTTAATGTTTTGTTGAACTAACGCAATAATTTTTTTATAAGGAAAGCAGTATAACAAACTAAAACATTAATCTTTTAAGCAATATTGCATCAAAAAGTAAACAAATTGCTAGTCATTAATACTCAAAGTGTTCCAATTTCAACATCATTTCCAGGGCAAGTAATAAACCTCTTTTATGATGTCAGTGATTATAGGCCTCAGAGGAAATGTAGGCAGTTAGTAGAAGGTCAGAGAGAAAGCTGGAAAGTTATAACCATTCACTGTGGAAAAACAACCTCACCTTTAATACCGACCCCTTAATTTTTACAACGCTACAAAATTGAATTTCCTGTAATTTTATGTCATCTTTGATTTTCTTATTTTTATAAAAACTAATAGCAAGCTCCAATATCACTAGCCAGCAAAAAGTTCCAAGATTAGGTTTCAAGGCGAGGTTAAAACGTTCAGAATAGGATTTGTGACGCTGCTGAGATATTTATTCGACGAAATACCGACGAAATGAAAAAATAAAAGGAAATTCCATCATTGATTTTTGACTATGTTTACCTTGCTTTATAAGTTTAATGCACTCTTGTAAGCTGTTTGTGCCTTTAATTGACTCCGGAACATAACAAAGAAATTGCATGCCTAAGGCTGAAAAATCCCTTTGTCGTAATTTCCTTTAAACTGTTTACATTCCAGATTAAGCTCCCATTTTTTAAGCTTGATTGCTCGTTTTAGGCCACACTCACATAACGGACTTCAACATAGCAGCTGTTTTAGAAGACGGACAGCAATTGGCCTCTTCAATGTCAGGAACAAAACCGTACATTGCACCAGAAATATTTGATTGCGCTGTTGATTTATGCGTTGGTTATTCATATGCTGTGGACTGGTGGTCATTAGGTAGTAAAAATTCCATTTCCACTTCTACATCAGTGTGGTGGTTTCATTAAATTTATTGCAATTGCAGGCGTGGTTGCATATGAAATGTTACGAGGAGGTCGTCCTTTTGATATACACTCGAACACGAGTATACAGGATGTTAGAATTCTCTTCCAAATTGGAGTCGATTATCCTTCAACTTGGAGCGAGGGTATTGTAGATTTAGTTTCTAAGGTTTGTATTTACTTTTGTATTTTTAAATGTTTAGCTTCGAGCACTTTAGTAGTCAGGGACGTCAGAATTGATTTTCCTTACTGTGAGGTTTCCTTTAGATATTTCAAGCGCTTTTCTTCATATCTAAATATACAGGGAATTTTTCTTTTTAGTATACATATCCCCTATGTATACTTTTATAATAAACGCAAGTAGGCAACCCACTATACACTATAAACGTCACGTCACGTGGTGCGTAAAGGTTATGTTTCATGTTTGTAAATAAAAAATAAATCAAAGTTAGTGGAATAACAACATAATGTTAATTCAACGATTATTCTAAAACATAAAATATCAACAATACAAAACAGAAAGAAAAATAAAAACAGCAACAGTTAAAGACTAATTTTTTGATATTAACTTATTTTGATGATTTTTGCCACAGCATGCTAATTTTTTAAATCATCAAATTAAGCTAATTTCAAAAAATTAGTCTTTAACTGTTGCTGTTTTTATTTTCCTTTCTGTTTTGCATTGTTGATATTTTATGTTTTAGAATAATGGTTGAATTAAAATTATTTTGATATTCCACTAATTTTGATTTATTTTTTATTTGCAAACATGAAACATAACCTTTACGCACCACGTGACGTGACGTTTATAGTGTATAGTGGGTTGCCTACTTGCGTTTATTATAAAAGTATACATAGGGGATATGTATACTAAAAAGAAAAATTCCCTGTATACCCTATGTATACTTTTATAATAAACGCAAATAGGCAACCCACTATACACTAGAAACGTTAAAAAAATAGCATGCTGTGGCAAAAATCATCAAATTAAGTCAATGTCAAAAAATTAGTCTTTAACTGTTGCTGTTTTTATTTTCATTTCTGTTTTGTATTGTTGATATTTTATGTTTTAGAATAATCGTTGAATTAAAATTATGTTGATATTCCACTAATTTTGATTTATTTTTTATTTACAAACATGAAACATAACCTTTACGCACCACGTGACGTGACGTTTATAGTGTATAGTGGGTTGCCTATTTGCGTTTATTATAAAAGTATACATAGGAGATATGTATACTAAAAAGAAAAATTCCCTGTACGTTCGTAGTTTTGTGTATACAAACTTGATTTAGTGAAAAAATGTTAATACAACTATGTATTACAATATTTTAAATTTTTTTTATATTATTTAATCTTAACCTTTAATATAAAAACAAAAATTAATATTTTTGCTTGTGAATGTATCAAAAATTTTTACATTAGAGATTAATTAATTTCTTGTAGCTCCCTTGTTTTATGTATTTGAATCAGAATAGAATTCGTTTTAAGCACTACGTTAATAATGTTTGCAATAAATACAATAAAATCGTAGTTATTAATTTCTGAAAAAGTGCTGTAACAGGTTAATTTTGCTTTCAGAAACACATGTATCATACTTAAATATAAAGCACTTCATCCTAGAATAATGGCGTTATCGAGACTTTTTTTAAAATGGCACTTTTATATTTAATGCAAATGCTCTTTACAGAAAATCGTCACAGAAGATTGTTTTACGGCAATATTTAACAGTTAAAAATACTTTATCGCGTGGACTATCAATATTCCACAAAAAAAACGTATTATTTTACATTTACTGAGCATTATCTTTACTTTCGTCAACTAAAAACATATCTCGATTAGACTACGCTACAATCCTTACGGGACAACAACAACCTCCAACCATACCGAAGTCGTTCAAAGTCAAAACAGCAATGACACATCACTCTCCCGGTTCCTCGTAAAGTGTGAAGATATATTTAGTCAGCAGAATACTATGATGGTTAACCTACTCAGAAGCCTGATAAATAAGATTTCACACTAATGGATACACTGAGGGCAGCTGAATGGAATACAAACGGGCTCTTGTTACAGTGGAATCGTTTCTCATACTCAAAAAATCGACATACTTCTAATATCCCAAACACACTTTACCAACTAGTTCTTTCAGTATTTATAGTGATAGTCATCCCGATGACACAGTCCATCATCATTAGAAATAAAATATCTCACTGAGAAATAGCGAAATTTGAGGCAAATCATATACATACAAGCAATAAACGTCAAATTTATAGACTATATTGTAGATGTGGTAGTATCAGCGGTATACTGCCCACCCCGACATTCAATAAAACATAATCAGTTGATGAGTTCTTTAGGACGTTGGGGAACAAGTTCATAATAGGTGGCGATTTCAATTCTAAATACCCTTTACCCTTTACGTGGTTGCAGAATAACCAAAGCGAACTACATAAGACCATTCTTGACAACCATTATGATGTAGTAGTCACAGGAATCAACATTGATTGAAAAACTACTTTGAGATATACTGACGACATAGTGTTAATAACTCAAGATGTAGGAGTAATAAAAGACATAATACATAATATAAAAACTGGATGTAAAATCAAAGAAGGTCAGTTTAAAAATTAACACTTATAAAACTAAATTTATGGCGAACTTACCTGTAATTGAAAATGTAATAGTCGATGTAAGAGTAATAAAAGACATAATACATAATATAAAAACTTGATGTAAAATCAAAGAAAGTCAGTTTAAAAATTAACACTGATAAAACTAAATTTATGGCAAACTTACCTGTAACTGAAAATGTAATAGTCGATGGAATCGTATACATTAGGACACACCCTTAAGATGGGGAAAAACAATCAAGATATAATAGTACGACAAGTGGCACGAAGAATTAAATTAGATTGGTTAAATTTTAAGAAATCACACATATTAAAATCAAAGAAATATAAGAAAAATTCGAAAGCAGAAATATATAATACCTGCATCTATATGGTTTAACCTATGGAATTTAAACCATGATTTTTAGTGAGAAAACGTTAGGAAAGCTAAAGGTGGCACAAAGATCAATGCTAGGTTTTAGACTAATAGATAAAATCCCAAACGAAAGAATACGAGAAATTACAGGAATAATAGATATTGGAGAAAGAACGGCAAAATTAAAGTGGAGCTGGGATGGCCATCTGGCAAGAGCTGAAAAAATGAAGTAGACTGAAAGAATATAGGGATGGACGCCCAGAGCAAACAGGCGAAGTGTAGGCCGACCTCTAACTAGATGGGCTGATGACATTAAGCAAATAGCTGGGACATAATGGAGCCGAATAGCCAGAGACAGACAAAGATAGAAAGTTAAAGGGGAGGACTACATCTAAATATGGAAGAAATTCTGAAGAAGAAGCCACAGGTAAGGTAAACGTCTTGAACAAATTACCAGATGCTTTAGATTTCTTTATAGTTAAAAAGGGCACCATTGACTACAACGACCTAAATTCAGAGCACTTCGCCATAATATGCAAGATAAGCTCGCTCAATAATAATTAAGAACCCTGTTAGATCTAGCGTGTGCAACAATCGTACGGATTGGAATATCTTTAGACAATATACGAGTATAAGCGATCACTTGATGGTTCAAACACCATCAAATACAGCAAGTGAGATTGATACAACAGTAAAACGGCCAACAGAAACCCTACAGTGCTCATCTTAGACAACTACACCTACAAAATTATAGCAGAGTAGTAACCAAACTGTTAATCACTGTCTCTTAAATATAAGACTGAAGATGGCTGGAAAAGGGGAAGGTAAAACGGGTTTGGCAACAAACACGGCAACCTAGCGACAAACGTAAACTAGTTATAGTTATTAATGATACTACTTCAATATGAACACTATAATGAAACGCGTGTAACGTTAAACCACGAGGCGTTAGCCGTTAGGTGACTAATTTTCTTTTTGTTTGTTTTTTTTTTTTTAATTTGCGTGTTATTATGAATTCATAATAAGTAGCACTGAGTGTTATTATGAAGGCCATAATGACATCCAAATGAGGATACTAAATGTGTCATAATGACACCGTCATAGATTAATATATTAACAGCACCATTAAAAAGACTCATTAACGAATGGAATAACAAAAAATTCAATGACTGCATAAGGGATTTATGGAAACATGATAAAAACTCCTTATGGCAACCAACGAGAAAACTAAAAAGACCTAATACTCATATTTCTCCTATTCTTAAAAACAATTGTACTTGCAGCGACGAACAAAAATTAGAGGTATTTGGAAAGCACTTAGCTGCTACCTTCCAATCGCACGAGTTAACTCGTACGCCTCAAGAATACTATACAATGTTTGAATTCCTCGAACCGCCACTGCACCTCGATTTACCCATTAAATACTATGCGCCCAGTGAAATAAAAATCAAAATTATATAAATGTTTAAACGCCCATAACACCGCAGGGTATAATTTCATTACAGCCGAAGTACTGAGCTACCAAGGAAAGGTATTGTAGCCATAACATAAATCTTTAATGGGATTATAATAATCTAGTACTTACCCAATCAATGGAAGTTCGCAGAAGTTAGACTTATATAAAAGGCAGGAAAATGAGCCCACTCAGACCCATATCACTGCTGTCAGTAGTCTCAAAGGAATAATATTAACAAGGCTCAATCCCATTATACGAGTAGATGAAAATCATTTAATCCCTCAATATTAATTTGGATTTTGGAGAAAATACTCAATCCTGCAGCAGATGCATAGAATAGTGGACAAAATAGAAAGAGACTAAATATGTCCAGCGGTGTTCCGAAATGTAAGCCAGGCTTTGGACCGAGTCTGGCACCCTGGTTTACTATATAATATCAAGGAAAGCGTCCCTTATCAATACAACCTGCTATTTAAATCATACTTAGAAGTCAGATTCTTGGAAATTAAACTCAACGGCAGCCGCTCTCCAATCTACTCTGTTGAAGGCGGTGTCCCACAAGGGCCGCATTAGACCCTACATTATATCAGTTATTTAAGGCAGACCCACCTTCAAATGGTAATTTTGTCATTGCTACTTTGGCGGACGACACGGTTATACTATCCTTACACATAGATCCACTCTTAGCCTCAACAAATTTACAAAATGCTCTAGAGGCTGTACACAACTGCAAGAAACCCTGGGGATATCATAGATATCATAATGATGAAAATTTTCCGGCTTAAGCAACAAAGTTCTATTATACATATAAAACGATTATAGTGTTATAGTGCCGATGTGGACTTACGCTGTCCAGTTTTGGGAGTGTGCTAAGTCATCAAACGTCGACATATTGAAATGTTCCCAGAGCAAAACGCTTCGTGTGATACCTAACACCGAGTGGTACGTTAGTAATCAAACATTACACAACGACCTAAAGATAACTTTGATTAAAAGTATAATCACGGACTTCTGTAGTAGGTACAAAAATCGGATTAGTGATCACCCTAATGCGTTGGTGACAGACTTAAGCGGCGAAAATACAACCAGACGCTTGAACAACATTTGACTACTTAAAATAGTAATAGGAGGATGTGTTACTCCCCACATGGCATGTAGTAAGTTATGTTAGCCTAACCGGATAGTTATAAATATGCAGTTACTAAATTTAAAAAAAAAACTAGGAACTTCTTAAATTAATTATTAGCATTTTAAATCAGCTAATCAGTAAAGGAGTTTTCTCAATTATTAGACATCTTGGTGAGAGGGGAAAAAATCTAAATTTTGATGATAATTGAATGCGAAGATAGAAGTCGAGCACAAGATAAGATTTATCGAGTATCCCAATAGAGGTCTTGGTCGTGGCTCAGTTGGTTCAGCGTGCTGTGCGTCTGACCACTGAGATTAAGGCTGGCCTGAGTTCCCAGGGCCACACATACACCGAAAACAACCGACCGCTTCCTTCGGAAGGCAATAACAAGCCTTCGAGATATTCTACCTAGTAAGTCTTCTCTGGAGTAGAAGTGGTTCAGAGCCCACGTAAAGATGTAGGTTGACGCCTACACTACAGATATATGACGAGAAGACCACCAACGCCCTATAAATTCAATAGGAAGAATCCAAATAGACCTTCTATTACACCGCCCGCAAACGTTAAATAAAATTTTAAGAATTTGGTCAGTAGAATGACCAGTTAGATCTCATGATTTAACTCCTCTCGATTTCTTTTTATGGGATTACCTAAAAAATAAAGTCTGCACAAACAAACTAAAATGGTATCCAAGAATTGAAACACAGAATCAGGAATGAAAAGCGACCAATCCGATCAGAAACCATTCACAACGTTTTACAGAATTTTGTATTTCGTCTTGTCTA
This sequence comes from Melanotus villosus, assembly GCA_963082815.1. NCBI lineage: Eukaryota > Metazoa > Arthropoda > Insecta > Coleoptera > Elateridae > Melanotus > Melanotus villosus. The sequence goes on from OY720422.1 coordinate 41,582,425, forward strand.
TTTTCAAGAGGCAGGAGGAGCACGTTTTAAACATTTAATTTAATATTAATGTTAAAGATTTTAATTTTTATTTAATTTGTCATCGTTTTTATTTGCTCCAAAAATATTATGGTTCCTAATTTTTTTTTTTCGAAAACTGTATTACGTAACCTATTCAAAAATTGATATCGTTGAAAAGTTGATTAAAATCAGTATCATAAAATGTGCAGAAAAATATATCCTGCTTCTAAGAACATTGGTGATATCATTACTTGAAAAATAAGTGCTGTAGACATAAGTCAATTACTGTGAAGAATGTGCTTTTTCAAAATAACATTGACCTGATCAAAGACTTTTCCCCAGAATTAATACTTACGATTTTATTGAATTTATTCCAAATGTGTTGCACCAACCCCGCATTTTCACACTCAGAAAAGTCGTAATTTATCAATGGCTTAAATCATTTGCTAGTTTATATTTTTGATAGCATTTCTCATGTTTTCCTTGCAATTCTTAATTCGTCAAAAAATTCGTTTTTAGAACATTCGGATAACTGCTTATAAATATATTTAATTAAGATTTTTCCGCTTTATATCTTTCAAAGCCTGTCCACTTTGCCGTATTATTTGTTTCAATTAAATTACATAAATACTTTACAGTGCCTCTCCTGTTTAAAAAATATGGACATTAAAAATATACAGAACCTTAAGGCTGGCATTTACATACACACATACAGTCCCTTTATATTTGACGTATCTAAAGTTGCATAACCAAAAAGTCAGAAGAAACAATTAAAGCGGGCGCGTTTAGCAAAACGTCAAAAACGACTTGAGGTTAGAGGTCAGGAATTGCGTAAGATTCATATTTGAAAATTTGTATATTTACATAGTTATTTGTGTTATTACTGTAAAAGATGTGGCAAAAACAAAATTACGATTTCCTGTGTATTTAAATTGCAATCTCCTTGTCAAGTTTCCGTAAAGTTCGGATTTAAAGCCGATATGTACTGTGCTATATGTGTTGCCTATACGCTAAATTATAAATTTGAAATCTAAACCGATTTTTCTAGAACCTTATTTCCAGTTTTTCTGGAATAATTTGCATTTTGAAAAAAAAATTCTTGTGGCGTTTGAAAGAGAGTGGTTGTATCTATCTACTGATAGAGAGATTTTTCGGTATTAATATTTTTGTAAAAACTATTTGAAAATTTTGAAGTAAAATAGAGCTTTAGATTTTTTAATAGTGTAAAGTTGGTTTTTAGAAATTAAAAAAAAATCTTTCTATCAATAGACAGAAAAGACATGGATAATTACAAATAAAATGCTCTGCCGTTCCTGCTTAAAAAATGAGTCTAAAAAACTGGAACAAAATGTGCTTAAAATGAGGTATATTTCATGGTGTAAATGCCAGCCTTAAGCTGGCCAAATTTTAATTCATTTTATTTACAAATACATTCTCGTACCTTTGTCCCGTTTTATGTATGTTAGTAACCCCTCTTTATTGTGTACCTACTTCAAAATACAATCATTTTAACATTTTAAGTCCTTATTAAAGTAATAGGGTTGAACGTTTTCGTAAATAAATTCCTGGTCAAAAACTTGAAATAAAGACGCCAGATTGGCCAGATGCATCAAAACAAGTCTTGAAATTAAATTCAATTGTCTGTGCATATTTTAAGCTGTCGATTGGTTTAGTACGGTGGAACATTTTTACTTCGTAACCCACTTCAAGCCATTTTCAAACGTCTTTTGATATGTGTAGCGTCGTTATCACTCCGACGTTTATTTATTTATTGGGTCGAATAGCATTTTCGATTGAATTTATGATCAACCATAATATTTGACATTATTTTACTTGTTATTTTGTTCCTATATTACTTGTATATTTTTTATATTTTAACATTAAACCCTGCTTAATGTTCTACGTAAATAGATTATCAAATGTTCTTAGGAGGTTTTTAAAATATTTTAGTGGTTGTTAAATACGTACTAATGGAAAATAGTAAGTAATACAGAATTTTTATTTGCTTTAATTCGGTATTCGTCTGTTGGTTCTTTACAATAAGATTACGATCTGTGCTTCAATAAGTATATAACAATAAGCATTAATTATATTTAAACCCCGCATCAATTAAGCATAAATTCTGTTAAGCGTATTTATTTTTCTCTCATTTCCTACAGAGTAATCATTTAAATTCATTAAAACGTCCAATTTTCTTTTTGTACAATTTCTAAAGAGAAGCAAATTGATTTAAATTAATTTTTTATTATATGTATATCATTTGTATTTCTACCCAAATCCAAGGGAAATTTTCTACAAAAAAATTAATTTTCAATTATAATTTGAGCAAAATATTTGCTAAAAGGCGGGCATCGGTACTTTCTTTATATGTAAGAATAATTTTGTTATACTAATTTGAAAATTATATTCGCAACCTTCTAGAGTCGCTTTTAAGTTTGTTAACTAATATAATATTCAGAGAAAATTATTGAAACCTTCAAATAATAATACACAAATAAAAAATTTACCACATATGAACGTTGATATAATAAATAATACCTCTCATAGATACCAAAAAAACGAATTCTGACGTCGGTTTGAATCTCTAGCTAAAGACTTGTAAATGTTTTTCAGCTTCTGTGTGTGAGTCCAGGCGGTCGGGTATCAACAATTCAAGAATTGAAGCAAGTCAAGTGCCTAAGTCGTTTTGACATGGATTTGGTATTCCAAAGAAAATATAAGCCTTACTTCGCGCCTCCGGTAGTACAAACAGTAAATATTTGCACATCAAAAAGGTTTTCAATGAAATTTTCTTTCAGAAAGATCATTTAAACTGTGATCCGACGTTTGAACTGGAAGAGATGATTATCGAAACGAAACCGTTACACAAGAAGAAAAAACGATTAGCTAAACAAAGATCTATACGGGAAACCCAAAATCCTCTCAGTATGGAACTGGTAAGTTATATCCTTGGTTTTCGTGATGTAGTTCATAGGTCGCTAGTATCGACGTTAATGGCCGCACGCTGCGATAAAATTTCATTAATGGTAGGTACTAATAATGTTATAAATTTCTTAAATAATCGTGACGATGTCTCACTCTGTGCTGATAACCTTCTATAAATAATAACAGGGGATTTACCCAAGTAAAGTTGGCAATCGCGTTAATAAACAATTTTCAAACTCAAAAATTTCAAGGTCAACTAGAAGTTCTTTATCTATAAAACTATAAAACGCGAGATTGTATGGCCTAATTTTGTTTTTCGTTTATCTTATTAATATAAACTTCAGTCAGTTGTCCTACAAACAATTAATACTAATAGAAAAGGTTCTCATTTATTCTCAAACCAATAACCTTTACCTACTAATTACTTTCAAACAAACACCCCTCTGAAGTCTCTTTTTCGGGTTTCTAAATCCGATGGTCAATTAACGGTTGTTGATAATTAAAATGAAAATATGGATTTTTTGGAAAATGCATTGCAGAATTACGCTTTACATTCAATTTTCTGCTAAATTATGGATTATTTTAATTCCAATATTTGTTTTCAAATCACATTAACTTTGATGTGAAGCGTGGGCATTTCAACGCTTTGCAAAAACTTCTTTTAAAAGGACAAACTATGACGATTGTATGTGGCGCTACTATAAACGCCGAATTTAATCTCATCGACGAACAGTAGAAGTCAGTGTGAGACGGGAAAGAAAAAGACACCACAGTGAAAAGATAGGAAAAAGAGGTTACCAATTTTTTTTATCAAAAACATATTCACATATATCATCATAGCGAATTTCTAGACAGCTTTTATGCCATGTCTCGCAGCCTATTTTGCCATATAGCTCTGTCTTTCCGATTACCTTCCATTAACAAGGATAAATAGAGCAAAGAGGATCAGATAAATTATCCATTTGTTAATAATTATTAGAAGAGATCGAAAGATAAAAATATAAAATGTATTTTTAGGTGTTTTCTTTTTCATGCTTAGTAACCTCTCTATCACTATTATAAATAATAGGGGGCTCAGACTGTCTACTTGCTTTATCCCTTTTTTTCATTTCAAACTTTCTTGACCTCGCACCATGGATTTGTACTGCTCCGCAAACATTTTGGTAAGCTCTTTTGATAACCTTTATTAGTTTTTCTGTGACTTGCATTTCTTTAAGCTGTTCCATAATATTTATATATGTGTGTTATCGAATGCCTCCCATAAATTTATGAAGGTGAATTACACAAGTTTACTTATTTCTATTGTTCTTTCTGTTAAGTTCCTGATCATGCTAGTGTTATCGTTTGTTTGTCTTTGGGAGCAAAAAACTTTCTGTTCGCCCTCCAATTTTTCTTCTACTTCTTCTCTTAATCGTCTTTTAATTATTCTCGTATATATTTTGAAGCATACTGTTGATAAGTTATCTTAGTCAGCCACCTCCCATTTGTTATGGATTGGTGTTAAGTGATTGACTTTCCAGTCTTTCGGAATTTGTTCTTCCTCCCATGCTTCTTTGCATATCTTCGATAACCACGTTGTGACTTTGTTATGTTATCTCCACCACATGTTTTTCCTATTTCTAATCTATTCACTGCTTCTTGTGCTTCTTTCTTTATTATCTCGACCCTTTTGTTATTACGCCCTGATTTTGCATATTCATTTTGTTCTCCTGTATTTTGCTGTTCGTTTGGATTGAATTTCTCGTCATATTATTCCACCCAAGCTTCTAATATCTCGTCTGATGTTCTTGTTGGTTTCCTATTCATGTTTTTGATGTTTCTAATAACATAATTGGCTTTAGCCTCTTTTACTGCTTTAAGCTTCAGTTCTTTTCTTGGCGTACTCTTCTCTGTCTTCTTCCTTTTCTGTTTAATTCGATGCGCACTTTTTCTTTTTGCCATTTTCCTTATTTTTTTGTTCCACTATCTTGGCCTTCTGCAACCTGAATTTATTTCTTTTTTTCCACAGGCCTTATCTGCTGCGTGCATTAGTATATCCCTAACTTTAACCCATAATAAGGCATTAAAAGATAAAATACCATAAGTAAAGCAAAGATATGTGGAACGTGCCAAGCGATCCAATTTAAAGTCACCCTCAGCCACCCATGGAATTGAAAGTCATGTCTTAACTAATGGCATCTAATAAAAGTTAAGATATCTAGAACTCTGTGATTATTATTTGCTTTATATTTTGTCAACCTAAACCAAACTAAAACATTACTTTTAGTTAATAGTATGAGTCACTGATAATGACTTTAAATTAGATCGCTTGATTTTGTAGAAATATAAGTAACAGGTTAGGATTCAACCAATTTAAGAAGGCATGAAAGTTTACGGCGAAAATGAAAGAAAGAAGATACGAGGAGAGTTCAAATGTAACCAGGAATTTTTCTGTAACTTTTTATTTAAACAAAATCTTTACAATATCTTACATTTCAACATATTCTCCTTTTAACTCTACACACTTTTACCATCTCTTTGGAAGTTTCATAATACCCTTCTTTATAGAAGTTTTTTGGCTGAGCGGCAAACCGGTTTTGCACAAAATTTTTGACCTCATCTTCATCTGCAAAGCCAATACCACCCAATGCTTCCTTAAGTGGCCCAAACAAATGAAAGTTAAATCCGGACTGTAAGGACGATGTGGAAGTGTTGCCCAGTATAATTTATTCAAAGTTTCCCTAGTGAATTGGGCGGTGTGCGGGCGAGCATTGTCATGGAGGAGAACCACACTCCTAACCGAACGCTTCCGTTTCTTTTCGTCCTAAATGCAGACTTCGCTTTTTCGGCAAGCAGTTGAGCGTAATAAGGGGCATTAATGGTACGCCTATCTTCTAAAAAAATCTGTAAACAAAACCCCTTCTGCGTCTCAAAACACAGTGGCCATTATCTTCCTAGCTGGAGGGATAACCTTTGCTTTTTAGGCTTCGGTGAAGTTTCGTGTCTCCATTCCATGCTTGATATTTTTGATTTTGGGGCAAAATGGTGTAGCCAGGTTTCGTCACAGATCAGTATTGAGTTTAAAAAAGCTTTCATTAATAAGATATTTAATGACTATACCACTCACATTTTGCTTAACCAATCAGATTGATCGATTTCCTTAGTAACAGCCAATAAAAACAATTTTCAAGTGAAAAAATCACACGTGCGTTTTAATAAGTGAAAAAACCACGCGTGGTTTTTCACTTAGGTATTTTAAATAAGTGAAAACAATTCATAAATAGTAATTAACTGTTCGTGATATAGTCTTAACGAATACAACGCGTGATCCGATTTTCTTGTGATAAATTTGGATCGGATAATTAATTCGTGCTAGTTAATTTTGGAAAATTTCACTCGCCCTACGGGCTCGTGAAATTATCAAATTAACTAGCACTCATAAACCATAACAACAGCACACACGGCTTCTAGATTGTCCAGTGCAGTATAAAGAAAGGCTATTTCGCCATATTATACAAATTATTTTGTATATGGCGGCAAAATTCCGGTTTAAATTTGAACCCTCCTCGTATATTAATAACACCACGAAATATAGAGAACACTATGAAGAATTTCTACAATAAAAAATGTAATAATTAAAACGTTTCAAAAAATTAAGAGAAGCTAAATTCCTTAGTTTTAACTTTTTCTTTCCCTACTAGCATTTTTTTTATTCATTAGTTCTTTCGTTTTTTAGCTTGACTTATCTTCTGAGTTTTGGTCTTTTTAACTACTCAAGGAGCTGTTTATTTGTTCGTTTCCTTAGCTTTCCTTTCTCTCATTGTTTTCGTGATTATTCGCCTAGTAAGTTTAACTTCTCAACATATGTGTTCCATTTTTAAACATTTATTGCCTTTCAGTTTAAGTCCATTGTTGTTCAGTCTAGCAATGAACGAGGTCATAGAAAATGTAAGACCAATGGAAGGATGCAAAACATAATATGTTATGCCGACAACACGGTCCTTATTGCAGTGAAGATAATTTACAAAAAATTCGCCCCAGCTGAGAACTATAGGATGGCAATCTTAGTCGGTAAAACAAAGTATCTAACAGGTTCTAATGCACTGGTGAGATGTAAACTTGAACTTAACAGTAAAATCATAGAGCAGAGAATGTCATTCAACTATCTAGGAGTAGACATAACAATCGGATGTAACCTCTACAGAGAAATGTCTAACCAACTGAAAAGAGCAACCATTGTTTTAGGAGCATCGAGTATGATATGGAGGAATAAACATCTCAGAATAGATTGTAAAACCAGAATACATAAGACCCATGTACGCCCAATATTGGCATATGCCATGGAAACCAGAACTAATAATTATTGTAAGGTAAAACAAGCATTAAGGACATTTGAAATAAAAGTCTTAATAGGAAAGACAAGACGTGATCGCATCAGGAGTCAACATATCAGAGGTTATAGGGTGGGGAAGAGAAGGAGAAAGACAGTGGAATCAACACATTTCAAGAATGAACAACGAAAGGATGGTTAAGGCGACACACGATGGGAAACCAAAAAGTTCCAGACCATCAGGAAGAGGAAGACTTCCAAAAAGATAGCGGAACAATTGGTGACCAGTTTCCCAAGAAAAGAGAATCCAATAGAACGCAGATCAAATGAGCTAATGTAAGAAAAAAAAAGCTTTTTTAATCAAATAAAACCTAAGCAGAATCAATAAAACATTAGCCAAAATTGAGATATGAAACGTCTGACACCAAAGCTCGGTAATTAGAAAATAATTTCTATAAATCATTCACATGCAAAGCATGAATGTAAACCTCCAGTTTCTAGTATTCCAGACATCGAACCGAAATTAAAGAATAAAAAAGCACCAGGAATAGATGGGGTTTAACCAAAATGTTAGAAGAAGAGAAAGAAAACATGCTGCCGATACTAAAAAATCTATTTTTTTAATAAATTCCTGTTTAACCGAGAAATTTCAAACAAATGAAAGTGAACATGTTTTCGTACTATGTATTTAAGAAGGAAGTTATATAAATAATTACAGACCCATTTCCGTCGATTGTCAGACATATAAACTCTTTCTTGTTGTCAGTAATAGATTAACACCTAAAATGAGTAGCTACCAACCTATTCAACAGGTTGAAATTCGCAATTCGATACAACACACCCGAATACCTCCTTACTATAAGGACAATAATAGAAAAAGCAAATCTTGCTCTGTACTTTACATTTGTAGACTAAAAGCAAGCATTTCATAGTGTCGAACTATAGGCTGAAGAACGAGTAATGAACTGTCCAGTTGACTCTTGATGTAAACAACTAATATACAGCATTTACAAAAATGCAACAATATTATATCATTTAAACGGCAAGTTAGGCAAGGAGATGTAATATGTCCAAAATTGTTTAGGTTGACAATGAAGGGAAGTCCACAAACAACTGGATGGTCTAAATATGGCATTAAGATAAAGTACAATATACTGAGTTACTGAGGTTTTCCGACAGCATTGTCCTAATCGCCTACAAATACAACGAAATACAGGACTTAATTAACCATGTAGCAGAAGTATCCAAAGGTATTGGTAGAAAATGAATATACAAAGAAAACAAAGTAATGGCGAATACCAGTGAAATGAGAGACTTTGCTGTTACCGGTTATTGTCAGCGAATATGTACTTCATAAAACTAACTAAGAAAATCCACGCTGTGGAAATTGCCGGAAAAACGAGATTGGGCACGATTTGGAAAGAATACCTAAGACGCAAAATTTTCAACCAGTGCGTTCTGCCTACCAAACCTGAATATTCACCAAAGCCAATACAGAAAAATTGTCAAAAACGAAAAGAGATATGGAAAAAACAATGTTGAGATTCAAACTGACTAACAAAAATAGAAATACTTCAGTAAGGCCCAGTAAAAAGTCGAGGATGTGGCGCCAAAAACAGACACACACGACTCTAAATGAGGTTGGCCGATGATTTAAAAAGATTGCGTTGGAAACTATTACAGTTACAGTTACAACGAGGTTTACCAACTGGTAGCCAAAAAAAAACAAGATAGTTGAAGCGGTTTAATGTAACTCAGGTTTTACTGGACTGGACAACAACAGTCGTTTATACAAACAATGACTCAGTGACAAACTATTATTAACTGCATAGCAATATTCCTTTACTTACATTGTTTTTTAGGCGACAACCCAAATTAAACGGCGTAAAAATATACAAAATGCGAGACAACAATTTTAAATGGCTGTCTTCTGGGTTTGGATCAATGCCATTGTAGAGGGAAAAGTACCCAATGTTTTGTCCACTTTCGCAAGAGTACCCGTCAGAAGCCAATGATTAAAATGTACGATGTATCTTCTTCCTAGTTCTAAACGAGTGTCGCCTCTGGCATAAGTTAAACTGATTCGACCCGCTCAAAAATTACTAAGTAAAAATAAGTCTTACGTTATATGTCTGCTTCTTAACATTTTTCTTTCACACCGAGATACCATACTTTTTTAGTGCTCTTCTAATGCTAGATGGGTCGCTTTACAAATTGAGTTCTACTACAAAAATACACTGTTTAACTCGGAAGGCTCTGAGAAGTCTTGAAAATTATTACATCTTAACAAATATCGTATGTGTCAATTAACTAGTTCTAGCACCTTTCAAATTCTTGTTTCAACGTTCAAGGGAACTGTGTCAAAATTGAAATATAACATAACATCAAGCATCGGCTAACATACTAAACATTTATTCGAGGATTGTTTCTTTCCATTGTATTTACCGATCTTTCACAAGTGTTCCTTAACAGTCGCATGCCCTATTAGTAGAACTGTAATTATTCCGATTCGTGTCCTATCCATAAGAAGCAGTTCATCAGTTCGCTTCTTGCAAGATGCGTTGCTGTAGTTTCGTCCTGGTCCTGGTCCAGTATCTTTCATGTTAAGTACCAATCCAGTCACTTACGTAATCTCGGAAGGCACTTAGTCGAATTCCTAAGACTGGTTCATTACCGTCTATACCACAATAACCTTGTACCCAGGATAGTCTCACGACGTTCTATGCTGCCAAGGCATTGAGTTCCTCTAGGCATTCCCATACCAATCTGTAAGAAGTTCTACTTCTCGAGAGAGCCTTCAAAGCCGCCTGGCTGTCCGAGATTATGTAGATCCATCCATCGCATTGTAATATCGCATATATTTCCGTACGGAGGCATACTTACGCAATGAGAAGCTGAGCCTTTTGGTCTTGATCCGGCAGCGGTCTCAGTCTTCGAACCGCCCGTGTACTAGATTAGACTTCCATGAGGAATATCTTCTTTGAGATTTCAGGTATTTGGGAGTCATATTTATAGTCCATCCTCATTTCAAGTAGAGGACCCTCTATGCTACGAACTATACTTGTGTATTCTGTTCCTAAACGAAAGTTGTGCAGTGAATTTTGCAGTCTACTGATTCCCGATCTTGCCTCCCCCTGCATTACTATATGAAGAAGAGGGAGGTCTAGGAGAGTCTCCATAGCACGGAGTTGTTCTCATTGTCCCTATTATGCCACGACAGGCAAGCCGTTGTATCTTGCATAGTCTTAATTTGGTGGATTCTTGCTTGATCTTGGGTCACCACGCCAAGGCTGCATACATAACAGCTAGTCTGACCACTCTGGTTATAGTCATATTTGCGACCCCAAGATTTATCGTACGTTCGTCTAACTGTCGCTAACGTAGTTTCTGATTTTCTGATAATTTTGCCAGTATGTTGGTTCCAAGTTAATTTGGAGTCCCAAGTACTTTGCCTCTCATTAGAACACAGTTTTTTCGCCACAAAGAAGTAACAATATCAAACCCTCTAGGTTTTTTCGTCGCTTAAATGGTATTATGGTGGCTTTTCCGGAACTGACCCTTCATTTTCAGACCACCTAGATACAACATTCAGGGCCTGTTGCATATGCTCCCTGACTATGTTGACCAATCTCCATTCTACTACTATGACAAGATCGTCAGTGTATCCTAAGGGATAATTAATTGAACTATCTATTAAACAATATTATTTCATTAGCTGTTGAATTTAAAAACAAACTCATTAATCTTCGTCAGTATGTAATATGTAAATGTAACAAAACAGGCATAGATAAAAATCGGAATTAATTTCGTCTTTATTTAATTAGAAAATTACAATTGAAAAAATTTCCAGGCATTTTTACATATTGATTTGTTGAAACCAATTATTGACAATAACCAGGGGCGGATGGGCTACTGTAAATCAGTCCGGGAGATACAGGGAACCACCGGCCTTTTACCACAATAACATTAAATAGTATTATATGCTTTCAGTTATAAACATTTATTAAATTATGTACTGTGTTTGGATATAAAAACTAATCCAAATATTTAAAAAAAATAATAATACTTGAAGCAATGCTCTTCGCATTTCTCGCTGTTTAGTTATGGTTATATTGTTATATAATACAAAAAGTTAGAGTAAAATACCTATTTGTATATGAGTTCTTGTTTATCAACCACCTAAAGTATTTTGAACGTCTTTATTAGCAATCATGTTTAACATGTTTTTTTCAATAATTTTTAACATAAAAGATTCTAAGTGTTTCTTAAATGAGATTTTACGTATTTTAATGAAGAAAACGATCATTAACATGCTACTTGGAAAATTGGTGAAGTTAAGAGAGAATGCAGATAAGCTTCTTGAAATAGATTATATTCTAAAATTACTATTTACCAACAAACTGCACAATTTTTACAACTGTGGCAAATATTAATTGAACTTCTAGGGTTTTCGTAGTATTCGAATTCTTCCTTGGTTTTATTGTCAATTATTAATTTTAATCAATTCCAGTTTAAGATAAAGCTTGATACGTTTTTAAAGTTATTGCTAACCAATGATATTTAACTATTTTATTCGAAATAATCTTCATGTCGTTTTCTGACAAGTTCTTATTTATTTCTTCAAAACTGTTCGTGTCTAATAAAGCTAAACATTTTTTGAAAATCTCCATTTAAGCAATTCGCTTATAGTGTCGAATATGTAGTTCAAGGTTTCTGTTTTGCATCTGAAAATTTCACTCTTTTCATCAAACACCTTCTTAATTCATGTCTCTTTTTATGTAACTCTTACTCTTCCTCAATATCGATAGCTACATTTTCAGTGTTATCTATTTTCGCATATACCTACTCATTTTTTAAACTAGTCTGTTGCACTGTTAACGCTATCAAAGTCTCTTTGAAATATACTGACTTGCTTAATTGGAAATTGTACCTTATCGCTACATTCAATAAGGTCCAAGCTATGTGTGCCTTAACTCCTAATACTAAATATTGTCAAAAGAGTATTTGCCTTCAATATTATTTTGTATATCACCATCGAGTGTTTAGACGTTACAGCTGGTTACACATTTTTAGAATTTTCGGAAGTAATACCACAAGTGACTAGAATTTTACCGGCAATTTTTTTGCCGTCATGAACACGACTGCTTGTTGCGACGAAAATCGTCACGAGTGCGATAGCACGAGCGACGATTTTCTAAAATATAATATTTAGCTAGTCATTTTTTGGGCGTTTAAAATAATCGAGATGGATTTTATGTGTTTCTTTAATCTTGCTACTTATAACAGCATTTAATACAGGTTTATAGTAATTTATATGAAATACTGCTTTCATTTGGCTTTTAATATCCTCTGACTCTGATTACACATTACATAAATTTTCTATTAAAGAAACGCAATATTTTGGTTCTCCTAACATACGTTGCAGCACCACCTTTCTGCCGTTTTTGTAGCAATTTGTCTTATTCTATTATTCGGCCCCAAACAGGACCGGCCGTTCGGGAAATTTCCCGTCTTCCCGGCCGTCCCATCCGCCCCTGACAATAACAAATCATCAACATTACTATAAACGTAAATTTTTGTAAACGAGGCCAATCAAAATTAATTTTTTATTTTATTCAGACTTTGTTACTGAATATACGGTTTTATTTATTTTTACTAATTATAAATCCTGCTGTACGAAATACGTATTTATCGAAGTTTATTTAACACATCAGATATTGCAATTTTCAGGTTCATTTCAGAAATAATTTTGGTAAAACAATCAAATTTAATTTAATGTGGCAGTTATTTATTTTTATTCAGCAGTTATCGACTACAGACTAGGGTTTACTAATAAACTCGATTCATTTAAAAATCTTATTAAATCACAAAATAAACGAAAATGTTTCACTTTCAACCATCTATACAAAAACAATCTGCAACTTCAAGTTTATGTTTTTGTAAATTAATCATTAAAGCTAAAATATCAATAAAAACACAAAATTCGACAAAACTGTGACAATTATTACTTTAGTTTAAAATGGGGAAAATATGTATATTGATAAAAGTACTGAGATCACATATTTGTGAACAAGTAAAATGTAGCTGCTGCTGTGTAAATTTACCGTTGAAAGAACGTTGAAAGTTTTCTTGTGCTTATAACTTATAAGATCCAACCATATTGAATTCTAACGTTGTTTTATCTTACAAAATCAATTTATGCAGAGTGCATTTTATTAAAATTTAGTTCGAGTTTACTTAAAGGAGAAATGTTGACGTATACCTACAATACATTGCACCCCACCAATAGAAGCCTTTTCACATTCAGAATTATCAGTTACAGTTTTAAATTATAAAATGATAAAATGTAAATTAGAAATGTCTGATTGATATTTGGAAATTAAAAATATCAATTTAAATACTTAAAAATTGCTACTCTTCGCCCCGTTAAACGTTTAATAAATTTTTATTATTTATATGGTTTAGAATTGATTGTTGATGTATTATTTTAGATTCCTGATTAAATTGGATTAAAATCCCAACGATCATTTTAATTTCATTTTAAAGAGAACAAAGACAAAGCTAAATGTAAACCATGTTACTGTCCAAATATACGCAAACGAGTTGTTTTAATACTCGGACAAAACCAAACAATTCCTATCTAATTGTTAGCATAAACATTTCCCTGTTTTCTTTGAAATTTGAATAATTTCTCCATGTACATTGTAAGCTTTTAAAACATGTAGGTCTGCTAAGAACAAAACATTCAATTCGCTACTTTTACTATGAACAAATTATTTCTACCAGTCAATCTTAATTTCTTTTACCCTTTGGCCATAGAATGGGTATAACTTCAAATCTCATTCAGGACTAAATTTATGGTGCCCCCAACAATCAACATTACAACAAAACAAAACCCTCTTTCATAATATATCAAACCTTTTAACCCTTTTCGTAAATTTTGTTTATTCGAAAGAAAATATCTGGGCCATACATAACATAATTTTGTTTTTCATTAACTAAAAATTATGAATTTAAGGCATAACAATAGCTATTTGTATTACTAGGAAGGAAAGTGTAAGATTGCCTCCCGCAGATGGTTTTTATGCCCGAGCGAGCGATAGCGAGCGAGGGCAGAAATATAATCTAAGGGAGGCGATAACACTTTCCTCCAGAGTAATACATATGATTTTTTGGCCACCTTCACTAAATGAACCTGACATTTTTAGTGTTGACAACTAAAAATATGACATTTTACCACAAAACTCGGTTTCATTAAAAAAAACTCGTATATGTTTCCATGGTGACTGTACCATTAATATTAATCGTAAAACATGTTTACTCATTTTGCCACCCGTTTCTAATGGCAACGGGAGGCAAAGTACTTTGCCTCCCGGTGCTAACTGCCGGGTGACAAACGTCTACTTTCGATGTCAAAAATTCATTTGACAAGGTATGGAAAATGTCACTTTCGAACAGAGGTGGCTAAAATAGTTATTTGTATCACAAGGCTAGAAACTGTCACTTTGCAAGTGCGAGTACGTTTGTAGGCCGAGGTGCAACCGAGGCCCTACAAGTGCGAGTACTTGCAAAGCAGTTTCTAGGCTTGTGATACACAATATTTTTTCGGCCGATACAAATACGTTAATTATAAAAAATCATTTTTTATTCAAATATTTGACGTTAGAGAATTTATTTTTCCAGGGAATTTATTTTTCTGGGAGTGACAATGGGCGTAGCAATGAGAGGGCGGAGTCAGTTCGGTTCAGCGCCACCAATCAAAAATCCTAATTTTACTTTCTGGACTAGTCCGGCAAATAGCATTTTCCGGACGATTTATACGCATGAAAATTGAGTGTTTCTAGCCGGAGGGCGAAAAAAACTTTACTTTATTGTTATTATTATTATTTTATTTTTTCAGGAGGCAGATTCACCCATGGAATTACACGGCACTATAATACCAGAATTCAAAGTTTATAACAGATATCAAGAGTTGGCAAAACGAGAACGCGAAAGGAAAGAATTAGCATGGGAAAGGGAATTGCAGTTAGCAATGGAAGCCTCAGATCCACTTTCACCTATTATTAAAGAGACAGATACTTCAATTGAAGTAACACAAACATGTAGCAGTTGTCCAAAAGCAAGAAATTTAGATGTAAAAGTAAATAATTCGCCCCCAAAATTAAGGAAGCCCAGAAGCTGCGATTCTGGTTTAAAAGATAAAGCTTCTCCTTCTATGAAAAAGAATATCAGCAGTGAACATTGTAATTTGGGAAATGAGAATTCCTCAACAGCACAAGATGAAAGTCAATTAGCCAATATACCAAAACAAGATAAGCCTAAAGGTCCATCTAAGGAAAGGGTTAGGACTAGTAGTGATACAACTTGTGATATTCAAAATAAATTGCAAAATCTGGATTTTATCGATAGATCTCCCTCACCAGTAGATCGATTAAAAAGCACATGATGTTTTTTACTCTCCTACATTAAGGATAGTGTTTTAGGACCAATCACACATTATCAATAAATGATATTTTCATATATGTCTGTTTTCTTACATTTTCTTACCCATGTAAATGTTGTAAATTTGTCTAAATAATTATTTATCTAAATGCTAATATAATACTCGTTCATTAACTGGATATTCTCGTATAGTTGTGTTTGTGTCATCATTTACAGCTGTATTATTAATGGCAATACTGAAATAGTTAATAAAATGTTTAGGTTACCTTAATGCTAGTATAGTTTATAAAACTATATTCATCCAGATTTTTGTTAAGTCGATATTAAAGTTATTGTATATGTAATAATGTAATTTACGAAAGAAAATAAACTTAAATTTTTACTCTAATCGTTGAACATCAAACCTTTTTCTAAAAATTGGGACCCCCTTTTGACAAGAATTTTGTTGGAGAATCCCCCCCCCCCCCACTCGTATCTTGCCGTATTCAACTTCATTCATAGTAAAACAGCGACTGGGAACATCTGTTACCAATACCGTTGAATGAATAATATAAAGAAGTGTCACTAATGGCCGAAAGTGTAACCTGAATTGCGAAAATAAATCGCCTGAGATTGTGCTGCCACCACTAAATAAAATGCTGAAAATGCAGTTAAGTCTCAAACTAGAATGCGAAGATTACTAATAGCTTAAAAATTAGAAAGCGGTTCGCTTCCTTACTTTCACATTGTAATAGACAGAGACAGGCAACTGTGAGCTAACAACGTCTACCACAGAATACATTAGGTTAGCTACGCCACAGTATAAACCTTACTTTATACTGTGGCTACGCTAACAGAACAGCAACTCCCCACCCAATTGTTGAATATGATTTAAAGCGCCCTCTTGTGGCTCGGCAATAATCTTAACAGGACATGTTTTGATTTGTAGTCAGTAGATGGCGCAATATACTGTAAAAGGCGGGTTTTTCAAATAAATGGCAGATGTTCATAAAAGATACATTTTAAATGAAAATATTTCGTGAGATTCACATTATTCTAGACCAAATAACTGATCTGAAAGTGGGTTTGAAATAAAATAAAATTTTCTACTGAAATAACTCTGTATTAATATTTACTTACAAAATTAAGACTGGGAAATAAAAAGAGATGCTAGTTAAAATTTATTTATTTATTAGTTAGTTTTTGGTTTCTTTGACATTTTCTTTCGCATTTCTATGACCTGCTTGAACAGACATGAGTCCGTTTCCTTAATTCTGTCATCTTTACCACATAAAATATTATTTACAGAATAATTAATAAAAAACGTTGGAGTTTATACAACATTAAAGTCTATAACACAAAATTAAACACTGTAAACACAAAATAAGGTTTATATAGCCTAGACAAAATTAAAAACACACGGAGCGCGTTGAAAGTCACTTCGTATTTAAACAAAAACACACCTTAAAATAGTTTATAATAGCTTTTTTAACAATCGTTTACTAAAATGGACACGGTAAATTACAAATTAACCACGAACAAAACTCGTGTTAAACGCAACAAAATAGGTTAGGTTAGCCAAGGCATAGATTAAAGATCCCTGCCAAGGCCAACTGTATCAATAGCGACTTCGTCCCTTATAAGGCCGTACCACAGTATACATAACAATGTTATGTATACTGTGACAAGGCCCGCTGAATTAATATTGCATATAAGGCCTACCACTTCATTTAGCCAAGACGCAATTAGAAACAACGGTGGCGCCATTTGCAGCCATAATATTATTTGAATTATTATTATAGGGATTTTAAAAAAAATGTGCCAACTATTTTCTACTTTTTGATCTCATAGTAATACTGCCAACAACTGCCAACCGAAACATTACATTTATAGATACACTGAAAATTACAAAAGAGTCAAAGACAGATAATAAAAATGTACAAAAAAACAATTTCTTTATTTATTTCAAACTTGCATTATTACAAAGGAAGTAAATACACCGCGAATTTCATAATTATGTTTCAATGAATCCAATTTACATAAAAGTCACGAATTATAACTACGATGAATTTCTCGAATTATAGGCTCATTGAAACAACTTGATCATTAATCCATTGTGATTTTTTAAGTTTGGCTGCATTTGATATAAAGGTTCTCTTATACCTTTCGGTGTCGAGGCTGGTGCGATAACGTATGTGGTATTACGAGTGCAATGCACAACCCTGTCCCTCGCTCTACGGGTTACGTGGTTGGTGTGTCATTTTACCTACATACTGCACCATGTGTTTAGTGTTAGTAATTATTATATTTATTTAGTGTATTAAAATTGCATTGTTATTGTGTTGATAAATTATTATTTAGTTTAATAGAAGATTGATGGAACATAATTATTTGTTATTTCTATTCTGTACTTATGTTTTATTTCGCTTTCTAATAATATTCTATCGTGTTATTTTGGAATTGTTTAGTTAAATAGTTTCAAAATAATGTCTTATTTATTAGAGAGCGTAATAATTCATGAAGTATCAAAACTAAATGAAAACCAAATATTCATTTATAATCAAAGTAGTATTTATATTTGGCGCGCTTTGTAATTAGTACCCCCGTCATTTGTAGATGGCGCAATGTGGTAAAAAAAAATTGTATTGTCGGTTGCTTTGTTCTTTTTTTATTCTGTGATTGTAGGAGGTAACTACCAATGACTAAACATCCTTGATAACTACCGTAACTACTGCTTCTAGGGTCACCAATGTTGTTTACTCTGTGTTCTGGTATATTAATAAAATATAATTATAATTGAGATTTCTAACAAACTTTATTTCTATTCAAATGACAAAAAACAGACATTATTTGAACAGTTAAATTACTACTCTTGATCGTCTCTTATTTTATTAATCCGGTAACTTTAAATTTCACCTACATTGGTAGTGTCTCTGCTCACTACATCGGTCGCTTAGTTGGTGCCGACATAAACTCCCTCAAGTTTTTACAAATAAGGGTTGGCCATGAGACACAAAAGTAATGTCTGCTGAAAGATTTTCGCCCAGTGGCCAGGCCTTGAAAAGGGGGGGTTACCTAACAAAAGGTAGTTTTGGATTTTGGATATGTTGTATGTACATAGGCCGTTATTAAAAATCCAAGTTTTCTAATTTGGCGCGCCGGCACGCGCGTCGCTACGACCACTTTTGTGTCACTTTTTTCGGATTTTGTTCGATAACTCTTTACTAGTGTGTCCTACAGAAAAAAATACTCTTGCCTTTTTTGTAGAGCACAAATTGCTACAAACTACTTCAATAACATTTTTTTCTTGTATCAAGAATGTCATGGCATTCTTGATACAAGCAAACACATTTGGAAGAATTCTGTGAATTAAAATTATGAAAACTAGTATTTTTTTTTGGTACTTTTAAATGATAAACGATACTAAATTGTTGCCGTTATTACTTAATCACACCCTGTATATTTATATTCCATGTACCTATTGTGGTCTTATTTGTAATTTTTTATGCACATATCTACCATATGGCTACAAAGTGTTACTCATTTGGCCTTTAAATTGAACCTATAAACCGTTAAGATGATGGACACAGTGTTTTTTGTGGTAGTTTTTCCTAACTTTTGGAAAAATTTTTTGCTTTTAAGCTTTGTGTTTCGGTAACTATATGGTTTAGGAAAACATGTTAGAATAGCAAATTTTGTACTATACAAAAAAGGAAAGAGTAATTTTTTCTGTAGGACGCACTAGTAAAGAGTTATCGACACAAAAATGGTCGTATTGACGCGCGCACAGGCGCGCCAAATTAGAAAACTTGGAGTTTTAATAAGGGCCTATAATCCATTCAGAAAACTCCCGTGACGTTTACGCTGTCAAATGAAAATTTGGGAGTGTACTTTATGTACAGAACCTATCAACTTTTTTAGTGAATGTACTTAACGTCAAACTGAAATGTAAGGTTATGATAAATCATTTGTCATTTTCGTAAAATTAAGTAGAACAAGGTAAAAATGGCTTTATTAATAATACAAGTTTGATAATAAACTTCGTTGGTGCTTCTGTTCATCCATTTCTCTAAAGATTATGAATTATAAAACGTAACTTGAATAATAAATAATTTAAGTGTCAAAATGAAAACAAAAGCATTAAATTTAAATTTAAAGGTGCACCAATCTCAAATCTAAAAGTTTTTAATAGCCTAATAGGGATTTTCATATTAACCAACACATGGTGACTTTTATGTCACGGGAGTTTTCTGAATGGATTATAGGTACAAACAACATATCCAAAATCCAAAACTACATGACCTTTTGTCAGGTAAAATGTACTTGGCCACTGGGCTAATTTAGAACCTTTGTTTTTACAATTTTATTGAAATTTGCACTACAGTATTATGCCAGCAACACAGTGATGACTGTTAATAAATTCTAAAAATCTTGCAATTGACATTATTTTTGTGTGTCATGGCCAACCCTTATGTAAAAGCTTTTTGAACTCACGGTACATCAACACTGGAATTATGTTCCGCTGGAAATAAAATGTTTTCAATTCAACGTTATTTCATTCCACCCTGTAAAATGTAAACGTCTTTTTCGCAAAAGGTTTGCTGTAATGCTGCAAACAAGCATTTTCATAAATTGTTCTCCCAAATGTTTTTCTGGGCATTTTCGAAAAGCAGGTAAAAAGCACGGGCGAAACATAAATACTTTGTGTCGCCAAAAGTTGCGATAACATTCAAAATTAAATATTTTGGCAGTTCTTGGTGTCAACATTCAACTGTCGTTAGCGCCAGCTTACATCAATTGTTGGAACTAGTACGCAACTTGTCAAAGAATACAGTTCACAAACAATTGAAGGAGTGGAGACACCATCTTAATAACATATAAAGCCCAATCCCCGTGCAGTGAAAGGGTAACTAGCGCCACGGGCTAAATTTGAACTAGTCGATTAACTGTCAAACAGCCCTATTCGGCAGGCTTTTATAAACCCCGTTTTTAATCAACGCAGGCGACGTGAACTTGTCACGTTGCCACCTGCTTATGCTTTGTTTGAATTTTTTTTACATTTAAAATAGTATGAGTTAACACACCATATCTTATCTTCCTTACATCATTGATAAAACAATAGTTTTATTCTTTTTTATTACTGAAAATAGGGTTAAAATCTAAGGATGGTGCTTGAATTGTGCGCTGATATTTTGTCAGTGGCGGTTGCTCCATAAGGCCGCGCGGCCGCGCGCCCCTCCTAAGAAATGCCAAGGAACACACAATTTTTTTCTAAATTATTAATATTTATTTTACATACATTCTATGACTAAGTTCAAATTTCAACAAAAAATTCAACTCTATCCAAACATCCGCTCCCATCTCTAATTGTCCGTCCTCGTTGAGATCTCTAATTATCCGCGTCCTCAACCAACGGCCGCGGAAAATCTGCGGCCTTTAACAAACATTATACATTGCCGCCGAACGACTCCGGAGACTAGCCGATAATAGCCGATTGTATAAGTTACAGCAGGCCGCGATTTTAGCGCGGCCTGCTGTAACTTATTGTTGGAGCAATGAATCTTCTTTCATTTAATCGGAGCATCGCAAAGATTCGTACTCGTCTACTCGTAGTTATTCAAATCCTGTTATTTTATTAAGAAACGTTTTACAGAATTATTTCATAATAAATGCAATTAGTAGATATATTTTTTACTGCAAGAAATAAAAAATAACTAGTGAGCCTTTTAGAACTTTAAATTTGTAACAAAAAGATGGTTTTCTTTCAGTTACATGAAATTGTTTGTTTCAATTTGTATATCATTACAATATTCGGTGTTCAAGAACATTTAAAGAAAAATATCATATTATGAAAATATAGGTATTTAAAAAAAAACAAACTAAAATATGTACGATTGCTTAGATAACTAAAAATATTTACAATTTTATTTACAGTCGATTTAAAATATCTAAAAAGGTGGGTAAAGAAGGATATATTCAAATCTAAATATTGTTTGGGTTTCAGCTTCGATAGCTTCATAAATTACGCAATAACCGTCATGCAGTCTAATATTTGTTATGACTGAGAATGAAGTAATCGATACCTAATTATTTTGAAAGCAATTATTAGAACTCGTGAAAGGCCGAGTAAAACTACCTAGAATGATAATAGTAACTAATCACTAGAAGTACCGAATACATTTATTTGCGGTTATAATATTTACTTAAATGTGCCAATTTTCAGATTTGTATTTATGTAAATTGGTTCGGAAAATAAAGAGACAAATTTTCCCGTAACTTTTGGTAGGTTATTTGGTGTTTGACTTCTGGTGCGCCCCTCCAAACTCAAACCCCACGACACGCCACTGTATTTTGTACATATTTTGTATAGGTACATCAATTAAATTTAACTGTCAAACACCATCAACAGCAAATAGAAGGTTGTAGTCTTATTAATTTCAAATAAAATTTTGTATCATCACCTGAAACAGTATTACTTCATCACGATGTAGTATAATTCTTTAACTTCACCGCATTACCTTTCTGAAACTACCTGTACTAACTGTAATTTAAACTACATGGCAACATCGCAATAGTATTGGGTCATGTGACTTGGCGTTCGTAATAGCCGTTTGCCGGACGCCTACTACACGCGCGTGAACATACATTTTGTTTATCAAAAAGGTTAAATTTATCATTATTACACCAAAAACATTGTTATGGGTACTCGTGTTTTCGTTGGTGGTCTGACGTACCGTGTGCGTGAACGTGATATTGAGAAATTTTTTCGTAAATACGGCAGAATTAAGGAAGTTGCAATGAAAAATGGATTCGCATTTGTAGAATTTGACGACTACAGGGACGCCGATGACGCTGTTTACGAATTGAACGGCAAAGAACTGCTTGGCGAAAGGGTTTCCGTTGAAAGAGCACGAGGAACTCCTAGAGGATCTGATCAATGGCGCGGAAGTGGAAGAGGCTATGGACCTCCTCGTGGTAGAAATCGCGATAATAACCGGGATCAATCAGATGTACGCGGCGCACATGATAGATATGGGCCCCCGACTCGAACAGAATACCGGCTGATTGTTGAAAACTTATCCAGTCGTGTAAGTTGGCAAGATTTAAAAGATTACATGCGTCAATCGGGAGAAGTAACTTACGCTGATGCTCACAAACAACGCCGCAATGAAGGTGTTGTAGAATTTGCTTCCTTTTCCGATATGAAAAATGCTCTCGATAAGTTAGATGATACAGAATTAAATGGTCGTCGTATACGTTTGGTTGAAGACAGACGTCGTGGAGCAGGAGGAGGAGGAGGAGGAGAGAGACGTTCCCGCTCCACCAGTAGTCGTAGCCGATCTCGCTCTCGTTCTCGTTCACCACGTCGTTCGCATTCTCGCTCACGTTCTAGGTCCAGAGATCACGATTCTAAATCAAGATCCCGTTCAAGATCTAATTCCAAACATTCTAAATCACGTTCATTGTCTAAAACCAAAGAACGGTCAAAGGAACGATCCCATTCTCGATCAGGGAGTAGAGATCGCAGTAAGTCAATTAGTCGTTCTCCTGAAAAAGATAATATGTCCATTAAAAATGAATGAGTACACGTTTTTTTAGTAGTATGTATTTTCTTTTACAATAAGTTGCATTTATAAAAGTAATGTGCTTCTACCTATTTTTTAAGAATGATTTTAGGTTGAGGAATTAAAATAGTATTTAGTGCCATTTTTGTAGTAAATGGCAAATCTAATTGATATAAATTTTCTGTAAAAAATTAAAACTTTTTGATGTTCCAAGTAAATCATATTTTTTTACAGGATTAATTAAAATTATACTAAATTTATACAGCATTAATAAATTACACTTTTCTCTGTATAATTTAACACAAACCAAAGTTATCATTCTTAAAAGTCTGATTTTCAACTTCAGTTGATAAGTATTATGTATTGTAATATGCTAATATGATGATTTATTATTGCACGTGACTATCACTTCTTAGTGGATTGTTTTAAGTAATCTTTACAGAAAACTCTTTTATGTTGATAAAATAATGGATGCAAATTCATTTTGTATTTACATTAGTTTAAATTTAAGTATTACCATATAAATGAAGCAGAATGTGAAATAATATACATATATTATTTTTGAATACACAAGTTTAAACAACTGAAAATTGTATTTTTTCCGTAGGTATTTTATGGTAGCTTTTATACAGAATATCCTAATATGCAATCGCATTAAATTCATCGAGAGCTTCACGCAAAAGCGATGAGTGGTTTGAGGTATTCGACTAGTGCACACGCTCTCGGAGTCGAACCCGAGTTGGTTGGCCAGAAAATAATTGTCGAAGATGTGTTGCTTACTACATCACTTTGTACACGACAACCACCTATAGAAAGTAACTTAGGAGCCCTTAACTCTTCACGTTACAGACCATACTCCCTCGCAGAGTCTTAACTACCAATACCTTTATGCGGAAACATTTTGCTGGCTATAAAAGTGTTCGTACACCCCTCTTACATAAAACCCTCAACGTAATAAGAAAAGGTAAGTCGATGAACTTGTAAGAAATGATTGTTACCAAGAGAAGTTGAAAACATGAGGTTAACTGCATAAAGTTACTTATTCCATTGACTTTCTTAAAAGGTTTGCACTTGAGTCAAAAATTAACAGTTTTTCCCACAAGGAATTAACTGAAATAAAAGGATTCATTAAACTTCTTAAGATTTACAAATGAAGGACCAAAACAGAAAAAAATTCTACAAACATAGGTCTGATTCTTAGCCACTACTTAATTAATTAAGATTTGTTATTGACTAAAAGCATCTTTTGTGTTTCTTCTCAAATCAGTAATAATAACTAATATTAAATCCACAAAATTGCGTAATGTCGTTGAAGCTGACTAAAACCTTTAGTTTATACAACAAAAGTGCAAATGAAATGGACATTGCTTGGTCAAATTCCCAATTCCGCAGCTCATACAAGATGGCCTCCCTGCATTCTCTACGAGCAACATGTGAGATTCAAACCCGAGCTGTAATTAAAAGCAAAAGAACAGTTCTTTATGTAAGTACAACTACTACTATTTTTACTTATTATTACAAATTACAACTGATGTCTCCAAAATGGTTGAAAATCAAATCCATGCTCGCTACCGCTCATAAGTATCCAGGCATTCTAATTTTCCTAACTCTAATAAAATAAAAATGCAATATTTGTTTTTCCTATTATTTATTAGAATGTTTAAATAGTAATTATAAAAGAGGAAACTTAAAAACTACTTCAATGCTTGCTTAAATACTAGACGTGTCAAAGTGACCACCCTTTTTATGTGATAATTGCTTTACATAGTCGAGTTTCTCCACTCTTCCTGCAGTTTTCCCCAAACATCTTGCGATGTTTGACAGGTCTTACGAACATTTCAATGGAGCTCATCTGATAGGAGTTCAATGGTATTAACCCATTAAAGCCCCCAAAGTTGCGCTAACGCAACATTTCGGTTTTAATTTTTTTTCTTCTGCTACACGACTTTGTACATTATTTTCAAAAAAGTTGTCTTAAGGTGACATCCCAAACAACTGTTTTATACTTAGTTGGAATTTTTTTTAACAATCTAAATTATATTATTTCAGAAAGTAAGCAATAGTGGGGTACATTTTGACGTCTTTATTTAGAATTTTTTTTTAAGTAGTAGCCAACTTTTTTAATTTTGATTTTTTTTATATACAGTCTGTTCTACAAAAAGGGCCCAAGACTATAGCGACTTCAATTGTGATTTAACCTTCAACAAACCATATACAGGCTGTTTGATAAAAAACGGAGCAAGCCGTAGCACTCTTATTTATTAACTGATTGTAATAAAAAAAATGTTTGGTCGAATAACTCATAAAAATCTACATTTTACCGTAAAAAAAAATTTTTTTTTGCCTCATCGGTTAAGCGTGGTGACGTCATGATGAATTTTTTAAATTACACTATATATTTTTTCAGATATTCTCATAGAGAATTTTTTTCTCTTTTCAACCGTATAAATATTTCATATGGCTGCATAATAAAACTTTCGAGTTAAAGACAAAAAACCAACACAAGCCAGTAGGCCATTAAATTAAAATAACTTGAAACAAAAAACAGTCGCCCTAAACGTTAGTGAAGTGTCAAGTGTTTTCTTTGTGTTTTTAATCAGCGTTGTTGCATTTCCTCTGAAAACCCATTAGAAAATGAATTCTGATGAATTATTGACGGACATGATACAAGTTCGTAATGTTTCAGTCTTGTATTGGTTTTTTGTCTTTAACTCGAAAGTTTTATTATGCAACCATATGAAATATTTACACGGTTGAAAAGAGAAAAAAATTCTCTATGAGAATATCTAAAAAAATATATAGAGTGTAATTTAAAAAATTCATCATGACGTCACCACGCTTAACCAATGAGGCCGAAAAAAAATTTTTTTTACGGCAAAATGTAGATTTTTATGAGTTATAAGACCAAACATTTTTTTATTAAAATCAGTTAATAAATAAGAGTGCTACGGCTTGCTCCGTTTTTTATCAAACAGCCTGTATAAACTCCTGGACAAAATTAACGCATCAGCAAAACTTCTCATTATTACTTGTAATTTTTCGAAGTTTTAAATCATTAAACATTTTATGTAGGTAGCCTAGGATATCCTCTGTCACTACTGATAAACAACAGCAATTGTTTTACAAATGTAAAGTAACATTTTGCAATTGCTTGTTAATAAGACATTTAACGTTATTTAAAGTGATTTGTAGAAGGCAATAAATTCAGTTTTACTAGTGCTTTTTTGTAAAATTTAATGTCATTAGGCGAATGAAACACTGTCCAGTGCACTTAGAGTAGAAGAAATAAATCGTCCACGCAACTTAAGACAAGATGAAGCCGTGAAAGCCGTAGTTCTAGTTAACGAGGGACGTAGCCAGTGATGTGTGGCTAATTTCTTAGGAGTTAGACCATAATCAACAATTAGCCGAACAGTTGAACGTTTCAATGAACTTATAAGTTACTGTACAACCCCAGGACAAGGTCGTAAGAAGTCTACAGATGCAGGAGATGAGCGATATCTTATGCAAGTCGCCTTAAGAAACGGACGTTCTACCAGTTTAGAGCTAAGCAGAGCTCTAACAGCAGCTCGAAATGTAGCAATTTCTGCATGAACGGTCAGGAGAAGGCTTAATGAAGGAGAATTGGACAGTAGAAGACCAGCTATTGCACCACTGCTCACCAAGGAACATAGAGTTACTAGACTGCGTTTTGCAAGGGAACACGTAAATTGGATCATTGACGACTGGAAGCAAGTTTTGTTTTCTGACGAAACGAGAGTAAGTCTTAATTCACCAGATGGACGTCAACGAGTCTGGCAGAGGCCAGGAGAGAGGTTTTGCTGCCTGCAATATCTCTCCGAAGCTCCCATTTTTTGGTGGATCAATAATGTTCTGGGGAGGAATTTGTTTCGATACTCGCACGGATTTGGTTCCTATACGGGGGAGATCCATGAATGCACATTTCTACGTAGAAAACATCGTAGAAGAACATGTGCTGTCATTTACCCCATTTGTCGGGGACAATTTCATTTTTATGCAGGATAACGCACGGCCCATTTTGCTAGAGAAGTACTGGACTACCTTCGATTCGTGAATATTCCAGCTATGGACTGGCCACCAAGAAGCCCAGATATGAACCCCATAGAGCATCTATGGGATGCACTAAAACGATCAGTTAGGTGCCACATACCTGCTCCTATGAATCTTAGGGAACTCGGACAAGTCGTTCTTGTCGAATGGGAGAACATTCCCCAGGAAACCATTCACAGCTTGATCAATAGCATGCCCAGACGAAGGGAAGCAGTGATAAGGGCTAGAGGAGGATCTACACGGTACTGAATTGAAATTCTTACGATTTAATTTGACCTTCAATTTTTTTTTAAAGCTTTTCATTGACACCGTTTTCATTGCATTTGACATAATTGTTTCCTCCTGTTATTTATTCATGTTTCTTTTCCGATAATACCATTCTAATTTGTCAAACAAAAGTTGAAATCATTTAATTATAATATCACCTAGGTACTATGATTTAAAACTTTGTAAAAATAAAAGTAATAATGAGAAGTTTTGCTGATGCGTTAATTTTGTCCAGGAGTGTATTATTTAACGGGACACTTTTAGCTACAACTTGGCGAAAAAATTTCTTTTTTAAACACCTTTATGTGTTTGTTGTGACGTCACCGACAATTTTTTTAAATTGCTCGGTATAATTTTTTGTATGTATTCTTGTAGAGAATTTTAAGTACTTTTCACCGGTCTAGACTTTTAGTAGGATTACACTATGAAACTTTTTCAAAAAATGCAAAAAACTGGTTGGAGCTAGTAGGCTGTTAAATCCAAAATTCTCTGGAACAAACAATTGGTGATAATAATTAAGCAAGCTGAAAACAACTGCGTCGCTTATTTGACGTTCCAAATTGCCTAAAGAAGTTCATTTTGTTTAATGTTAACCATCCCAAAATGGAAAATATTAATGAACTAGTAGATATGCTACAAGTTTATTTTGAGTTCCACAAAAATAGTGTTCAAGCGCACAGAGGCTTTATGCTGATCGTTTTCCCGACAGAATTTCCAGAGAATTTTGGATTTAACAGCCTACTAGTTCAAACCAGTTTTTTGCAAAAGTTTCATAGTGTAACCCTACTAAAAGTCTAGACCGGTGGAAAGTACCTACTTAAAATTCTCTACAAAAATACATAAAAAAAATTATACCGAGCAATTTAAAAAAATTGTCGGTGACGTCACAACAAACACATGAAGGTGTTTAAAAAAGAAATTTTTTCGCCAAGTTGTAGCTAAAAGTGTCCCGTTAAATAATATATATGGTTTGTTGAAGGTTAAATCACAATTGAAGTCGCTATAGTCTTGGGCCCTTTTTGTAAAACAGACTGTATACAGATATTTTGAAGACATTTTTTGTTATCATAAAAATAATTACCTAAGAAAATCAATAGGGGTATTCAACACAATAATCGATTGCTGTCATTTAAACGTCGGCGCATTCAACACAGTGTTTGCGATTTATATCGATTCTCTTCGATTTACATCGCCTGAAAAGTATGATACAAATCGAAGGTATCATGAATCGCAAACAACTGCCAGTTTTCATTTTTGTCAAGAAGCAAAGCATTTCACTTAACACTATTTTTTTATTATATTGTTTATATTCATAATATAAAATATAGGTTTGATATTCCGACCACATACAACATTCACCAAATTATGTCAGTTCATTTGATAACTTGACACTTCTCATTTCTGTCAAAGATTTTTGTTTATTTGTTGTCAAAAAATGAAAATGCACGTTCAACAGAATTGCAGCCGAGTGCCGAGCGAGTGAGTCTGATAATCGATTGTTGTGTTGAATACCCCTAATATATATGGTGATGTTTGTTTATGAATTACTGTAATGTTGCGTTTACGCAACTTTGCGATTAGTACAGTATTTTTCACCTAGGATTTGGGTTGTGTCGTCAGTTGGATTGTGAATTTATCAACAGTGCGTTGATAAATTCACAATCCAACTATACTCTATACTTAATCTCTTTCTAAACTAGGTTTTCATTACCTACTGCGTACGAATGCGTGTCTAAACAGACAGTTTTTGGACGGGGCAAGTTGACGTCAACCCAAATGCTAGATGAAAAATACTGTAGGTATGAAATATTTGCATCGGTGAGTTACCCGCCGCTTGCGTATCGTCTATTCCTGCCTATCAAATATTACAAATTTGAGCTTGCATTTTACCCCTTCTGTTTTGCTAGTGTATCCTCTTTATATCAGTTCATGTTAGAGTTTCTATATTCAAGCAATTAAATTTACAGTGCTGTGAAAATAATAATTATAAACCAGGTGAGTAATTTTTGTTACAGAATAATTATTACAATTGAAGATTTTTTTAGGAATGTCTTACGAAAATAAGAAACCTCTGTCTACAGCAGAACTTCTTGCTTTCTTAGAAGAAGATGAAGATTTATTGGCGGCGAATAGTATCGATGCTGTATACAGTATAACACGCTTATAACGGACTCGCTTTTAACGTACATTCGGTTATTACCTACTTGAGAGCTCGGTCCCCGCCGGATACGTGGTGTATTTGTTCTTTTAAAACGTACTTCTTTTACTACGGACTTCTTATACAACGTACCAAAAATACGTCCCGTAGGCTGCTTAATTTCTCTTATAACGTACTTTACTACTAAAATGTGAAATTAGCAAAAGTCACATAATAGTTTTAATCGCAGAGTACACAATGCGGGTATTCCCCGGCGTTTAAGAAATAGTTTATAAGACGAAATCCCATCATGTATGTACTCAGTCGGTTGTTAGCCTTTTTGTGACGTACAATTATATAAACAGACCCCCACATCAGATTTTTGTTAATAACTGAGTACTTAAATATAGCCTAAGTATGTATTATGTTTCTGAATACAAGTACGCACGATGAAAGATTGCCCCAAGGTCGGGTGCGCACTCATCTAATTTTAAAATTGCCAGGTCCGGGAAACAGCTGATATCAGTGGCGTCGTCGCTAAACTGCATCACATGTACTCCATGAAAAAAAAGTTTTTGAAATATTGTTTATTCAGTGAATTAATGCCGCATTGTGTAGTTTAATGATTTGTAGAGTAATTAAAAACCACTAAAATGCCATACAAAAATATTTGAATTCCGAGGTGACTCGCATTACATGTAGTTACGCACTTTAAATAAACCGAATTATACGACGCCGCTGGGAAAGCATCACAAAGCATTTGGCTATTGTTTAGATGCCGAATGCTTCCGAACGCACGAACTTTATCTGCGTCACCCGAAACAATCTTTCATCGTGCGTACTGTACTTGTGTTTGTGTGAATTGTTCAAAAAATAAATTTTTCTTTAAATTTAGTGAATTTTTTTAAAACGTACTTCTTTTATAACGTACTGATTGTCATGGTCCCGACGAGTACGTTATAAGCGAGTTATACTGTATATTCCACCTCCTGTCGATGAAGTTACTGATGAAGAAGATATAGACGACGATCTACTCATGGAGGAAGAGCAATTAGCAGATATAGCGGGAACCTTTGAAGTACATGCAAGTATATCTACTGCACAAGAACAAGCAGAGCAAGAACCCGGAACGTCTACTAAGAAAAGAAAATACAAAAGCAAGGAGATCAACAAAAGCTACGGAAAATCTCCCAAACTGGAAAAAAATTGAACCTGTATATACTTCCACGCCCTTTTCCGAAGAACTTGCGAAGATTGAAGAAATACAAAATGCAGTATGTGGTAAATCACCATATCAAATTTTTTCGTTATATTTTGATTCAGAGGTTTGTTGATTATTCCAATAAATACGCGCATGACAATAATCGCCATTCCTTTGAAGTAAATGTTCTAACACTCGAACGATTTATTGGAATAATGATTCTTTCAGGGTATCATACACTACCTTCTGCAAAATTATACTGGTCAAAAGACGAAGATAAAGGACTACCGCTCGTTAGAAAATGTATTAGTCGTAATAAATTTATGGCAATCAAACATAATATACATTTATCCGATAATAATGAATTGAACAAAAGTGACAAATTTTCAAAACTGCGGCCAATTTTTGATATCATCAACGAAAGGAATCTTCAGTTTGGAATTTTTTCGCACAACCCCTCAATTGATGAAGAAATGGTCCCGTATTTCGGTAGGCATTCATGCAAAATGTTTATCACAGCAAAACCGGTGGGATTTGGCTACAAGCTCTGGTGTTTGTGCAGTTCAAATGGTTACCTGTAAAAATTTATTCCATATGGTGGAAAAAGTGCGGACAGTGAAAATTCTGAATATACGCTAAGTGAGAAAGTAGTTCTAGATTTACTTTCGGTTGTTCAAAATCCGTCTCAGCATATCGTCTATATTTTGACAATTTCTTTTCGTCTTATAAACTGTTCCATACACTAAAACTTCAAGGATTTGTTGCGACTGGTACCATTCGCGAAATTCGCACTGCTAAGTGCCCTCTGGAAACCACTGCAACTATGAAAAAGAAAAACAGGAGCTCATTTGACTTTGCATTTGAAGATGAAGCTGAAGTCATGACGGTGAAGTGGAATAACAATTCTGTTGTGACGGTGGTCAGCAATAATGGTACTATACAACCATTAGCAAGCAAAAGATATAACAAGAAAGGAAAGAAAAGCAATTCTGTGCCCCAGCCTAAAGTAATATCTGACTATAATCAACATATGGGTGGGGTTGATTTGCATGATAACGGAATTGCAAACTACAGAATTAGAATAAGAGGTAAAAAGTGGTGGTGGTCTCTTTTCACAAATTTGATAGACAGTGTTATTGTTAATTCCTGGAAAATACGTAGACTTGTAAATGTCACAGTTAGAATTTCGGTCTTATTTAGCTATTGCCCTTATGAAATCTGAAGATAGTCAAACCCAAAATGTAGAAGAAAATAACGATAATGAAGAAACCACCAATCAAAGCATTCAAACATCAAATTATGGCTGACCTTCAAGAAATTCTGTGCCCTAGTAGCTTTCAAAAAAAAATTAAATTTTTTTTTTGTTTTCTCTAATGTATTTTGAGTAAGATTAAATGATTTTGTTCTTAAAATTTGTCGTATTTTAATGCTTGGTCCTTAATGGGTTAATATCCAGGGATTGCGGAGGCCAAACCATAATTTTAAGCTTTCCTTCTGCCTGATTTTGCTTTGGGTATGTTTAGGATCGTCCTGTTAGAAAACGAATGCTTCACCAACAATTCATATTCCAGAAAGCATGGCATGTTGATCCAATATCGTCTTGTAACCTTCCTTGTTCAATTTTCCTACGATTCTAACAATGTCTCCTAAAGCAGTGCCCATATCATTACGGACCCACCACCATGTTTAACCAAGGGAATTATGCACTGATTCGACGTCCGTTTTCCAGCTGATCGCCGGATGAAAATACATCTTTGAACCGAAGACTTCAAATTTGGATTCGTCGCTCCACACAACATTCTTCCAATCATTTATTGTCTAAAGTTTATGTTTTTTTGCCCATTCAAGCCTTTTCCTTTTATTTATTAGTCGAAGATACGGTTTTCAAACAGCTCTCTGTCCGTAGCTTGATTTAATTCTTTTCGCAGTTGAAACACTAACTATCTCTTGTCTTGGGCTACGATTTCGGGTGCCGTTAAACATTGATTCTGCTTGCTCATTGTCACTATTCTTTGATCTTCTTTGACCGGTTTTTTGTTTTTTGGCACTGCCGCAATCCTAGTATTTTTTCACAATACTGTCTATTGCCAGGTATTTTTAAATTTCGTGCAATTTGGCGGTTACTTTATAATGCACCAAGTTTCTAATGAAAGTTCCTTCACTTTTTATTGAAAATTTAAAAAAAAAAGATTATCAAACTAAAATTGTCTGTCAAACACTAAACTACTTCTGACCAGTGTATAGTCGTTGCTTCTGACATCACTTGAACTTGTCAAACATGAATGATTCCAAACGAATTGGAAGGAGAAAAAGAAGCTAGGAATAAATATCAACCCTCCAAATCTCAGCGAAATAAAGAGGGCAGTATCAAAACTACGCAACAACCAAGAAGCAGGTCCAGATAAAGTACCTGCTGAATTTCTCAAAATAGATCCACACCAAACAGCAACAGTCTTACCACCAATATTTGCTGGAATATGGGAAAGCGAATAAACCATCCCAGATGACTGGAAACAAGGGAATATAATTAAACTGCCAAGAAAGGGCGACCTCTCCAAATGTAGTAACTGGAGAGGAATCACGCTTCTCGACATAATAAACAAAGTCCTCGCATAAATACTAAATAGTAGACTAATGGAACACTTGGAGCCCAGGATTAGACATGAACAAGCTGGCTTTAGACCAAACAAACCATACAAATACCCTCAGAATAATCATCGAACAAAGCCTGGAGTGGAGAAGCCCGCTTTACATGGTGTTTGTAGATTTCAAACGCACGTTTGTCACACTAAACCAAAACGCAATCTGGCAGATATTGGACCTGAAGGGCATTCCACCAAAGATTATAAAACTAATCACAGCTCTATACGACAACGCCAGTTGCAGAATCCTGCACAGAGGAAAAAGCAGCAACAACATCACAATTTTGACCGGAGTTAAACAAGGCTGTCCTCTGTCTCCACTTTTGTTCATCATTGCCTTAGATTGGGTTATGGACAACGCAAACTTTCAAAGAATGGGCATAATATGGGGTCTCAACAACCGCCTACACGATTTAGACTATGCAGATGACATATATGTTTACTAACGCATTCATATACAAACTAAATTGAATCTTCTCGTATAATAAGCAAAATTAGTAGGACTTGAAATAAATATAAGAAAAACAAAATCGATGAGA
The DNA here is from genome assembly GCA_963082815.1 of Melanotus villosus. Taxonomy (NCBI): domain Eukaryota; kingdom Metazoa; phylum Arthropoda; class Insecta; order Coleoptera; family Elateridae; genus Melanotus; species Melanotus villosus. The sequence goes on from OY720422.1 coordinate 41,616,502, forward strand.
ATTGGCACCAGCAACCAACAGAGATTTCACATTAACAACGAACAAACAGACGAAGTAGAAGAATACTGCTACTTAGGTAGCGCAATAATTATAAATGGAACAGCACATAATTAACACTAAACAACAAAATACGAGATTTCAACACTAACGTCAAATCCATACTTCTCTATGGCTGCGAAATATGGAAAATAAATACTATAGGCACTAAACTGCAGACATATGTCAACAGATGTCTGCGTAAAAGTACGCTGGACAGATTACATGACCAACACCGAACTATGGAAAAGAACTAAACAAACCGATTTACAAACAGAAATTAAGAAAAAGAAATGGTCATGGATTGGCTATGTGCTAAGGAGAGAAACAGATCATATAGCCAAAGCAGCACTAGATTGGAACCCACAGGGCAGTCGCAAAAGAGGCAGACCTAAAGCTACCTGGAGGAGAACAATTCAACAAGAAATACAGAAAGGGGGAAAAACGTGGCTGGAAGTAAAACACATTGCACAGAACCGAACCAGATGGAAAGCATTTACAGAGGCCCTATGCTCCAAAAAAGGGCTAAACAAATGTTGAACCTAGTATAATAAATTACATTCAATTTCGAATAAATATTGAGACATAGAGACCCTGGCCCGCAGGGACAGACCTTTTTCTTAATAGGCAGTCCTTAACGTATTAAAAATAGCCTTAATATTTTCTGAAGTATTCCTTGGCACTCTTTAGAGCTGGAATTTTTCTTGGCATGCTGTTAATGACATTGACAGCATGCTTATCATTGACTTGTTATTTAGTCCCATGTCCCATACTTTTTTTAAGAATTGACTGACCAAATATTTTCAATTGGATTCATATCAGGGCTATTTACAAGCAATTCAAATAGATCAATTTGTTTCTGTCTTAAATATTCAGTGATCACTTTCGATTTGTGACATCTTGCATCTTCTATAAACCATTATTTCATTTTTGGTATTAAGGACTCTGTTTAACACTTTCACTGCCCACAGTATGCTGGTTCAACACCCAGGTGCCCCCCACTTTTTTTAAAACTTTAATAACTAAGAAATCTAGCTAATAAGAGACTAAAATCTGAAACCGCCGCTGAATTTCATTTCTACAAGTCTTTCACTGTGTGCCCACCAAAAATCTGCAACATAAACGCAGTGCCCACTTTAAAAACATCATAAAACACGGATAAGCCAGAACGCGTGAGTCGCGTTGCGGGCAGTCAACGTGTTAAAGTACTTCTCTACCAATTAGAATGTATTTACCATCCACATTGTAAATATCACTAAGCCCTTTTGTAGAAATGGCAGCCCAGACCACCACTTTTGTAGGAAACTTTACCTTTTGTTTGTGCAAGTTTTAATTTCAGTTTTTAATAATATGGCCATATCTGTATATTGCACAGATTGTATGTAGGTATTTCCCATCAGTAAATAAAGTCTGATTTGTAAATCTTACTGTTACAATGGAGCCAATTTAATAAAATTTCACACATTACATTTTTAGAATTTATTATCAACAAAATACAAAATATTCATTTTGCTATTTTTTTTAACAAACAACTAAAAAATTATACTATTTTGTTTGGTTAGTTGCTTCGCATTTTCAATTTTTGTTATGGAACAGTCTTAAATGAACCTTTAAACACTCTTCTGTTTTAAAATTATTTAATAATAAAATTAATTTAACAAAATAATCATTAAAAAAATTTATTCCAACTTCCAATTAGCAAAAAAAAGTAAAAATTATAATACTTAACTAACAGACAATTGAAGATTTGTTGGAAACTAATCATTGATGCATAAGCAAAATAAAAATTAAAAAATATACATATAGCATTAACAAACATTGCAATTCTAGTTATTCACATTTGGAAAGCCTTAAAAAATAACAGTAACTTTAACATATATAACTGAATTGTGGTAATATTTAAAAGCAACTGAACAAATCCTTCAAAATAAAATATTCCTTTTCAAAAATTAACCACCACAACTCAGCCGCTATACTAGCTTCAAATATTAATGGCAATTATACTGCGGTAACGTCAGTAGTTTCAATTCTAGAAATAGGTTCCATAACTTCAATTCTAGAAATAGGTTCCATAACTTTAACACTCAAATTAGTTTCCGAATCTGGACTGATCTTCATATTCTGTAATATTTCAATAACACTATCTACTTGATGTGGTTCGATAGTTTTGGCTCTGGAATTAGGCTTAGCATAATGTAAGTAACAAAAGCCTTTATAGCCACGCCAAGTTATATCATTTGGTTTAATGCCTTTTTCAATCAGTGCATTCTTGAGATCACGAACGCGCACTGATTTTTCAATATTACTGACCATTAATGAAAAATCAATTTGTGGTTTGTTCCTACGGAAGGATCTACGTGGTCTTTGGTTTCTAGGAGATAGTACAGCTGCTGATCGATCATTTTCACCACCAGCCTGTGTTAGAATATTAAATTATTCGTCACTTTATTAAAGTTGTTACAATTTTTAAAATTAAATTACTTACCGAATCTCCGTTTTCATTTGGACGTTCTTCACTATGAGGCAGAGGCCGCCTACGGAAAAATCTTCGACGCCGTGGAGGCATTCGAGGCCTGGAATTTTCTGCTGAATCTCCTTCACCTTGAGATTCAGACATTCCCAAAGAACGTGGTCTTCTACGTCTAAATCTACGAAATCTACTGAAGCGATTTGGTTCATAGGACTCTATATCGGTATCAACCTCCTTCAGAGTTGTGTCTTTGCCTTTTCTGTGGAAAAATAAAAATGGTTCCCCAATAAATTATAAATACTCCATTCGTACCCTTCGTGAATTTCTTTTAATGCCTGCAAAACAGGCATTAAGTCAACCCTCCGCTGGGACAGCAAGTTCCAGATAACACCTGGAGGTTTTGGAAGACGATCTGTAACTTTTATTACTTCTGTTGGAGTTAGAATATAATCTATAGGCACGTCATGTACTTGAAATAATTCTTTTGGTAAGGTGTCGAATACCTAAAATATAGGAATAATGACATAATTATTAACAGATACAGAATAAAGTACCTGGCAATCATGAACGTTTGTCACTACAACGGTATCTTCATTTACGGCATTCATTTCTCTTAAAATGGCATATTCTAAATCTGCATAACCTCTTCCCTTACCAATACGATAACCTGCAAATAATTTACTTGAGCACGTTATTTGTCACTGAAATAAACCTGTATACCTTCTTTTGAAACTGCAACACTTCCAAGAACAAGCAAGTCGATCTGAATGTCATCATTTACATTAACTGTTTTGCCGTTTTCTTCAATACCTTTACGGCTGACAGCTTGTTTTAAAGTATTCTTATTCTTATCATCAGGTACACCAATATGCTTCAAAAGACCCTCTTTCAATCGAGGTACAGGTACATACAAATTTTTGTCATTTTCTAAAGCTAAAATTCTGGCAGCTTCTTGTGGTTTATCAGGATTTATTTCAATGTTCTTGCAGTCATTATAAGAGTCAATTTCTAACAGCTTTGCAGCTGCACTTTCACACCCTTTAAAATTTGGTATACGTCCATAGACAGGTCTTGGGAAGCTTGAAAATCCATTTCGTTCCAAATGTTCCCATACACGTCTTCTGATGGTATGTTTTGTTACTTCTCTCCCTTTTTCCTGAACTAACATTGAATCATTTATTAGAAATTTAAATATCTATGAATAAAGCTCCGGCGATAAGCCTTAGATAAGAATTTTTTTGACTTGTCAAAAATAAAAAAAACAAATGTAGGCGTGATGCAGATAAAAACCAAACTTTACGTTTTTAATTTTTCAAAAATTGATTGATGTCAAACTTACTATTCGGTTTTGAATTATCCGACTGATCAGGACTTTGCTGCTCATCAACCTGACTCATCTTTGCAACTTAATCATATGAATTCTTCAAATGGATTGAAAATTTTTTAGCGATTACTCGTTCTTCCCACTCGTTAGAAATTGTTGATCATTTCTGTTTGGTTGCCATGATGTAATTCCCTAGTTTTGTTTTCAAGGCCAACTATTAGAACTGGTTGTGATTAATACACCAACATCGGTAGCTCACGATTATTTAAACAACCACAACTTTTCAATAAATAGAAAATTGTAAATACGCTGTAACGCAATAACATCAATAAATCATTGTAAAACGTTTCAAGTTTCAATTGCATGGCGTCCATGGAAGCAATGGATGCACCGCATCTGTTAATTGAATTTTGTTACATTTAGTTAGAAAAATTAACTGTAAATAATATTAATAGCTTGTTATATTGGTTATACATAAATAAAATTAATGTGAATCCAGGAAACATACTGATAAAAATGAGAACTATAAAGTCTAGGGGTGCAATACAAATGCCTGCTTCTCATAAAACTTAAATCGGGTATTTCCGTGTTACATCGTAGCAATTTGTAGTTCGAACTTCTGCTCATTTCTAACTTATTATGCAGAATGAATTGGGTTAAATCAACTTTTTATTAGGTAAGGTAAAGGTAACGGCACTTACATTCCACGAGAGAGTATGGCTGGCAACATGGAGGGTTAAGGCCTCCTAAGTCACTTTTATTTTATTTTTATTATCTTACTTATTTATTCTTTTAAATGTTTAAAGGTTTAACAATATAGCTTTCTTTCAATCAGCAAACGCAATATATCATGCCTAATTTATTATGTCATTTTTACAGAAACTTTGTTTTTAACCTTTGTTGCTTAAATATATTACTTTAACTTCGTAGTAATTCAATTTTGAGGGTGAATATTATTTTCTTTTCTGTTTTTTCCAATGAAATGCAAAATATTTAGTTTATTGTGTTGTTATGGTTCACGTTTATTTGTGAACATTTTTAAAATTAGTACGACGAGTAGGTACATCGCTTAAAATAGAAGCCAGGGTGGCACAGTAGTAAAGCGTCAGGCTAGCGTCATAGTCCTGGGTTCGAATCTCCCAATCGGCAGAATTTTTCGGCCGTCTGGAAATCGATAGCGAGCTCTGGTGACCATTCGTCGTTGGACACCTAATTAACGACGCTCTCCTCTGAATATAGGCCTAAGAGGTAGAGTAACAAGGTCTTACACTTACACATATATATGTATGTACATACACATTACATTACACTCTACGCATGATGCAGTATGTAGGCATAAACGGCGCACTGACCGGTAGAGACGGACAGGGTTGTGCATTGCACGCGTAGAACCTCATACGTTAACGCACCAGACTCATATTTAAACAGAAGTTAATACAATTGTTTTGAAAAGTAGCAGATTTTATGATAACTATGTAAGTTGATTGTGAAAAGCCGGCTTAAGCGAAATTTTTGCTTAAGCTTAGTATTTGCTTAAGCTTCAATTGATATAACAACTCTCAACTTAATATTTGTATTATTTTACTAATTCCGTACATATTTAAACAAAGACTTAGCAGAAGTTGTTATAAATTTGAATTCAAGCCAGAGAAAGCTTAACTTGAAATCTAGTTTGAGTCAACTTCAGCTAAATTTTTACTTAAGCTTCTACTGAATTATGTTTGAACTATTTCGATATTTCAGAACAGGTTTCAGAAAATATTTACCCTAGATTGGCTTAAACTGGAACTGAAGCCTTATCAAGCTTGCCTTAAGCTTTAATATAAACTAGCTTATTTTAAAGTTTTACTTAAACTTCTACTGAAATATGGACTCTAAAGTTTATGCTTGAACTATTTTGATATTTTAGTGTAGGTTTCGGAAAAGACTTACAGTAGATTGATTCAAACCGAAACTTAAGTCTTATAAAGCTTGTCTTAAGTTAATATAAGCCAGCTTAAGCTAAATTTCTATTTAATTTTTTTCTAACACACCACACCGGCTCCAAAGTTTATGTTTGAACTTGTATTTCGATATTTCAGAACAGGTTTCAGAAAAGAATTGTGCCAGATTGACTTAAACTGGAACTTACGACTTATAAAGCTTGCCTTAAGTTTTAGTATAAGCCAGCTTAAGCTACATTTTTATTTAAACTTTTGGTGAAACCACTTAATAGCTTGTGTGTGAACTATTTCGATATTTCAGAAAAGACTTGCGCTATATTGACTTAAGCGGGAACTTAAGCCTTATAAAGCTTGCCTTAAGCTAATATAAGCCTAAGCTAAGTTTCTACGTAAACTTTTTCTGAAATACTGGCTCCAAAGTTTATTTTTGTACTATTTCGATATTTCGCAGAACAGGTTTCAGAAAAGACACGGTAGATTAACTTAAACTGGAACTTAAGCCTAATAAAGCATGCTTTAATATAAGCCATATTAAGCTAAATTTTTGTTTAAACTTTTAGTGAAACGCCGGAACTTAAAAGTTTATGTTTGAACTATTTTGGTATTTCAAACAAGACTTGCGCTAGATTGGCTTAAACTTCAAATTAAGATTTATAAAGATTGTCTTAAGCTTTAGTATACGCCAGCTTAAGTTAAATTTTTATTAAAGATTTGACTGAAATGCCGGCTGTAAGGTTTATGTTTGAACTACGTCGATATCTCAGAACAGGTTTCAGAAAAACATACGGTAGATTGACTTAAACTGGAACTTAAGCTTTATTAAGCTTTAATACAAGCCAGCTTAGGCTACATTTCTGTATTAACAATATTAACATTAATTGAAGTATTAACTCTAAGGTTTATATTCGAAGGATTTCAGTACAGGTTTAAGTAAAGACTTAGCGTAGATTGACTTAATGTTATGCTTAAGCTATAGAAGCCATAGAAATCTATTACAAATTAATCAACCAGTTTAGTTGACACAACCTAGGCCCAGCTGTTTGTATACGGGCGCTGTGTTCAAATCGACTAGCTCAGTAATTAAAGACAAGAGGCTGAAAATAATTATTTATTACAAAAAAGAACTATGTCTGTACATAATCGTAAATGAATAAATAGATAACAGTGAAATCAAGGCGTTGCGGGCGGTGACGGTGGTGTGCCTAGACCAGCGTGCCAGCGCCGGCGACGGTGAAGGCGGAGACAACGGCTAAGACGGCGGCCACGGCGAAGGCGGCGGCAATGGTGAAGGCGGCGAGGCGTTGACGATGGGAGACGGTGCAATAAGGGCGCATGGCGTCAGAACCTTGACCTGGCAAGAAGTTTACTGAAGGTGGCGGCGTGATGTAACGTGGATGTCGGTGTGGCGTCAGCAGTGAGGGTCGGCGTTAGCGGTGGCTGGGAACAGGCAACAGCCAGTGACGTAGGTGACGGCGAGCGGTTCCAGCGGATAGTTAGGGCGACTGAGAACGGGCAGCGTCCGGCGACGGCGGTGGTTCCAGCGGAGGGTTGAGGGGACAGGGAACGGACAACTTGCGATTCGAGCGGGGTGTTGAAGTGACTGGCAACGGGCAGCGTCCGGCCACGTAGGCGATTCCAGCGGGGTGTTGAAGCGCCGATGTACGAGGATGTAATGATAATATTTTGTTATATTGGCTGGCGAGTGGTGGTAGAAGTGGTAAAATCAACAGAATTCCGGTGTTTTCATTTTTTTCGAACATAATTGTTCCAAATGTAATTTCTGATGTGTTTAGTGGTTATTATCGTCCTGCTGGCATCATGGCACGTCTTTTGATACCAAACTCGACATGGTTGTATGGAGTGGGAACGGGTCTATCACGCGCCCCACTGCGAGATTTCCCATAGCGGTGTTTTATAACGGAAACAGTCGACTTAAAGTGGAGTTTAATGTGAAAATGTAGCATCTTTTTGCTAGTTTTTGATAACGGTAATTGCTTATTGCAATTAGAAAGCTTTTTAGAAGTAATTGTCATTATTTATTATTTGGAAACTTAGTTCGGCTGAATGACGGGATGAATTTTAATACCGCACCGTGTGATCCATGGTCATTGGGTGAGGCAGAATTATTTTTGGTAAAGCGGGCCGTTTGTAAAACGAACCGTGGAACCTAGGAATGAAGCAATTTGAAATGTAAAATACCCTTTTTTTAGGCGATTTTGCCGACAAGTCGAGGGCATATGTAATATCGAAAAGATCTTGTTGTTATAGGCAACGTTTATTTATTGTTCATCTTCTGAATTTTAAAACGAATATTTTTGTAATTAGTAATCACTTCAGTACTTGTGCGTTTTGTTTTCCTTAAATTATAGAGATAAATCTGTTTTGTTTAAAATATTTCATATTTAACACTGCATCCCCAAACCAAAATATCACGCACCACCACTGGAGCTTTTACTCTCAAAAATAACTATATAACAAAAACCTATCAAGTAAATGCATTATGTAGATTTTACCACCCCATTTTATTTAAAAATCATGTCTAATTATATGTAGTTTTACTGTTTTATTTACAATAATTATTACTTAGGTAAAGAACAAGAGGAGATCATAACAAAATCCATTAACAATTAGAGAAAAATGGATACAAAACATCAACAATATATGACAAAATTTAACAATCAGTTGAACTGTTTATTTTCAAAATCGTCCTATATTTATCTGATTAATAAGTACGTAAAAGAAATTAAAGACTATTATAATCAACAGCTAATGTAACAGTGAAGAACCAGTCATAAAATTCTTATTGCATTTCCTGACTTTTTTTAACCAATTTGCCAATTATGCAAGTATAAACAAAAACGTCCACATAACCAATTTACAAACTATATCTCCTAACAAATTCATTTATTTACAATGAACTCAAACATTATTTTTACCATTGAATGTACATATATGACATTCTAATTTATAGAATCGAATGTACATACACATTCAACTACTGATAACAGTAATAAAATTACGTGCACATTGCAAAATGTACAAACATGTAGTAAACAGTGATAAGATAAAAATTTATATAACTATGTACAAAAAAATATAACAACCTTTTTAACGAATCGTTTGAGACATGTGTAATGGTGTTAACATCAGTTCGAAGGCAGCATCCTTTAAATTGGCACCACGTAAATTTGCTTCGTGTAAGTCACTGCCTGATAAGTCACAATTCTACAAAAATTAGATGTTAAAAAATAAATTCAGTCATAAATTTACTTCAGTAAGTATATACCTCTAAATCAGCTCCTGCCAATACTGCAGCTCTTAAATCGCAATTTTGTAAATTGGCATTTTTTAGGGTAGCAACTCTGAGATTTACACCGCCCATATCGCTTCCCTCTAAATTTGCTCCTTTTAGATTCACACCTTCCATATTTGCTCTACTTCCTGCTGGGTCTTCAAAATTGCAGTTTTTCAATTGGGCACATTCCATATTTGCACAAAGACTTTTCACTCCTACGAATAAAACATTGATTTATTTTGGCTTATTTTATCAAGAATAACATCTTACCCAAAAGTTGTGCTCCGTCCAAAACTGCATGTGATAAATCGGCTCTTTCTAAACAACACCAACTAAGATTGGAACCCATAAGTTTACATCCCCTTAAATTAGCGTACTTAAAATTAATATTTCGCAAGTCCAGTTTACTTAAGTCTGCACCAGCTAAATTAACCCCCTGAAATCTTAGTTCGGCTGAATAAGGGCATTTAATAAGAGCATCTATAATATCCCTCCTTGTTAACGGTAATTCATCTCTCGGAGTCTTTTGTATTTGTACAATTTGTTCGAGCATTGGTATAATCGATTCTATACCAAAGAACCGTGCTTCTTCTAAAATTCCTTCTGGATTAACGTTAGTATTGTAAATTAATTGACCACTTCTTAAATAATTTAATATAGGTTCGAAATATGTTGGACTACGATCTATTAAATATGCTCTATTACTATCGATATTACTAGGTGTAAATAAATAACTGCCTTGATTTTCAGCAAACATTCTTGCTAACATGCTACAAGGTTCTTTTGTTGTTAAAGTACTCTTTGAAGTCGTAAAGTATTTACCACCCACGTTTAGAGTAACCCAATCCGAGCTTCTTTCTACCATAACCGTTTCTGTTTCGTTAGTTGGTGATACAAAATCTTCTCCATTTGAAATATATAAAATATCGTTATCACGAATAAGATCGATGTGATCAACTTCTCCACCTTGTCGTGTAAAAATCCTACGTACTATTACATTAAACTTCAAGAATATTTGACTTATAAACTCATCAAGAGACTGAGGTACCAAGAAAACCTACTTAAAAAAAAGTAAATAAACGATTTGTTTACTTAAATAAGGTTATCATTACCTTTGCTCCTGTTTTCATGCCATTTTTAAATATAGTAACACGTTTATCGAGCATTTTCAGGTTTAAAATTATCCGGGATTAATACTCTTCAATTATAACACCTGCTAATTAATAATACCTGATTTTTAGTAACTTTTTTGCATTAGTAAATCAGGTTTTTCTAATGCAATACAATACGGGTTTTTCTACGTTTGAATTTTTTAGTTGTGTGAGTACGTCAATATGAAAACAATGACAAGAAATAAAAATATTGAGAGGGAGAAGTACATTACAAGCATTATTTTTAATAAACAAATGACGAATCAAACACCAAATATAAAATAGCCGAAGTTCATCAACAACATTTTTGATAAACAATGATTTATATAGCTTTACTTTACCAAAACAATTAAATTTAAATAGTTGGTAAGTACTGAAATATTTCATGTTTCACTTTGTTTTTATGTAATTAAGCCAATGCAGTTACACTTTATAGAAAGCATTTGACTTGTTTTTCATAATTCTTCTGCTCAGTGTTCAGTGATAAGTGTATTAAACAAAAATAAGATTACTAACATTAAAAATATCTTGTTTTCTTTTACTTTCACATACTAATTCAACTTTGTAAATATACAGATTAGATCTAAAAAAACTTCAAAATCTTTATCGCTGTACTTTGTATTTTTAAAAATAAGTCTCTGATAACTGTACACGGTAGCATTGATTACAAAAAAATAGACCGGAACGATATTAATTATTTGACTTATTAAAATACATTACAAACCACGAAATTAGTACATATATTATTCTACCAGCATGTTATAATGGTTATTACTCAACGAGGGCGAAGTTTACTACACGAGCCGAAGACAGGTGTCGTAGTTCACCTGAATAAGTAATAACTTAATAACCATTACATGCGAATTGCGAGTAGAATAATATACTTTTTCTGTAACTGTTTACTTTTTGCGAATTGCGAATTATGGCAGCTGCCAACAATTTTTTCAAATAAAACAACTGCGGCACGTCACGTATCCGTGCATGGTTGCTAGATAATAACTGTAAAATAATGAATTTGTAGCTTCGCGATTGGCAAAAAAACGTGAATAATGGGATCTGTAGTTTTATGAATGGACATAGCTGTGAGTTATAAGCCATAATTTAACGACGTGATTTTACTTATTGTAATAACTAATAAACCATACAATCTGTTGCATGGCAACACACAACATACAACATTACATAAATGCTTTAACAATAGAAATATATGATATCCTGGAAATAATCCATTAAATATTTCCTTTTTCTTTTCCCTTCCCTTTTGCCCTTTCAGAGCGTCGGATCCTCTATCCACTTTCAGAGTTGGTTACGGTCGGCCGCTGTTCTTTTCAATTTTTTTTTTAGAGCCGTGCCTCTTCGCTATACTCTTTTCTCCAGGCTTTCCTCCAATGTTTCCCGTGGTCTTCTTGCTCTCCCAATGCTTGTCTAGGGTCTCTATTCTCGCTCATTTTTACTAGGTACATGTCTGTACCATTTCAGCTGTCAATTCTCTCCTTCATGAATTAGTGCTTTTACACCTATTTCTTCTCTGGTAACTATATTGGTATCTTTTGGTCCTATCCACTAATCTTCTCAGGTATGTCATCTCTCCTACCGTTATTTTAGTTCTTATTTTATCTTGTATCGCCCAGCTCTCTTCTTCTCCTCTATTATTGTTTTGTTTAATGCTTAGTATACTTTGCCCACTTTCCGTTTTATTGGGGATCTCTTGTTTTGATGTTCCGGTGCTATTTGTTATTATTTCTCAACCTTTTTAAGCTCCTTTCTATTACTTACATGTAATTCGCGTGTTTCCTTGGGTTCCATTCTTTGCTATTCTCATTAGTTTGCTCTTATATCTGTATTTATTCTCATTCCCCATCTCTCAATTACTCTACTCCATTTAATGACTGTTGCAGCGGCAGGGGCGAAACCAGAACTGTAATGTAGAGGGGGCGCATTTTTTTTTAAACAAAGTTAAATAAAGAACATTAACTTATAAGGCTCAACACAGATACACAAGCAGTATGCAGTTATATTATTCTTAGAAAGTCTCCCAAAAATGTGTCGGCTAAGCGTTATCAAAACTATTAGCCACCTTGAGACCGAACACCCTAAATAAATCATTAAAATGATCCAAGTTTGCAACAGTTTTACTACTCGTAATATCCTCTACTTATTAATTTCAATTTTCATTATTTGTATTTAGTACAATTATTAGAAGAGAGATATCAAAAATAAAATTAAATTTCCAAAACGCACTAGTTTTCCTTTTTATAATCAGTGGTGAAGAGGGGGCGCTAGCTTCTAGAGAGGGGACCTGAAATGGTCTAGTTTCGCCCCTGTGCAGCGGGCGAGTCCGCTGGTAATACAATGTTATCCGCATATAAAAGACATTGCATTTGTATTGCTTGTAAGTTGAATCTTGGTTCATTGGATTCCTGTATGGTTTGATGCGTTACTGGCACAAACAGTAGTGGGCTTTGTGGGTCACCCTGCTTGATTCCTTTTTCCATTGTAAAGTTCCTCGATTCTGACCCCTTTATTCTTACTCTTCCCTTTGTTCCTTCATATAGTTGTTGTATAGCCTGTTGGAACTGGTTTGTTACTTGTAACTCTGTTAATGCCCTCTAGACACTTTGCTTAGGTATGGTGTCAAACCCTGCTTGTATGTCAATAAATGCCAAGTATAATGGTTTCCCTCTTTCCAACCTTTTTTCTGTTGTCGTTCTAAGTGTATATGTGGTGTTGTGTTTGTCTGCTGAGACTGCTCTTCTTCTTCCTCTTGTATGGTTGTCTTACTAGAATTTTTGGCCGAAGTGTTAAACATTCCCTGTTGAATACTTAGAATAGCTTATGACTATCTTAATTTAAAATTGAATTAAATATAAGCACAGCAGTACACGCGTTGATAGGTCAGAGATTTTGGATCTTTTTTATGTCAATATCTCTCTCTTTCTCCTCTTTTGAGACCGCTCCTCTTCTTCTCCTTTCTCTTGAGTAGGAAGGTCTGATTCTGATGTAAATAGTAGATACAAAATCGGGCCCAATACACTGCCTTGAGGAGCACCTGCATTGGTGGGGTGTAAAGTTGTTTGAGATTCGCCATATCTGACAAGGAAGTGTCTGTTAGAGAGGTATGATCTTGGTATTTGATAATAGTCTGGTGGTAACGCACTTTTAGTTTTGCAAAGCAAACCTTCATGCCAGACCTTATCAAAGGTCTGCTTGACATCAATAAAGACTGCCGAACAATAACGTTTGGTTTCTTGAATACTCGATCAACTTGTTCTATAGTAGAGTGATGCCTACGAAAACCAAATTGACAATTAAGTAAGGTAAAGTAAAGGTATCGGCACTAACGTCCCGCGAGGGAACATGGCCGGCAACATGTAGGGTTTTAAGGCTTCCCCTAAGTCGCTTTTCATACCTCGGTTGTTTCGCACGCTATACTTACGGAGTGGTGTGGTAAGCACTGCACCTTCAATTACCGCCTACCTTCCCTACTCCACCACTGTGTTTAGGTTCCCAATTATTTTCAATGACTGGGTAGGCCACCCGCCGAGCGCCGACTGGCCGACTCATCCGAAACAGATACTGTTTAATAATCACAGAAAAAATGTTTTTTACTACTTTTGTATCTTTGTATCAGTAACATTTTTCGCTTTGTAATAAATTTATCATAAAAGACAATTTGTTCATTTGTTTAACTATTTTTTGTTTTTGATTATTAAAACAAGGTTTACTGCAAAAGTGTAAAAAATAAAGGTACAAATCGAAACAATTTTGATTATTTTAAAATTTATAAATCGAATCGAAAACTGGTGGTTTGCAATTTAAAACAATTTGTTGTTTTCAGATTTTTAAGACGCTCATGCGGCTTCAAATATTCTTATCTCAAGATAAGGGTTGTAGTGATATTTTATGACAGCTGATATTACGTTGGTAGTCATGGATCTTATTTACAACGAAACTTCATAGTGCAATTTGTCATGTAAGATTTCACGTCAACTGCGTTGTTGTCGGCAAGTTTTTTTAGTTGAAATTAACTATGTATATACAAGGAATTATACTAATTAAGTTAATATACGTATTTTTAAATAGTTGTGTTAAAGCACAATGGAATACAAGAGATTATATGAAGCGAGAACATTCACTAATAAAACCTTATCAAGGTAAATATAAGGACTTTGTCATTTACGTTTTACTTGAATGAAATTATTTAAATTAAAGGTTCCGGTATGTCGATACCCTTTTGGGATTTCAGCGGGAGTACAATGGTAACAAATAATTATATTAGAATAACCCCAGATTTACAGTCGAAAGTAGGTGCAATTTGGAATTCAGTGGTAAGAATTTAATGGTTTTCTCCTTTATTAACTCGAGTTTACATTGATAAGCCATTGTAGCCAGTATCTGTTAAACATTGGGATCTTCAAATTCATTTTAAAGTACACGGTAAAGGAAAAGATCTCTTCGGTGATGGATTAGCTATTTGGTATTGCAAAGATCGAAATCAGGAGGGACCTGTTTTTGGAAATAATGATTTCTTCCATGGTTTAGCCGTTATTTTAGATACTTATAGTAATCACAATGGACCACATAACGTAAGTTTTTAATTAAGTGTAAAGGATTGTATATAAGAAAATATTTTAATAGCATCAGCATCCGTATATATCAGCTATGATAAATAATGGATCGTTACATTATGACCATGACAGAGATGGAACCCATACACAATTAGCAGGATGTGAAGCAAAATTTAGAAACTTGGATTATGATACACATCTATCCATTAAATACCAGTATGATACTTTGACAGGTAAATTGGACTTTGAGTTATGTTTTATATTTCCATACAATTTTAAAACCTTGACTTTGTGATCATGAGATATTAAAATCCGGTATTTCTGCCCTCATTACGCTTTAGTATTAGGTGAAAGAATTCATATTAAAAATGAGTAAAGTGCATAATAAATATAAACACCAGTTTGATACACGTTTAAACCTTGTATTGATATTTAACTAAAGTATTAATGCCTATTTTTATTTTTAAACTTTTAAATTATAAATTATACAAGTTCAATGCCATAAAGTTTCAACTGCTCAATCAAACGATATACATATTTGTGGCAAATCATTTCGTAAAGAACATTCTAAAAGTTTCAGTAAGTTGAAGGGTAGGTAGGTATTTTATTAGATAAATAATTTATGTGTATTCCATACTGATTTTTCCAAATTATAATTTCTTTTTAAAATTAGTTAAAATCATTTTAAGTTATTGCTGTTTAGGAGTTAACGTACTATTTATAACCTTCTTTCGAAAGGTTGGGAATAAATTTTGATTATAGTTCTGTGAGACCAAAATCGTATGTCGTGAAAGTTTAGTGGAAATTTAATGATTTAAACATATTACCGAACGCAGGAAACTATATTCTTTAAATGTTTAAGTTTGCGTAAAGCACTGCTCTTTACTTTTAGAAAACGAAAGCTACAAATATCTGTTTATATACAGTGGAAAAACCATGTCGGTTTTCATAATTATTTATTTAAATCAAAAACTAATCTTGCATGAAAAAAGTTTTTATATTTGGATTGAGGCATCCCTAACATACTTATATTTATTCAATGTAACTGCCCTTTACTTTGATGACCGCTTCAATTCTGGCCCGAAAGCGCACACATGCCTTTGCCAGGATCTCCTCCATACCTGCGAAGGACGCCTTTATAGCATTCTTCAGCGACGCAAGATTGGGATGTCGGGACTTGTTGGAGTGTTGCTCAATCACTTTCCATATAAAGTAATCCAGCGGATTTAAATTATAACTATTAGTAGGCCAAAAGTCCTTGCTCCAGAACATGCTCATGTTATGTTACTGAAAGACATATGGCCTCCTAGCCCCATAGTGTCGATCCATGACTTCACGACAGTTTACATAAACTTTTTTTGTGACACTTTCTCCTTTCTGAAAGAAGTGTGGCGGCATGATATCACCCTCACTTTACACGACACTGGCTGGGAATTTGATTCTAGACACAATCTTTCGCATCATCAGCAGAGCCGTAACTAGACATTTTTGTGCCCGGTGTCGATGAACCGATTTACGCCACCGTCGTCGGGGAGACAAGTGACGACGGCTTGATGTGTATTCAGTTGAGAATCGCCCTCGCATGTCAAATGAGTAACATTAGCCAATCTGTCAAGTATGACATCTGTCAAATATAGTCGAATAATTTTTTAAAGAATGTATAATTATATTATTTATCAATTTTTAACAAAATTCATAATTTATTAATCAATTATTATAATTAATAATAAAATTAAATTATTCTTGTTTTTGTAGTAAAAAATTTCGGGCGATTCTCTGCCGAATACCTTCTAATTTTAGGCACAAATTTTAAGGTAACTTCATGTGACATCTACTTCTATGTTTTTGCTGATTTAAAATAAGTAAAAATCTATAAAAATTTATTAAAAGGAAAAGTCCCAACCAAATTTTTTATATTTTGCTGAATAGTTTTCTTTTAGTAGATAATTACATATTTAAATAAAAGTGATTCGTAATAACTTTTATTTATTATATGATAAGGGATTCAATACGCAACAAACAGCGTAAAACATTTAAAGCAAATTCTTATTTCCTAGTTCTAGAAAGATATTACATTGTAGTAATTTTTCACCATATTTATAAAAGAATACAAATAATGTAACTCAACAAAACAATATAAAATTCTAAGAAAAATGAGTGTGCCTCACAATTTACAATCTGGCAACACCGAACTTTTACGATTACATAATAGGTGTGCAGAAATCTCCATTTTGTAGTTAAGGCCGGTCTTGTTTAGTAGGTAAGCCTACTACTAGATGGACGACAGCTACTACACATCTAGTGGTGGGTATACTTTAGGCGTGACGGAAATCCCATAAGGCTAAGCTTCTTCTTATTATGTATTCTTTGCTACAACTATTTAAAATTTACTATGAAAACGGATCCGAATTTACGGGTTGTCACACTTTTCATGATATACAGGGTGTAAATTAATGTCATGCAGATATTTCAGGGGGTGATAGTACTCGGCAAAATAAGAAAAAAATGTTAATATACACATGATCAAAAACGCGCCATTTTCGATATACGGGGTTGCGAAGTTTCCAATTTTTTTTCGTATTTTGCGTTTTTCTCCCGTATGTTTTGAGATAATTATTTGAAATTTAGTATAGCTACTATCTTTTCGAATCTCTACAATAAAATCTCAAAATCATCAGTTGCAGTATACAGGGTGTTACATTTCTTTGGGTTACCGACCATTTTACCTTCCGAAACTTTTTTTTGGAGCACCCTGTATAAATTTTTATATCTTACTTGAATTCCTTGTTCTTTTCTCCAGCTTTTTGGTTTTTACATTATTCCCGTATCTGTCACCGTTTTTGAATTATTTGAAAGAATAGCGATCAATACACACCAAGTGTAGTCAAAATAATTTTCTTTTTGTTTTTTTTTGTAACACTGTATACTGCAACTGATGATTTTGACATTTTATTGCAGAGATTCTAAAAGCTAGTAGCTATACCAAATTTCAAATAATTATCTCAAAACGCAAAATATTAAAAAAAAATTGAAACTTCGCCACCCTGTATATCGAAAATGGCGCGTTTTTGGCACATTTTTTTCTTATTTTGTTGAGTTCTATCACCCCCTAAAATATCTGCATGACATTAATTTACACCCTGTATAATAATTCCCAGTCTTATTATTACTTTAAATTCTTACCTTTTAGTTTTCGAAAATTTTTCGCTAGATTTAATCGTATTCAATCGGTTTATACTGGTACACCCTGTACATGTTTTACCTCACATTAGAAATTAATGATTTTTTTTAATGTAAAGGTAAACATAGTTGGTAATATGTGTATGTAGTTGTAGACTAACGTAAATAATATCTCATCACAGACATGTTATAACAAACTAAAATTAGTATTTATCATTTTTAGTATCAACTGATATAGAAAACAAAGCAGCATGGAAGGAGTGTTTTCAAGTAAAGGGCGTGAAACTTCCCACCGGTTACTATTTTGGACTTAGTGCAACAACAGGAGATCTTTCCGATAATCATGATATTTTGTCAATCCGTCTGTATGAACTTGACCTTCCCGATGAAACTAATGAAGATAGATCAAACATTTTACCATCTGCCACATTTTTCGAACCACCAAGAGACCACCTTGAAGATCCCAAACCGTCATCTTTATCAGGAATTAAAATTTTTCTACTTATGCTAATAGGATGCATCGCAATAGTAGCATGCGTTGTAATGGGAATTATGTTTTATCAAAAACAACAAGAACACAGCAGAAAGAGATTTTATTAAATCTGCGCTCGAGGAATTTATTTGTTTTTCATTTATTTGTTAATGAAGAATGAAGACTAATTTTTATTTATTACTCTTTGTGATCGTTTCTCGTGTGCCTTTTTTATTTTTTTTGTATTTTGTTACGCATTTGGTGAAAGTACACTCTTTACATGTTTCAGTTACTTTTATGTTACAGTGCAACGGAGTTGGGAATGTTATATGTTATGTTGAAACGATGCGAATTACTTTTGTGATACAAACCAGAATTACTAAGTGCGCAAGAATTAAAACCATATGCAGTAATTTCTTTCAAATGTTACTCCCATTTTTGATACATCACATTGTAGTTTTAGTAAAAATGATTGAACACTACTGTATATGGTTTTGATTTTACTTGTTTATGTAACAATTATGAATCTTTTCATGTAAACTGGGTCATGAAAATAGTTCTTTGTTTGTGTGAATGTAATTCTGGAAGTAAATAAGTCTGTCAAATAATTTGTAGTTTGAATATATTTGGTTTAATTGTTCTCTGACACAATACTTCAATTCTTGCAACGCCTGTTGTATTTGTGTGTTTTAAAAGAAGATATTGTAAATAATATATTAATGTTTTAAACTCCTGATATTCCAGTTAAAGTAATTTAATGTTGTTAAATTCTTTGGCATTTTTATTTTGAATATTTGTGAAACTGTATATAAACAATGATTGCCAAAATGTATATTTTGCAGTTCTCTAACGTTTATAAATAAAGGTATAGAATATGTACGTATTTATTTTGATAATCAAAGTACATCAACTTCTTTGACTACAGTCTATTATTATTATTATACCATGACCAAAGAATATATAAAAACTAAACACTTATATAACCTTTGGTTTGACTGACATTGTACAGCTTTAGGCATCAGGGATACATCAATTGCGGTAATGATCGAAATCTGTACACATTTTTGCTTTACTGTTCAACTAGAATTGCAGTAAGTACCAAAAATATAAAACAATCCGTCGAATAACCGCAACAGCAAATAAGTGTACACATTTTTATATTACCTTATAATTTATAACAAGTATAACATTATAAAATAAAAACTATAATAAACCTTTTCATTATTTCTGACTAGTACATTTAACATTTATAAATTTTAAGTAGCAGTTTAATGTTCTTGAGTATACATTTAGCGTAAGTACAATTGTTTACGTGCATATATCACTAGACAATATTTAGGAATATTTAATATTTTACATCAAAATTTATAGTAAAATGCTTATGCTTAAAGTTATTTAAATGCTCTGTAGTTAGCATGTATCACTTTTATTTAGGACTAATCTGAGAACTAATTGGCGAATTGGTCAGTATTGGTAATACGGTTTTCAATATAAAATATTAGAAGTCTTCCATTCCAAAAAAATATTTAGTTAAACGAGGGTTTCCCGTTGACCGCTACTGTATCTCATAATACTATAAAATTAACAAATGCATTAACTAAATGTAAACCCAAATATGAAAAATTGACGGTTATTTGTTAAATAGTTAAATATAATACTGTTGATTAAAAAATCTAAGTACATGATTTGGAAGAAATACATGTGGATATATTGCAAATTATTTTAACGAAAGCAACAAGCAACATTAAAGAAAAACATAGGTACTACAGATACAATTTTTAATAGCATTCAAATAACTTCAAACGTTAATGAAACACTTTTACCAACATTCATACATTTAGATAGTTTTTAAAAGGAATAATATTTGTACCTTACGTACTGTGTATACAGTAATCAGTGACTATTTAATTATGTCTTATATAGATCAGTCGAAAAGGCCTTTGAATATTTGGTACTTTACCAACCAACCAAACATTCGAAAGGAACAAACTGACTATAAAAGGATGCAAAATTTTATTGTTAACACTTCAAACGGCAGTTTCTCTAAAAATTTTCACGGGATCATCTATGTTTTTTATGTAAATATACCTTGTAATGGCATTTGGAGTTATTATATCTTCCTGTTTTGGTGCTTTATTTTCTGAGGTATTCATAGTGTTCATTGCACTAATGTTGGGGCCTGCTATTAAAAAAAAAACATACAATAACTTAACGGAACTCAGTCATTCACACTATCAGTGCAGAGTGATATGTATATTAACGATATGTACTTAACTACAAAATAAAGAAGCGCAAAATATGCAAAAACTAGGATGCATAAAGTGTGTAAATCATATTATTTTAATCTCGAAATTATATGAAATGTCCAAGAATAAAACTACGTGAACAGTTCAAATTTTAGGCGTTAAATAGTTCTTTACAAATTTTTTGGTACTGCAGAATGAATTTTGCTTATTTATAAGATACTGACAAGTCGAAAAGCAAGCATAGGCGTAATGTTATTTTTTTACTCATTACACCATATTACCACTACATTAATTTTAGCATTATAAAGATATACATGAAGACTGTATTGCTTTGGCTTTTCGTTACACTGAATTTTAATAACTAAATTTACTAAAGATACGTAACCTGAATGTTTAAAATTAAAACCTACCAAAGAAGCCGAAAACTCCGCCAAGGACGGTCCCAAGCCCGGCTGAGAAAGGAGGAGGGTTGTGCACAGGGCTAGCAACCCTGCAGCGTAAAAAACAAAACGCTAAAGAAACTTCTACGAGCCTCGGAACCACCCGGACGGATAAAACGATGACGACTGCGGCAACGGAAATGGACACGAGAAAGATAAAATACATAGGATGCTGGAATGTCCGCACGATGTACGAAATAAGCAAGGCGCACCAAGTAGCAGAAGAAATGGAAAGAAACAACGTAACAATACTGGGTTTAAGTGAAACCAGATGGAAGGGATGTGCGAAAGTCAAACTACAAAAGTCATCATATATTCAGGAAAAATACAGGAGGAAGATATACACGAAAGCGGAGTCGCCTTCATGCTAGGAAAAGAAGCTACTATGGCTTTAATAGAATGGGAAGGGATATTTGATAGAATAATAATGGCAAGATTTAAAGCCAGATTCAAAAACCTGCTGATAATAAACGTGTATGCGCCAACAAATGAAGCAGAACAAGCCACTAAGGAAGAATTTTATGAGCAGCTCCAGTCAACGTACGATAAATTACAAAACAAATATAAAAAAGATATGCTAATGGTAATGGGGGACATGAATGCCAAGATAGGGTCATGTAATACAGGAAGAGAGACGGTGATGGGGAAAGAAGCACTAGGAATAATAAATGAAAATGGGGAAATGTTTACAGACTTCTGCACCCAAAACAGCCTAATGATAGGAGGCAGCGTGTTCCCTCATAAAAGAATACACAAAGCAACATGGACCTCCCCAGATGGTCTAACGAAGAACCAAATAGACCACATTACAATCGACAAGAAATGGAGGCACTCCCTGGTAGATGTACGGGTAATGAGAGGAGCAGACGTGGGGTCGGATCACATGCTGGTGAGAGGAAAAATAAAGATTAAGCTACATAGAATAAAAAAACCAGTAATGGAAAGAAGAGAAAGGTATAATGTACAATGGCTGAAAGATGGCAGTGACTGTGTAAATGAATACAGAAAAAAACGGAAAAAGTGTCAAAAGAAGCAAAGAAGATTGGACTCAGCATAAACACGAAGAAGACAAAAATAATGAAAATAAACACTGAACGAGAGATGGGAATATTTATTGAGGGAAAAGAAATAGAAAGTGTACAAAAATTCTGCTACTTGGGAAGCATATTAGATAAACATGGAGGAATAGGAGAAGAAGTAAACGCAAGAATAAACAAGGCACAAAATGCGTTCTACATGTTAAGGAAAATTTGGGATTCCAATGAACTAACACTAACAACTAAAATGAGAATATTTAATACGAATGTAAAAAGCATACTGTTGTACGCAGCAGAAACATGGAAAACAGAAAAGAGAATCATACAGAAGATACAAACATTCACAAATAAATGCTTAAGAAAAATCTTAAAGATATACTGGCCAAACCGTATAACAAACGAGGAACTATGGGAAAGAACCAAACAAGAACCAGTAGCAACAACGATATGCAGAAGAAAGTGGAAGTTTATTGGTGAGAAAAAACGAGAACGACATAACTAAACAAGCCTTAGAATACCAACCAACAGGGAAGAGGAAAGCAGGCAGACCAGCAGAAACATGGAAGAGAAGTATAGCAAAAGAGATAGAGAGGAAGGAAAAAACATGGGGAGAAGTAAAAGCAATGGCGAAAAATAGAGAAGAGTGGAGGAAATTTGTAGAAGCCCTATGCTCCGATCGGAGCCAAGAGGATTAAAGTAAAGTAAGTAAACCCGACTTTTAAGGTAAGTTACAGGCTTTTTTTCATCTACTGATTAATTAATGTCAGTTTTGAAACATATTACATATAACCTAATATATTAGCTCTAATTCGGTCAACACTTTTGAATGTTATCTCATAACGTAAAAATTTGACATAATATTTAATTTCTCGTTTTCGAGTCCTACAAAGCCAGGTAGTCCAGGTGGCTACAAAACCGGGTACCCGAAATTACCGATTGCAGATTCTGACAGTTCGGAGGAAGAAGACGATAATAACGATGCATGTCTTTATTGCAAACGAACTATTCAAACTCTAAGTCGAACAAAGGCTGGATAAAATGTGTGTCGTGCAACAAATGGACTCATGAAGCCTGTAGTGGCTGTATTTATTTGCAACTTCTGTTCATAACTTTTATGAATATTTTGATTTTTTGTTCACATGTTTTGAATAAATAGAGGCTTTTTTCCTTATTTGCTTATTTACATGGTATTTATGTTACTACCCGGTTTTATCATACAGGTTGGACAAAATCAGGTACTTTGCAATTTTTTAAGCAAAATATTGTTTTGGAATATTAATAAAAATTGACACTGGTAGATCAAACTTAAGTAATTTTGGGGTATTTCAAAATAAAAGAAACTTTTGCTACTATAAAGTGGCTCTCAAAACAGTCCGTTTTTGATCTGACACCCAGTTTTGTCCGACTCTCCCATATATGCTGGCCTCACACAGCAAAGGCAAGAATATATACGAATAGATGACGTGGAAATAGAGAAGGCCAACGAGTTTACATGTCTTGGATCACCGTCCACTGCCGATAATAAATAATACAATATTAGAAATAAGGCGTAGAATTCTCTCTGCCAATGCCCTAATGCCTCAACTAGGATCAGGAAATATTTTAAGGAGTACAAAAACATTGATTAGACAAACTTGGACCCTGACAAAAGTGCTTCGAAAGAAAAATTCTGAGAAGGATATATGGGGCCATGAATGACAAAGATACAACTTTGAACTTTACAGGCTTTATCGGGACCCAGATATAGTGAAGACGATCAAAGTGGGTCGACTCAGATGGGTGGGGCATCTTATGAGACTGAGTAACCATGACCCTACAAGGAAAATATTATTAGGGAGACCAGTGAGGCAGCGCAGACGGAGAAGGCCGAGATCAAGGTTTTCGCATTTCGAAGAAGACCTACAAACCATTGGTGGATGGGGACGGAGATCGGTGAACAAATATCCTGCAGCACGCTATGGTCCACTGTGATGATAAGATCAATCTTAGTTTTTTACCGATAATGTAAAAGCACAGGTTTTTAACAGTTTAAATTAAGCATCTCTAATAAATCTAATATTAAAATACTAAGTAACAAGTCCTATTTTAAGTGAAAAGTAAAAATAACGATTATAATAAAGCGTAAAACAAAAGTCGATAAAAATATTGCTAAAAAAGCAGTGATGTGTATTTTTCAGACTGTAAGTTAGACTGATCACAAAATAAGAGTATGAATTAGAGTAGCAATTTGATAAATAAAAACTGTAGTAGCTAGACTGCGGCTACATACGAGTTTTTATTTAATCAATTTAAAAAGCTCTTATTATACATCCTGAATCTAAACTCTCGTAGGTACCTTCTACAAAATTCCTTTTAAAACAAATCATTTTAATTTGTCAGTCAATATATCTCAAAGTTTTATTTTAAAAGATATGAAAAAGCACTTTTGTTTACATAAAAAAACTGTTCACACAGCTTTAAAAAATCATTTTCAAAATACCGCTTGTGTCTTGATAATAAAATGATTTACCGTGATATTTTAATACATACCAAGCATTAAATAATATACACAGTATATGTTATAAACTTAATAAAAAAAAGAAAAACTACACACATCACAAAACACAGCAACAAGCTACTTTCTTTTTCATGCCCTTATTTTCAATTATTTTTCCTTTCTTTGATAATTCTTGTTTAATTTCATTTGGTATACAATTATCATCAACTTCTATAACCACTTTTTCCACTGAATTTCTTCTATTGGTAATGTTGGCGTCATCAAATGTATTATCATTTGAATTGCGTTTTGATATTAGCATTTCATCAAATTCGAACCAATCTTCGTCACTTGAACTATGATGACTTTGTAATCGGTTAGATGAACATATACTTGAATCTGATATGAGACGAGCTTTAGTTGATTTTCTAGGTATTTCACTCATAGATCTATCTCTGAATTGATGTTTAGGACTAGTACTTTTGGTTATATACTGGGAAGCAGATCGTTTCATTAAAAATCGTTGAGATTTCGCATTTTCTATTCTCAATATATCCTCCAGTTTTGTTTTAAGCTCGTGAGGAGATATCGAATTTCTCTTTTTAACGACCGGTATTTCCACCTGTTCTGTTTTCTCTACACTTGGGGAATGAGATTCAACACTCTCAGGTGTATACGGTTCGTGCATTAACATATCTCTAGTAATAGGTTCATGCAAAAAGTTGGAATCTACTGTTATATTATCAAAACTTTTTCTACTGTTAACTAGGTATTCACTCATATCAATTACGTTAATTGTAACAGAAGCATACGACTGGCAACAATGGCATAATACGGGCAAGCATTCATAGGGTGCGTGCGAACAACATTTAATAATACCTGCATTCTCTATCAAGTCTATGCGAAGATACACAGGCTGTAAAATAAAATAAATTATGTTAAATACTAAGATTCGCGGCATATGATTTCCTTTGATTGGCCATTATTATACTTGTCTAAATTAAGCAATAAAAACAATTTATTTAATCAGCTGTAACTATACAGTGATGATTCAGAATCAGAAAAATGCTCGGACATGTCGATTTTTATTTTTAAATTGTCATTTAAAGATGTAATTTTCAATACCCCACCCCTCAACCCCTAAGCGCTAGCAACCCCAATTTTAAAAATGTAAATAGCAAAGACATTCTTGTGATACCTCATTTAATAGCATTTTTTATGCAATAAACAAAACTTTTTCAAAATCGGTTGATAAATAACTGAGATATTCAACAAAAATGTATTTAAATAAAGTGCCAATATTCGAGCAGGCGTTGATACGGCTATAGCAATAAGGGGTAAAAACAATTGCAAATTGTTTGTAGTTAAATGTCAAATATAATTTATTGACATTACGTAGTGCAGTGTGTGTTAATGTTTAACGATTTGAGAAATAAGATAGCAAAAATGAGACTTACTGAAGCCGAAAGAATCGAAACTTTAATTATGTCAATAAATTGTATTTGACATTTAACTACAAACAATGTGCAATTGTTTTTACCCCAATATTGGCACTTTATTTAAATACATTTTTGTTGAATATCTCAATTATTTATCAACCGATTTTGAAAAAGTTTTGTTTTATTGTATTTAGCACAAAAATTCTATTAAATGGGGTAGCACAAGGAGTACTTTGCTATTTGAATTTTTGAAGTTGGGGTTGCTAGCGCTTAAGGGTTGAGGGGTGGGTGGTTGAAAATTACATCTTTAAATGACGATTTAAAAATAAAAATCGACGTGTCCGAGAAGTTTTCAGAAAAATGTTTCTCCACCATTTTATAGAATTTATCCGTTACTTTCTTTCGGGAAACACTGTATAAATAAATTAAGTAATAATAAACTAGGCATGTTTTGCATAGTACTAAATAACACAGTGTTTGTGTAGATTTTTTTTCTGATGAATTAAACATAGTTCAAGATTAAAAAAGCATTTAGTTGACTGCGAATTTTCCATGTAAATTTAAATAAGTCGATCTTGCACAATTTTTGTGTGGTATGTGGATAGGATATTGCCTTTCCCCATTTATAAGCTTTATAAACAAGTGGAAATATGCCTCCACGACAAAAATGTTTTCTTATAAAATGCAGGTTTTGTTTGTTAATTAATTAAAGTTATTATTCAAAGGGGGTAGTCTGCTTGTTTTCTTGTTAAAAACTGATGTTTAATTAGTGACAGCTCTGGTTAATTCCAGAAGTATTAAGAATATAGTGGCACATAAAAGTTTACTTTTTTTAACCACTCTGTATATGAACACACGCAGAAACTATACAGCCACAGTTTATCTACCGACTGTTGACCCCTAAAAGTTTATTTATCTTGTAGCAAAGTAGAGCTTATTTACAAAAGTAATAATTTACAATGAGAATTTTTAGTTTGTTCTGTTAACATTGAAACAAACCCACACAGCTGTAAGATCTATTTTTACAATGTATGAAATAGAGGTGGGATTTAATTAATTTTTTTTCTAAGCTCACCTTGGCCAGGTTCGGAGAAAATTTAAAACATGCTCGGCTCGGCTCGCATATTCTCCCTCGGTTCGGTTACCGATTGGGCTTTTCCCTAGCTTTGTTTATATTGAGCTTCGAACCTTTACCGAACTTAGAGCCTTTACCAAGGAGCATGAAGAAAGATATGACGGGAGTGTGCATTCAACAAAATTAGAAAAAAACTCAGCTCGGCTCGATTCAATACATCTTAGGCTCGATCTCGTTCGCACGAGTCCAGCTCAACTTTCGAGATCTTGTTAGTCCTCTAGTATGGACTACTTCAAAGAAAATATAAACTGTCAAGCTAATTAAGAAGCTTTGGAAATATGGCATGAATTAATCAGAATTTAGTATTGATGGTTCGTAAAGGAGAATGTTAGCCTTTAAGTCAAAGCATTTTTCTCTGCTGATATTTTTATAAATGTCAAGTCAAATGTTGTCTGGCACTCAGAGCAGTGTGTTACAAACAATGGAGCCTATTTGACACAGCCAATATTGGATTAAAGCATTTCCCATTCTTTCCAATGCAGTTGTAATTTTTATTACTTTTAAATAAGTTTGCTTTATTAACATTGAAACTAACCCACACAGCCGTGTAAACTTTATTTTTACAATGTTTGTCAAACTGTATGGTACAGAGGTGGGGAATTTAATTTTTCTCTAAGCTCACCTCAGCTAGACCCAGAAAAAATTTAAATAATGCTCGGAGATATCACATATTCTCGCTCGGCTCAGTTACCGAGCTTTAAAGTTTTAACGAGCATTGAACTTTTCTTGAGCTTCAAGCTTTTATTGTGTTTTAAGCCTTTGATGCAGAAAATTTACCTGAGACGAGAACTAAGATTGAAGATGACGCAAACAAACAGGAACAAAGACGAGGTAGCATATACAATGCAGGGAAAAAAGGTAAAACGAATATGCAGAAATGCAAAAAGACAGAAAAAGGTGGAGGATTTAAAAATTAGAAAATAATATTAGAAGTAAGGAGTTTAAGAAAGCTTACAAAAATATAACAAAAGAAAAGGAAGAATTAAAAACAACACACGTGTACTACAAGGATAAGGAAGGGAAATTAATAGGAGACGAGGAAGGGCAAATGAGATATGGAAAGAGTATTTTAAAGAAATTCTAAACCCAAGTCAAGAGGTGAGGACTAATGAAATAATGCAAGACAGAGATAGAACAACAATAGGGGAAGCGGAAGATGAAAGCAATCCCCCCTCAAAAGAAGAGGTAGAAAAAGTGAATTGAAAAATAACAAATGTCCAGGTCAAAATGAAGTTACAGCAGAAAAGATAAAATACGGTGGGCATTTTCTAATACAAAAGATATACGAGCTGGTTAAAAAAGTCTGGCAAGAAGAGAGGATGCCTAATGCATGGAATAAGGCAATAATACTTCCGTTATATAAAAAAGGAGATAAGGCACTATGCAGTAATTATAGAGGCATAGCCCTGTTAGATTCGGTGTATAAAATAACAGCGACTCTTGTGAAACAACGATTGGAACCATATGCTGAGGATAACATTGGGGAATATTAAAGGGGGTTTTAGAAAAAATAGAAGTACAACAGACCAAATATTTCTAATA
This sequence comes from Melanotus villosus, assembly GCA_963082815.1. Taxonomy (NCBI): domain Eukaryota; kingdom Metazoa; phylum Arthropoda; class Insecta; order Coleoptera; family Elateridae; genus Melanotus; species Melanotus villosus. The sequence continues at coordinate 41,645,256 of OY720422.1, forward strand.
AAATATATAATGGCAAACTGCTATGAATATAAAATTCCCTTATACATGCTTTTCATAGACTTCCAAAAAGCCTATGACTTAATCATCAGAGAAAAGCTATATGAAGCATTGAGAAAACTGAACATCCCAAAAAAATTAAGAAGGCTGGTACGGATGACAATCAAAACATCTATTAATTATGTGAAAGTGAACAATAGTGTATCAGATGAATTTATGGTGAAGACAGGCCTACGGCAAGGCGACCCTTATTTATTTAACCTAGTTCTGGAGGTGATAATGCGTGAGGCCGGGCTGAAAAGAGAAGGAACACTAAATACTAACTCTCACCAGTGTATTGCGTATGCTGATGATGTAGTACTATGTGCTAGAAACCAGAAGGAACTTACAAGAATCACCAGAAGACTAATCAAATCAGCCAAAGGTCCTGAATCGAGGTAGCTAGGTACCTACTCCATTCCCGCACGATCAGGAGAGTTAAGCATCACTGTTTCCGGTCAGAATGGATAGCCCGATTACTCTGTTAATGCGGCACTTCTCTCCCACGAGGACCGGTCACTATGGCAGAGTAGACCAAAACCCTTCACTAAAGTGAGAAAATTTGAAAACTACAAAGAGGCCTTTGCCCTATAGAGGGATGTATAGGTTAATAATAATAATAATTGGCTCTAAATTTATTTGCGTCACAAACAGGTAAATACTAGAAAATAACCATAAAATATATAAATAGATTAATATGTTCTGGATTCAATGTGGAGGGTAAAGCTTAGTTTTACATGCACTTAGGCCACAAAGCGGGCCCATTGTGCTACCTCCGTCACAACACCCTGGCATCACTCAAGCTATCATACCCTTTCGGTGTACCTGAGGATATCTGCAGGAGGTATGCTGTGAACTTTGTCCATGTCAAGCCAGAGGTCCCCCAACAGGGTTGCTCTTATCAGAACCAGGGCTGGACATTCATACAGGAAATTTTCAGCCGTTTCGTCATCAATATTACATCTTTGACACGTGTGACTGTCTGCCAGTCCTATTCTGTGCATGTGTTTGTTTAATTTACAATGTCTGGAATATACGCTGACAAAGAGTCGCAGTTTTTTCCGTGTTAGTTGGTTACAATACCTAGCTAATTTCTGCGAAGTGATTGGAATAATTGTCCTTGCATGATGACATTTGTCCATATTTGTCCATCTAACACAGTGGTGGTTACGGATTTCTTGTTTTATCATGGTGCTAAGAGAGGTCAATCAAAGAGTAACTGCTGGTTCAGGTCCCCAGAAAGGTTGTTCTGAACCTTGCTTAGCTAAGATATCGGCCTGCTCATTCCCATCAATTCCAGAGTGTTCCTTTATCCATACGAGTTCTGGGGCATTGTAGATCACTATGTTATTTTCCATGTGCAAATTGTTTCTACTGCAGTTTGAACTACTCTAAATTTGACAAAACTATAGGAACACGAGATGAAGTTAAGTAATATGTGGCTTATAACAGCAATGATGGATGCCCAGTAAGGAAAAAATTAAAACAGTTCTTTGTTTTAGTCTTGCTTTTTGTTATTGATTATACTAATACATTACTAGACTGCATTTACTACTAATTAAACGTGTGTTTAATCATACATCTGACTACTTGATTACACATCAATAAAATATTTTAATTGCCAGTTTTGGTTTCTTAGACATCAAATAAAAAATACAAGTCTTGTCTGATATTTTAAAAATTTCCGTAAATTTAAAATTTAAGTTGTAGATCAAAGGTCTTTTAGATTTGAGTTATAACTGCAATGCTATTTGTCGTTTACGCAGCTGATAAGTGATAAAATCTACTACCTCTGTCCCAAAATATGGTATACATTTCTAAAAAAGCTACTGATTATGGATGTTTTTAAAAAAATTATAGTTTTCTCTATATGAATATAAATAAAATGAACTATTTTGTATGTTAATAGTAGGCGTTGCGTGACTGGTAGCGTACTGTAATATATTGAAACTGTTATTAAAATTACAGACTGTAATTTTAATAACAGTTTCCATATCGTCAAAAAGTAATGAAAATGTTGCTACACCTGTTAACCCTTAAATAAAGCAATTATGAATATCAAAAACATCTCTTTCCCAAGAAGAAATAACAAATCGAAGCAGTTAACTGCCGCACAGAGGAACTGCAATTTTTGCTGCAATGTAGACACATCCCGATATCTCATGGCCCTCAGTACTGCTCAGTACAGAAACAGAAAACGCTTCTACTATTCAACCTAAAAACCTTGGTAGTCGTTGGATTTTAAAATTCGTTCTGTCAAAGTCAAAATACATATCCGTCTTGACGTGATTTTGAATTTTTTGTGTCCAATTACCAATTATCATTGCGAGCATATCAAAATTAGTAACAGGAAGCGGGTCGTACACAGTCAAGGACGTGAAATTGTTTATAATGTTTATACATTTTTGAAGACTGAAAGGGAAGAAGGACGATTTACAAGTGGTGGCTCTCTAGCAGATTTAGTGGCACGAGTAACTGGTATTGGAGGAACTACTGTAAAGAGAATTTGTAAAGAAGCTACTACCAATCAAGAAGGTACGACAGTAAATTAAATCATACCTGTTTGTTTGACCTTCTGGTTTTTAGGTTCTAAATTTACCTCGCCCAGAAAAAATATAATCAAGCAAAATCCTAAGTCAACCGTAGATGAATGTGACGAGGAGGTAATACGAAGGATTATATATACATTTTCAAATATCTACCACAGGGGACCCACTTGGCAGCAGTATTAGAAAATGTGAAAGAAGATGTTCCTAGTTTCCAAGGAAAGTTGACATCATTTAGTAGTCTTGTCCATAAATTAGGATTTTGGTGGAAAAAGACGCAAGACAACCGTAAAATACTTGTCGAAACACTTGAAATTAGATCAAGGCGTATGGAGTTTCTAAGAAAATTTAGGCGGTACAAGAACGAGGGCAGAAATATTGTTTATACTGATGAAACTTATTTACACAGTTCACATACTGTGCCACTTGCTTGGGAAACCAAAAACTGCTTGAAGTCGCCAGTGTCCAAAAGGCAAAGGCTCATAATTGTTCACGCTGGAGGTGCAGCAGGTTTTGTAGAAAACGGATTATTAATATCCAAGTCTGGGCTTAAAACTGGGGACTACCATGATGACATGAATCATAAAAACTACTGTAAATGGTTAAAAGAAAAATTAATTCCTAATTTGGCACCAAATTCTGTTTTAGTAATAGATAATGCATCATACCACAATGTTACCGTCGAACCAAATCCAACTTCAGCATGGTTAAGGCTGGCATTTACATACAGTCACACGTATCTAAAGTTGCATAACTACTTAAAAAATCAAAAAGTCATAAGAAACAATTAAAGCGGGCGCGTTTAGCAGAACGTCAAAAACGAGTTGAGGTTAGAGGTCACGAATTGCGTAAGATTCATATTTGAAAATTCGCATATTTACATAGATATTTGTGTTATTACTGTAAAAGACATGGCAAAAACAAAATTACGATTTTCTGTGTATTTAAATTGTAATCTCCTTGTCAAGTTTCCGTAAAGTTCGGATTTAAAGCCGATAAGTACTGTGCTATTTGTGTTGCCTAGATGCTAAATTAGAAATTGAAAATTTAAACCGATTTTTATAGAACTTTATTTTCATTTTTTCTGGAATAATTTGCATTTTGAAAAAAAATTTCCTGTGGCGTTTGAAAGAGAGTGGTTGTATATATCTAAGAGATTTTTTCGGTATTAATATTTTTGTAAAAACTATTTGAAAATTTTGAAGTAAAATAGAGCGTCAGATTTTTTAATACTGTACAGTTGGTTTTTAGAAATTAAAAAAAATCTTTCTATCAATAGACAGAAAAGACATGGATAATTACATAAACAAATGCTCTGCCGTTCCTGCTTAAAAAATGAGTCTAAAAAAATGGAACAAAATGCGCTTAAAATGAGGTATATTTCATGGTGTAAATGCCAGCCTTAAAAGCAAATATGTAAAAATGGCTGAGCGACTGTAACATTTATTTTGAAAATAATGAAACGAAGCCAGAACTATATGCAAAAATACAATTACATAAGCCAACTCGCAGTGAAAGAATATAGGCATATAGTGATAGAAGAGGAGGAAGAAATGGTGGGAAATGGTTCAAAAGGACTTAGAAGATAAAGGAATAAGGGAGTGGAAAAAGAAAATCAAGGATCGGAAAGAATGCTGGATTTCCGAACTGAATTCTTTAATATGATTGCAACATGAAAATAATTTTTATTTTATCCTCTAAAATGACTTTGCGATTAATTGTTTTGTGAATACTGTTCATATGGTTTTGTATTTAATTCGTCATATATACCGTGTGTTTGACTTAAGGGGCGAACATAGGGAAATGGCATGGTAAATCGTATATATGCAGATTCCTACTCCCCGTTTGAGTTGATATGATAGATAGTGGTATCAATCGATAGACAAAAAGAATACGCTTAATTTGATACTATTTTAAAATTTTAACTCTTTATTGTATAAAATTTTAAACAATCTCATTATTTTCGGATGAATAAATTCTTTTTATATTTTCCTAATAATTAGGTAATTTGAAAAATATGAAATATGTATTATTAGTTTTACTTGCAATGTTGAACTGTTATGAATAAATATGATTGTTAGTTTGATTTTATTGGTTTTATTTATTCGTGCTTATAGTAAAATAGTAAAATTTTAACTATTTATTGTATAAAATTTTATTATTGTATAAAATTTTAAACAATCTCATTGTTTTCGGATGAATAAATTCTTTTTATTATTTCCTAATAATTAGGTAATTTGAACAATACCAAAAAATATTATTAGTTAAAACCTATCTTTATGTTATAATAAGCTGAGAAACTTACAATATAGGTGGCAGCTAATAAATGTATTTATTTTCAATTTCATAAGGATAACAATTTTAAATTTCGTGCGCTTTTTCTGAGTGCCGCATGTTTTTAGGTTTCACTATTAGACTTCCATCTCACTCTTTCACAAATTCGACGTGTATGTCGTGGGCCATGAGATATCGGGATACGTCTACCAAAAATACGAATAAGTTAAGCCGTGGTGTGATACAGAAAGTGGCAAAATATCACAAATGTCTATCAGTAAAATCACAAATATTTTTCTGTATTGTTATTTATGTTTAATTAATTTGAGTTTCAGCAAAATAAAAAAATAATAAATTCAATTTGAGAGTTTTGTGTACCATAATTTGGGACAGAGGAGTATTATACAGATTGTCTGCAGGTACTAGGTACACACGGTAACTAGATACAAACAAATAAAATGGAAATATTGTTACATTCAGAAGATAACTGTATTTCTTAAAAAAAAATGTTGACATGGTTTGCATAAAATTAGAAAAAGGAAATAAATTAAACGTAAGAACTATGACAATCTTAAATTAATGTATTTAATGTTTAATAAATAGTCGAAATCAGTTATTATTATTATTATAATAAGTGCTCGAACAGTCCCCCTTCTTGAGCTAAACAATAACCCAGTCGATCATAAAAGCTGTGCCTTGCATTTGCTAACATTTGTGGAGTAATTGTGGCATATATAAGCTTCTATAATTTTATTTCTTAGCTCGTCTAAAGTGTGAGGCAGTACATCTTCTTTCCGATAGATATAACTTTTAATGTAACCCCAAATAAAATAATCGTTCATAGATAGGTCGAGAGATCTTGGGGCCCATGGAATATCTCCCCTGCGACTAATTAAACGTCCCATAAATGTTTTGTGTAAAAATTCTTGCACAACTAGACTTCCGTGAGCTGGGCAGCCATCTTATTGCAGCCAAACATCTTCAATTCTAATATTCTGCTCCTGAAGGGCAGCAATTATGTGGTTCTCCAATAGATCTACATATTTGTTTCCATTTAATGTGCCATCAATAAAAAAGGGACCAATGACTGTGTTTCCTATAACTCCAGCCTACACATTTAGCTTTTCAGGGTATTGAGTGCGTTGATGTAGATTTTCTTTGGACCAATATCGTACTACAGATGCATAATGATGGCCATGAATGGGAAAAGTTCTTTTGTCAATGAACAAAATGTTATTAATAAAATTTGGATTTTGATTGCATCGTTCCATAATGGTTTCGCAAAATTGCATCCTTGAAAAGCGGTCTTGAGGAAATATTTCCTGAGTATTTTTAATTTTAAAACATTTATATCCATTGTCTTTCAATATTTTACAAACTGTGTCTTTTCCCACCCCTAGTTCAGCACTAACTCGCCTGAGAGATCTGTAAGGATTTTCTTCCAGTGCAGCGCATACAGTTATTTCTTTATTGATGTTTTCTAGAGTTTTTTCAACAACGGTTTTATGACTTTTTGGATTAACGCAACCAAATCGTTCAAAATTATTAGCTATTCTTCTGATAGTAGTTACAGAAGGCGAAAGTCGATTTAAAAAAAAAAAACACAAACATATCTGCAATTTGTCGCAAGGAATGTCCTAATATGTGCCATTTAACAATTTGGACATTTTCTACGACGGAATAAACATTCATATTAAACAACAGCCCTTACAAAAAACAAATTAGGTAAACAGAGTATTAAAATACAAGATTATACTTCTTTCTATTTGAAATTGTGTACCACTTCAAAAAGACATTTACAATAATACGTTAATCACAAGGGTGTGTTGCTTAACAACCACTTAAAATTTTCAACCGTCTCTGTATCTATTAGTTACCGTTTGTACCGAGTACCGTCAGACACACTGTATGTACTGTACAAAATATCAAAAACTTGATAAGCATTATAGATGTTACAGGAAAATTTTAACATAAAAAATTGAAATTTGAAGCCCCATATAATACCTCAACGTTGAGTTTTTCCAATCGATTAAATATACCCTGTACACTATACACAAAAGTTTTCTCATTTACTTAAGATATTATTAAATCAGAGCAAACGAAATTATAAATACGGTACTGCATTAATAATACGTATCGGTTTTGTCAAGCTCTTATACTTTTCGGTATAATGACTAATTTAGTGAGCAATCTGAAAGGTCAACTTTTTAAGAATATACATGTAATTGCTATATTTTTAATAAATTTCGTATGTATAATAATAGCCTCACAAAGAAAATCATACACTGTGAATCACTTTAAAAAGTAAGTTAAGTAAAGAAATCATTTCATATCTAATGTAATTTCTACCTTAACAACTGTAATAAGGAGAACACAATCTGCCATTTTTATTTTATCGTTTATATTGTGGTTTATTCATTAAAGGAGATCTTTATCCAATTTTAAAGTTTCAACTTCATTAAATTAATTCAGAAATATATTCTTTTTAAATAACATACGTTTTTAGCATACCAATGTCAGTATTAAATAATTAAATACAGATGATTCGGGTATTTTGTGTTTACATATAAAACAAACACAAGAAAAAAACAAGGAAAATTAAGATAACAGTTATCTTTTGATTTGTTTGCCTGTTTTATAACAGCACTACAGTAATTTCTTTGATCTTCAAAGTACACCTATTAAAACAATTTTCTGGAAATCCCACTTACATTATTATTATTATAGGGTGTGCTATTGTTATTTCTGAATGAAATATAAAAAATTGTAATTAAGTTAAATTAATAGAGATGAAATGAATATTGATTGCGGCTGGTCTACCTCTTCTTCTGTAATTTGGCGGTATCCAGTTTGTTGTGATCACTGCCCACTTGTCTTCGGTTGTTCTGACAATGTGACCTATCCATCCCCACTTTAGGTGTCTGTGCCTGTGTTACTTCCAATTTTTTAATTTAGGATTTTGTTAGTGCTCGTGTTTGGCAAACATAAATTAGTGAAGGGATAATGTACATATTAAATACTTTTCAATATAACTAATATTTATTCTTCTTTAAACTTCTTTACTTAAAGGCATTGTCAACTTATGCAACATATTTAGTAAATATCAAAATACGTTAGTTAAAATACTCGTAAAACTACCTGCAGTGGTAGAATTTCAATATCTTTTATAATAACCACAATAAACGGGTAGAGAGAATTCATTTCCCGATACGTGACGTCAACAGTGTCGGCCTCCTGAGGCTCCTAAACAAACACAACACCCGCGTTGCTGGGTTACTAGTATTATTAGTCGACTCGGCAGTCCGCTCTTACTGGCACACGACACTCGTGACGTCATATCTTAAACTTTTAGCTCCCATAACACGGTAACGAATTAAAATTCGGCCGTAAAATTTTGCACAGGTGCAATACTCACTTTACTCAATCAAATTATAAAATAAAAAAAAAACGACTTTTCCTAAGTTGACAATGCCTTTAATCTGTTTTTAAAGGAGATGGTTTGACCCAAATAGATTACGTCTTCTACTTCTTCCACTTCACTTTCCTCAATTTCTATCTTTAAATTTTCGGCAATGACATTAGATATAACTTTTGTTTTTGTATAATTTATTTCTAGGCCTATCCTTCTACTTTCTGTGCTCAGTTGTTGTCTTTTAATTTATTTCTGTTTCTTGAACATACAGTGTGTCCCCGGATGGAGTTGACAAAAGGACCAAAAACGTTATTTTCGATTTTACGACAAAAAGTCATTTTCTATAAAAAATTCTGCATGTCGAATTAACGAGTTTGCTATTAAAAAAAATTAGATTAGATATACAGGGTGTTAATAAACTAAGAAAAAGAGAGAAGTGCCATTATTTGATAGATTGATTGTTATAGTGAAAATACAAAACACAATAGGTATGCAAAATTTATTTTTTTCAGTTTTATTTATTACACACTATTTTTCCGGAATTCTCTTTAGATAATTTAAAAACCTTGACTTAAAGCAAACAATAGAAATGAAATAGGACTTTTTAAGAAAGTCAACAAAAATTATTCTACATAGCCACCTCCAACTTCCGCACATTTCTCCAAACTTTTTCTATTTACAGTTAACTCTAAAATGCAAAATAATGGCACTTCTCTCTTGAAGCATTTTCATGTTTTCTTAGTTTATTAACACCCTGTATATCTAATCTTATTTTGTTTAATAGCAAACTCGTTAATTCAACAAGCAGAATTTTCTATAAAGAATGACTTTTTGTCGTAAAATCGAAAATAACGTTTTTGGTCCTCTTGTCAACTCCATCCAGGGACACACTGTATAACAATCATCATCGGCAAACCACAGGTTTGATAACTGTCAGCCATTTATATTTATGCCACGATCTTCCCATTTCAGCTTTCTGAACATGCCCTCTAGTGCACTATTGAAAAATGCTGGGGACAAGGGGTCCCTGTTTCAACGTTAAATGATCTCCCATATGTTTCTAGTATGACCTTTGTTGTTCCACCTACTAATCATTCTTATATATTTACCACGGATCTTTTATTTTCTTGTAGTGTAGTCCATATTGCTTCATGTTTTAATGAATCGAAAGCTTTGTAGAAGTCGATTAAAGCTATATAAATATTGTATTCTGATACCTTTTCAATAATTTGGTTCATGCAATGTAAGTGATCAATTGTTGAACAGTTCCTTCTAAAACCTGCTTCTTCGATCGGTTGATTAGAGTTTAGTTGATTATATAATTTTATAAATCTTATCTCTGTTCAGTGGTGGTCTGTCCTATTAGGCAGGTTAGGCAAATAATAAATTAAAATCGTAGGTTTCAACAGCAGGAAACGTCAGGATTAATTTCTTTATTATTATTATTATTCAAAATATGTCTATTTAAATTTTACGCGCGTCGCCGTCGGCGTAAACTTTAAGTAGACCGATAGCGATTAACCCAACCGTTGGCATTGCTTAGGTGAGCCAAACTCTGGCCAGTCTGCCAGTCTGTTACTGTTAGCATGTCTGCATTACTTATATGCAAGTATCGCGGTGGTGAGATAGTTCGAATACTAAGAATAGTGGATAGTGGGGGTGCTTAGGTGATCTGGACTCTTTAAGCAAGACCGTAGGCTCGCCTAAATGCACTTGTACAGCACCCCCTCCAGATAGTTGGGAATGAATTGGTGACCAGTGCAGTTGCTGCAAGCTAAACAGTAAACGCACGTGCATTTTTGCAGTTCCCGTTACTGCCGCAATACAATAAGCCAAGATTGATTTTCGGCATTAAGTGCAATAGCCATCGAAAAAAATCTAGTTTCTAAACTAGAATGAAGTAATGAGTGGAATGATAACATAATTGATCATTTTGCGTCAATAAAACAGAGACGTATTGATCTTGTATATAGAAAATAATGTTTAAGTCCCTTAAATATAAACAAATTCACATATTTGCATATAGAAGGTAGAAAGTGTTAATTTTTTATAGTTTCTACGGTATGATAATTTTGTATGTAATTGCTTTTAAATAAAGGATTGTTTTAAATTTGCAGTTTAATTTTCACAGCAACTGCCTTCCCTAATTTTTAACCCACGGACTACCACTGTCTCTGTTCCCTTTTTTGTGAAGTAAAATTATCGTGGATGTCTTCCATTGATCAGGTATGCTTTCCTTTTGTAGAATTTTATTGAAAAGAGTATGAAATAGTGGAATTAGCCATTGGGATCCTTGTTTTAATTGTTCATTGGTTATGTTATCTGCCCCTGGTGCTTTCCCTGATTTTAAATGTTTTAATCCATAGCGATAATTATTAACTTAATAATCCAACCCTTAACCTTATATCTCATTTAGCAGATACACGATTCCATAAATAAAAAGAACAATGGTTTTTTTGGTAAATTGTTATACCAATACCACTGCAGTTTGGACGTTATACTCCTACTCTATACCACGTCTTCACTGCAATCAGAACCCCCACACCTTCTTCACCTATGAAATTCGCTACAAACTTCAAAATGCACCACAAGTTACATTTGGACTGGTTGACGGATATCGGCTTGCTGAATATTCAGTCAAACAGTCGAATATTAGGACTGCCAAATAGTTAACCAAATATTCGTTTCATCTCTATAAATTAAATAAAATTATTTTTCAAGGGGCCAGTTAGAATTCTATTTAGTCAAGTACATTGAAGTGGTGGAATTTATGACTACCAAATTTTTTGCTTGAAAAATGATTTTAAATTTAAACAAGGGTTCTGTTTAGAGCCACGTTTTTATCACAAGAAAGATAAAATGTTTAAAGATAAACATTTTATACTAATACTATGTGTAACTAAGTTGTGCATTTTCAAAGTATCTGTTTACATAATTAGCTACTTTTTGGCTGAATAAAATATAAATATAGACATTACGATACTTAAAATTATCAAAATGATCAAGCAAGTAAGTCAGATTGAAGTGAACAAAAATACTGAGAAAAACTGTTAGTAATATGTAAATGTTCAGTACAATAATTATATACAGGGTGGCCCACTGAAAACAGTAAATGCAAGTTTTGGCCACTTAACATCAATTTTGCGAAAAACGCTTGAACACATCAATTTTAGTATCAAGGGGGACATCTGAATTGATTAGTATTATTTACACAACTTCAACCCTAAGATAAGGGTAAATTGCATCCGAAAAATTTTAAATAGAAAGGGGTGTCAAACATTACACAGTTCTAAAGGCCTTTCGATTCTCTTTTCAACAGTCTTTTTATTTTTCAAATCCGATCATTAATTCCAGAAAAAATTACATTTAAATTTTGATCTAGTAGGCTTAAACAGTTGAACATAGCAAACAAAAGCACTTCATTTGACAAGTTGTTTGGAATAAGCAAGTACTTCGTGAGTTTGTCAGTATTTAAATTGATAATGTTAAGTGGCCAAAACTTGCTTTTACTGTTTTCAGTGGGCCACTATGTATGTACCTATTTGTAAAAATGACAGGAAAGAAATGATAAGCATAACTGTTTTTAGTAAATCATATATATCAGTTTGTCGGCCAGCAAGTAGAAATTACTAAACAATATAATTATTCGGTTATTGATCAATTTGATAAATAACTGTAAGAAGTTTAAAATTAGAAATTCACAGTAGTAATTTAAGGACTATACTGATTTAAAACAATAATGTAAATAAATTCTTAAAAATGACATTATGTGTTCTCCAGAAACAGGACATAAACTTAAATCTTAAAAACTAACTATACATGAAATACCTTATTCAGAAACCAACATGTGAAAGTCCAGATAAACTGGCTGCGTAAATAACATAAAAAGAAATGATTCACAGAGCATGTTAAACTTACTCAACCAAGTAATAAAATTTAACTTTATAACTTACCTTATGGTCTCCCATACATGTATCACTTCCCATAAGTCCATACTCAACCTTACATCCTTCGGATACTAATTCTTTAGCTGAATGACTTAATAATACTCTGTCGCACCATGAAGGGCACCTTGTCAACATATAGCGTGTTGCTTCAGAGATCTTTTCTTCAAAAGGATAGGATGGTGGAAAGGTAACGTCAAATTCTGAAATGTGATGTTCGAATGCTTCCAATTCTTTATCGAATCCTTTCAACTAAACAAAAATGGATATTAAACGATTATACCGAGTACTAGCGTTCACTTACCCAAGTATCAGTATTGTTTAAAAATACTGTTTGATGATCGGAATGTTTAAATTCCTTTTTGCCGACAGTTAAGACTAACTGACTTTTGTCATCGGTATATTGTAATTTCGTGAAATCACCATTTTTATTGTTTTGGATGCGTGTAGCAGTCAGTCCCTCTGTTAGTTTCTTTAAAAAAAAAAGGAAACAGTAACAGCTATGGTTAGATTGGCCTTGTCATACAATTACCTTTATAACACCATCAGTATCAGTTCTAAAATTAAAATCTCCAAAGAGAAAGTACGGAGCTTTCCCATACGAATCATTGTGGAATCTTTGTAAAGTATGTTCAAGAGCCCGACGTCTATTTTTGCAATATACTGAAGGATATGATTCCATGGCAATAAAATTGGACGCATCGTGGAACAAATGAATGTTAACCATGTCAAAAACTGTACCATATAATGACCAGCGTGTTCGCAGAAAGCCTTTTCTAGACCATTTACACTATAAAAAGTATTATCGGTAAACAATCATTAAATATTTAATGAGGGATTTAAACAATTTCAAGGTTTTTGTTAATCATTGACGCTAAAACTTTATTTCTGTAACAATTTACTAAGACAGAAACTAGTTGAAATTTCATAAAAACTAAAAATGTTCATGACTCAAATGCAATTCTTTTAAATGTACCTATAAATAAAATTTAATTATAGTAGATAATTTTATGTTTAAGCTACACCATCTTTGTACAGCAAATTAGAGAGAAACTTATAAAGCTCTATATGTAATTGAAAATACAGTGATTTGGTTGGTTATTTTGGCAGCAAACGATTTTTGGGCCTATATTAGGGTTAGTAGATTGCGAAAGAACAGGGTTAATTAAAGAAATAGAATCAATAGAAATGAAAGATAAGGAATCTTTTATACAAGAAAATTTAGACATATTTGAGGGCACAGGTTCGTACTCAGAAACTTATAAAATCGTTTTAAAAGAAAATAGTACACCAGTTTGTACGAAAACCAGCGCGAAGAGTACCATTTATTATTAAAAATAAACTAAAACAACAATTACAAAGTTTAGTACGTAAAGATGTAATAGAAAAAGTTGATGGTGCCTGCGAATGGGTAAATAGTTTAGTTATTGTATAAAAAACAGACGGATCGCTAAGACTTTGCCTTGATCCTAGGGAACTTAATAAGTGCATGAATAGAGAATACTATGAAATTCCTAGTTTAGAGGAGATTAGTTCTAAGTTAGTAGGAAAAAAATATTTTTCCGTTCTAGATTTTAAGGATGGTTTTTACCAATTAAAGTTAGACCTAGAATCAAGCAAGTTATGTACATTCTCAACACCATTTCGGTGTTACAGATTTAAAAGACTACCCTTTAGGCTGAGCATTGCACCTGAAATATTTCAGAAAATAAATGTAAAACATTTTGGAGATATACCAAATGTAATTATTTACTTTGACGTTCTTTTGATATATCGTCGTTGTCAAGTCAAAAACTGCTATGCGGTGTTTTTGTCAGTTTAGCATCTATACTGTGGTTTAGCGATATTATTACCACATAACAGTTTTAGTCATTCTGCATGGTATGGTAAAAGCTAATATGTAGAATTGCTGTCTGGTTCAGAAATATTTCCGGTATTAATATGTGCTACGTGCGCAAGTGTTATAAAAATTTGCTATGTGTCACTATTGTAATATTCATTCCACATACCAGGCTTTGAAAACATATCAACTATCAAAAATATCTGCTATGTGAGGTTGTTTTCCACATAACAGTTGTTTGCTTTGTTTCGGCTACGTTATGTGTATAATAAGTGCGATTATTTAATAATAAACCACAAATAATATTAAAATAAGTGACACTAATCATATTGTTAATACTAAATGCAATGGGTAAGTTACTGATATTATTATGCTTTGTTTTCAAATAATTCTAACCTCAAAATTTTCAAAATTATCTGCAAACAATACGTTCCTGGCTGTATTACATTCATTCATACTATTTAATTCTAAAGAGTGATGTTGTATGTTTATGCTTTGAGCTTCGTCATTTCCCAGCCGATATAAGGGATTATCCAGAGGGCCATTTCTCGTTTCCCAGTGCATTAATAATACATACTACATTGACTGGTAAGTTGTAATAACAATATAAATATTATGATTGAATTTTTTAATACCTAAGTAAAAATATTGTAATAGGAAAGCTGCAGTTTTACCTGCTGTTATCAGCGATGAGTATTACAAAAATTTAATTTTCTTAATAACCAATAGTTTTCTTCTGTTTTAGATAATTTATCGTCAAAAAATAATACTTGGAGTAGGTACAGAAAAGGAGACCCAACCTATTGAAGAAATAGCTGAAGCAATATGTAGTGCAGAAACATATACAGGGTTATTCAAATTCGAGGCTCACCATTGGGATATCGGAAACTGTAAGAGTTACAAAGACGGTTAAATTGGGGCAAAGTTGCGCTGTACAATGCCGATTAATATTTAAAAAAGAAATTTGACCTATCTATTTAGTTTTTTTATTAAAAGTAAAAAACGTAAAAACGTCAATTTGGTTTTTTGAGCATAATTTGGTTGTTATTAAAAATTTTTCAAATCTGTTAAAACTTTCTTTAAGCAACTTTTTAGCTGTAACACTGTAGTGGTATCAAACATTTTCTACGACGTTTCGGTTTTCCGGAATCATCATCAGGTTCGTTTTTTCTTATCTCATAGAGTTTTTGATGGTGATTTCAACGATGTATGACATGATGGCGTTCCACTGCCGAAAACTGCTGTTATTTACAAAAATAATAAATTTCAATAGATTGCCATGGAAAAACAAACCGAAACAACACAAAAACAAAATTCGACGGTCACCATTGGGATTTCGAAAATAGTAAGATATACGAAAACGGCTAAATTTGGGTAAAGTTGCGCTATAAAATGCTGATTAAGTAATAATAAAAAAGAAAATTGACCTTTCTAATTTAGTTTTTTTTTCACTATCGTCAAAAATACAGAAAAATGCTATTTAGTTATTTAGTTTATTTATTTAGAAGACATCCCATTATTACAGTTAAGACAGCTATGGATGCAACAAGACGGAGCACCTCCTCATAACAGTATACCAGTTCGGAATTTTTTAAATTAGCATTTCCATAATCAATGGATAAGCAACCGTGGCATCGTGGTATGGCCTGCTCGATCACCTGATTTGTCTCCATTAGATTTCTTTTTGTGGGGAAATCTCAAAAATAAAATTTATAAGAAGAATATCAATAATAGAGACGAATTAAGAAGAGACATTGTAAACGCATTTGCTACAATTCAAGCAACAAAGCCGTTTAGGTCCCATGTTTGTATGAACTTTTTATCTTAGAATTGATCAAAGAATCACCCCTTAAAGTTTGTCTAAGTAATATACATGTATTACATCATTTATTAGTATTTTATAGTGACAGAATAATTATTGTTCCTGTAAGTTTGAGAAGTGATATGTTAAAGTTTCTGCACGAGGGACACGTTGGTATTAACAGAACAAGAGATAGGGCTAAGCAGGTACTGTTTTGGCCAGGTATGTCTATGGACATAGAGAATATGATAAAACAATGTTCAGTTTGTGAAAGGTATAGAAGTATAAATGAAAAAAAACCTCTTATTTTACATGACATATCAGACCTACCATTTCAAAAAATTGCGATTGACATCCTTGAACATAATAATAAAAGTTACATTGTCATTATAGATTATTTAACAAAGTGGTTAGATGTAAAATTATTAAAAGGTAAACAGAGTTCAGTTGTTATAGAGGCTCTAAAACAGGTATTTTCGGTTCACGGGATACCTGATATTGTTCATACGAATGCCAAAGATTTGCTAGAGCATGGGGTTTGAGTTTAAATTTAGTAGTCCCAGATACCCTAGAAGTAATAGGCTGGCGGAAAGAGCCTTACAAATAACGAAAAACATGCTTAAAAAATAAGATGATTTGCAGTTAGCTTTATTGGAGTATCGCAATACACCAGTAACGGGATTAAAAAGATCTCCCGCAGAATTGTTACTAAAACGAAAATTAAAAACTAAATTATCTTTATCAGACGTAAAAGATGATCAGACGAGAGAGTATGCTAAGAATTTATGGCAAAAGTATAAATATTACTATGATAGAAATGTTAGAGAAAGAGAAGACTAATGAGGAGGATAGAGTAGTATATAGACAAAACACTGAATGGCAGCCTGCTCAGGTAGTTTCTAAGTTAAATGAACCAAGATCTTATGTAATACAGACAGATAAGGGTCAAACTTTAAGAAGAAATAGTTATCACTTAAGAAAATCTAGTGTTAAGGGAAATGTAAAAGATAACCATTGTAATGTAGATATAAGTAGTGATAATACGAGTGGCGATCAAAGTGAAAGTGTACAAGAATCAGTGATGAAAAATGGACCAGTTCAAATTACAGATAATAATTGTGATAGAGTTAGGCATGAACGGAAATTGCCTAGCAAGTACAAAGACTATGTATTAGACTAAACTTTTGTTATAAAGGGAGGTGTCATAATAGGTTAAGTTAGTACTACTATTACACATCAGAGTGGTGACGTCGTTAACATTGTATTCGTGTCTTAGTCATCTTAAATATATAGATATATATAATCTATCCCTGTTTACCCGAAGGTGTAGGGTATCTTAAATATACAATATATAAATATACTAGTGTTTTCCTAAGTGGACTTTAATATGGATTAACACATATTATTATACTGCATTCAGCTCAAATATTGAAATCCTGGAGCGATTTCAATCTAAAACCCTTCGTATAATTACCGACGCACGGTTTTATGTTCCAAATGCCGAAATTCGCAAAGATATAAAAATGTCTTCGGTCAAAGAAGAAGTGGCAAGATGCAGTGAAAAATATCTTAATAAACTAGAGCTATACCCCAATCACCTTGGCTTAAATCTACTGGATAACAGTGCTCAAGTGCGCAGACTAAAACGCTTCAACAAGTTAGACTTACGTCACCAATTTGACAGTTGAGTTCGGTGTTATATACATAAACATAAGTACCCTATAATCTGTTACACCTGCATTATAAAACCATAATGGAGAGCCATCAATGGATGTCGTCTCCTCCATGTGAATTCTTATTGTTCTGAGTTATGATAAATGTAACAGATTACAAATATACTAACAGTTAAAACCACAAACCCATCAAAACATACACGGTGGTTGATTTAAAACTGAAATTTTGGACAGTTGATCAGCATATTATGTAGAAAAACCAAACACTGTATTACTCTATTTTGGGTTTGGATATGGAAAAAAATCACTTATAGAATCCCAAATGGAAAATTGGAAAAAAAAAATTAAACTAAAACAAATTTCTGTTAACAAAACCTTTACAAAAAACTGTTTTGGATCATTCAGCATGTTGTAGAGTACCAATTAAAAATTTAGACTAAATATATTTATAAGATGCAGATACATTCATTCGGTTCCCTATATTACGTATTATTATTTGATGAATATGTTGAAAGATGGGAACAGATTTCATTATTTTCTACCAACCAATTGTTCTATGAGAACAATGTATTCATGAATGACCCATCTTTATATATTCAATTATTTGAATGTTTTGATAAACTGTGAGAATGACAAGGTTGAAAGCATAATTAGAAGTTTAAAATATAAGCTGCCAATAACTATACAATAAAAAATAATTCTCAAAAAAATTAAAAATATGTAGTAGGTAATGTATGTAGTGGATAATGTATTAAATATTAAAATTTTCTGATATCCAGAAAAAGGGATAAAAGTTAATATTAAGTTTCAATGTATGTATTTAATTAACAGCATCCTCACAATTAAATTTTTAATATGTATTTAATGTTTAAACATTTAAGTTCCTCAATTCAAATTATTAAGCCGCACAAAAGGGGCCTTCTTTTTCGTCTAAAACCAGTTTCGACATAAAGCAATATAAAGTTATCAATATAGTTATGACTTAATGAGAAAGATCCAGATTATAAACTGGTTTTAAAACCAGAAGTAAATTTGCAGGTACGAAGTCCAAAGCATCATAATATATGTTTTTGAACATTTCTTACCTCTGGGAAAAAATCTTGTGGAAATTTTGCCTTTTCTTTAGTAACGACTGTTTCGATATTTCCTGAATGTATTTCTTTTTCACGAACCGGTATAAATTTCAGATCTTTGAAGTTCCAAATGAGAACATCTTCAAGTGATTCGTGTATGAAGTACAAGTTTCCAAGTGCCTATAAAGTTCAATTAGCATACTTCGCATTTAGATATTGATGAGTTTGCTCCTACTGTAAAATTTTCAGCTGAACTGTAGTCCTCGTCCAAAAATACTCTGACCTTATCGAATAGCCGTAGCTCATTGCTGGACATCAATAAATTAACAAAATCTTCAACGTGTTTCATGCTCTTTTCATAATTCTTTCCACCTACTTCTTGACAATGTAGAGCTACAAATTTTGGATCTAATCTAGCCACTGTTGATAAAAACTCTTCTGTCCATATTTTCAGCATTTGTTCGGGCTAGGATCATTGATTAATTATCGAATTAACAAAACATTATTTAAACTACTTACATCTTCGAAAATAGAACCCACGTTTGCGGTGACTAGCAGCATTGGTACAGTTTTTGAACCCATTATTAGAAACTAATTTGATTAGACTAGGTTATGGAACTATTTTGTACGTTTTTAAGTTCACAGACAGCAGTCTGTGTCCGATTTATTATATTCTTTTAACAATCATTTTGGATTTGTTTTCTCTTGCGTCTTCAATTAATACAAATGCTTTACAGTTTTGACTAATTTATAATTCTATTTATAAACTTATTTACTCCGATTTTTTGCCAATAAATTACTGTATACATTTATATATAATTTCTTTATTTATGGATAATGCGCGCGCATAACACTTTGCATTATGGTCTGTTTCAAAACACTTTGCGATCAATATTTCATCTATTTTCCCTTGCTTTTCGTTTTTCTAGAGAACTTATCAATTGAACAGACTACAGGGTGCGGCAGCTATATCGAGTGCCGAAATTTTAATGTACGAATTATGAATAATTTAAATAAATTAATAACTATGCTTTTGTTAGTATTTGTTAAATAATTGTTATTATTAATGAGGGTAAATCTTGTAGTTGTGGGACCTATTAATGCGAAAATACCAAATGTGCCCAACTTATACTATAAAAAAAATTACAATTTCAACACAAATCAATTTTTCCCTATACAAATAAATTATAGCGAACTTTACAATTATTTTTATTTACTTAACATTCCATTACATTTAAAATTAATAATAATTGTACTATAACTATGCGCATGCACATCAAGAGGGGCACGTCCGTAGTTGTTTTGGGTAGAGGGCGTTACGGTCAATGCCGTTTTAAGGTATTTTTTCTATTTTGCGTTTAGAATAACTCCATTCTAGCACCCAAATGACGTCATTTGAGTGTTAGAATAAGTCGTTGGTGTGCTAGAATAGACTAGTAAAATTTACTGTATTGATGTTGGTAGCGTTGAACTGCCAATAAATTTCCTAACGTTTTTTGTGCAATTTGTCTAATTTTTGGTGGCGTTAGTGATAAACTTTCTTCTGCAATCATTTTCAAACATTAAACGCGAAAATAAAAAATCTGACGTTTCAAATTAATTTTTTTCAGAGCCGCCTAAAATTACGCCACATAAACGTCACCAACCACCGCAAAATTCCCTAGATTTAAAATTTTTATTTTTTAATTTATAAAATGGTATAAAGCGGTAAAATAGAAAAAATAGTATAAAACACTCATTGCAGAAGGTCCTTCAAGCACTCATTTGTTCCTCAACAACAAAGTAGGCCTTTTAAATATAGATCAAGTGTCAATAGAAATCTGTATTATCGGCAGACACAAGTAATATCAAAAGCACGTTTGTACCTAATTCAGAGTTTTTCTGGTAGGACCAACGAAATAAAAAAAGAAGGAAGGACCATAACACCAACAGTATGTAATTTAGATGGTGTATCAATATGGCGGATTTTAGAAGCTCATTGGCTGAGAACACTAAATACGTCAACTGTCAAAGACAAAAACGTAAACAAACACACAAACAGTTAGGCTACCAATAAAAACTCGTGCCGGTTGGTGTTTCAATATGGCGTGTGTGACGTATTTCCGTTGCACTTGTAGTTATGCACCATAATACCTTAGTTTCCTTCCTTCTTTTTTTATTTCGTTGGGTAGGACAAACCGTTTTCGAATAATAATCGAAAAACTTTTGTAAAAAAAATAATTTGAACTAGTTATTTCAGAAAACGCTTGCAAAGGAAACGTTTTTCGATTATTACTGGAAAACGGTTTGTCCTACCAGAAAAACTCAAGAGGACTTTTCTTTTTAGAATTAGTTTCCGATTAAGAAACAAATACATATTTTGAAAAAAAGCATTTGTTTCGTCCGAATTATTTATTTTTTTGCTGTCACGCACGCCACTGCTGGAATTATCAAAACCAGTTGGACCGAAAAAGAGTCTCTTCATGCCAGTATAGTGCATACCAAAGCTCAATTTAATATCTTAGATCGTTTTCAAGATATTAAAAAAAAAGCTTATTTCTTGGACACCCTGTATCTCGAAAAGGAAGTACTTTCGGACTCTTATTTATAGGAACTTTTTTTCTTAAAATGACCTCAGGAACATATTCTCAAAGTTTTGCAGGTTCCTCCCGGGACACCCTGTATTTTGTCTCCCTTTTTGAACAATAGTGCCATTAGGGTATTATTCCATCCTGTAGCAATTCTAATAACATCTCTAGAATGTGTAGTATGGATTCGCCTCCGTGCTACATTTCCACAAGTACCTACACTATCTTCCTTCGTTGCTTTTCCTTTCGCCATTTTCCTTAGAGATTCTGCTATTTCTTCTTTCAAGCAGTATTTCTTCAAACCCTACATTTCTTACTTGTATTTTGTTTAGTTCTCTTTTGTCTGGTGGTGGTTCAACTTTACTTTGATGAAGGACACTGTAGAATGTTTCTATCTTTTTTTATTTTATCTGCTTGTGTAATTATACGATTTCTTTCTAAATGCTTAGTCATCTGCGATCGTCGTTCACTAAATGATCTTTGTAGATGTTTAATACTTTTTTCTACTCCTTGTTTCGAAAGTAGGCTTTTGTTCCCTGAAATTAGGGCCGAAAGTAGGCAATGTCCTCCCTAGGGAGAAAAATAAATAATTCTTCTCCCTAGGGAGGAAAATAAAATTTTCCTCCCTAGGGAGAAGAATTATAGCAACACTACCATGGAAACGACGCACAACATACTGTATCTTGATAAACGAAATTCAGAAGGAAATCTAAAATAATAAATCATCGAAATGATTTTAAAAGTGAGTCGTAGAAAAAATTATATGTATAACACTGGAGGAAAGCCTTCTTCTCTCCCTTGGATGATTAATGCCCTCCGCTATCGCGTCGGGCATTAAACTTCATCCGCGGGAGAGAATACATGGCTTTCCTCCCTAGTTATACAAATAACTATTTTTGTTCTCGAGAATTTCTTTGATTTCTTTATTGTTATAATTTCTTATGTCGTTTCGGATGTACTTTCATCTAAGTCTTTATTTTTTGTTGTGTAATCTTTTGAGTTGTCTTTAAACTCTTTTCTGTATTAACCTGACCGTTTCTTCTGAAAGCTTGTCCTTTTTGCTATTTCTCTTTCCTGAGACCCTTTTTGCTGTTTCTACCATGCATTGCGACCATTGAGCTATTGTACTATTAGCCTTATTCAGAGATATGTTGTCCAAGATAATTTCATATTCTTTAAGTTTATGTTCATATTCTAGCCCCAAATTCAGTGCCGTAGCTAGACTTACTGGCGCCTGTGGCACGTCAGTAGTTTTTCGCCCCCCCCCTACCTTCAACCCGAAATAAAAAATCTGATAAAATTTAAACTACATCTTTTATAAATCAAACCTTAACATAATAATACATATAGGATATAGGACCAAAAATACAGAAACATGTTAAAAAAATACTAAAACGGTGAATATTGTAAGATTTTTTGTCACACATGTCTAAACAAATAAATAAATAATAAGTGCACTTTTCCCAAGTATTGCAAACACCTAACAATAACTGAATAGTTATTTTCATAACAAGTGCAGTAAGTTAGCGATTCCGAAACGAATGCAGGACGTTACAGAAACCTGCATGAGCTTCGGAATCGCTCTTCCCGCACGTGTTATGAACAACGTTTTGCCTGCAAACGTTTAGGAATCGTCCTATCATTTTGTAAGTTTTCAAGTTGTCAAATTTGACATTTCCTTTTCTCAAAACTGTCTGTATGTTTGAGTAGATATTTTCAACAGACAGTTGATATAATAGCTTGCATAATTTTCAATGGTCCCGTCCCATTTCAATGAAATTTTAAAACAGTGTCTTGCTTTGAAATTTGAGGCTTCCTATTTCTGAAGTCAGTTCATAGGCATTTATATCAGAAATTATAAGGACATTTTAGTGCGCGATCTGCAGCTTTTTTTTCAGTTCCTCCACAGTCGTTGTATCTATAGAAAGTCCGTTTAAAAACCCAAAATCAAGTGCCACCTCATTAAGAGAGACAATCTTTCTTGAATTTGCATGATGATTGAGTCAAGTACCTGCAACAATCCTACTCTCAACTGCGTGGTGGAATCAAAAAGATGAGCTTCGGCGCTTGCTTTCTCTCCAGACATTTTAGATTTTTGCCAATTTTCTCTCCTAGGGCCTTTGAGGACTGAATCAGAAAGTTTTTTCTATAATTTTTAATCTTATTCAAGAGTCCCTGAATCATTCGGGCGCCTTTAGATGCATCGTTTTGCTTTGAATGAGCACCAACCTACCCGAGTGTAGCCAGAGTTGGCGAAAATGAGATTACTGGGATAGTCAAGCTGTCATTGGGCGTCGCACCATCAACATTACTATTATTGTTTCCTAAATACAATGTGATTTAAAATAAACTGAAATTTTGAATGTCCCATTGAAATTTCATTAAACATCGTAGTTTTCGTAAGGGAAATGAGCGCCCCTAAAGTCTGTGCGCCTGTGGCAAATGCCACCTTTGCCACACCCTAGCTACGGCACTGCCCAAATTAGCCGAAAAAAATCACGTAGTTTTGAAAATTGGTAGAGTTGTTTCTTGAGGTGTTCTGACGAACATACTAAAACAGTTCCAATAGGTGGGTAGTGAGCGGGGCAGGGGGGGGGAGCTGTTTAAAGGTCCCTTTTTTCAGTTTTTTGTTAATAGCTCGAAAACCGGGAGGTTTTGCGTTACGACTTTTCTATACAAAAATAAAAAAATTCCTACCAAAAAGGTTCTATACATTTTTGCCATAAGAGCAATACCTTAGGAGTAGAAGTGGAGTGGAAGTAAAAAAGTTGGTAAATGTTGATTTCCGTTAGTTGTTCTCGTGAAACTTCCTTTTGTCTGATTGGCAAATGTTGTAATCCCATTGGGGTGCTGGACGACATTTCTAATAATTTGCGAGTTTACTGTATACTTTGAAACACGGAATGTGCGTGTGGCGTCGTTGAGGAAGCTGAGCAATAGGGAGCTATAGGTACTAGGCCGCTACAACTTTGTGTCTGACAGGTAGCTGCTATGGGAGGGTGAGGAGGAGAATGACGGCATTTTTGGCCAGTAAAGGGGTAGCATTTCTGAGACGTTGCCAAATTTCTATACAGAATGAATTTTAACATGAAGAGGTTTACCTAAAGTGGGTGGTTTACAGCCCTTTTCTTCTCTCAAATGCCCAACTCAAGTGACAACAGGGCTGTCATGTGATCAACAACTGCCAAACACAAAGTTATAGTGGCCCAGGTATAGGAATGCGAATCGCCATTGTCGGCTACGATCCTTCCCAACCCTTTTCAAGCGTTGCCAACTCATAAGCTGTACGCTCTGGGCCGAGCCGGTGCCCGCCTGGGATCGTACGCTTGACAACACTACCCTCTATCTGTTCCCCCGTCCTCCCACTTTCTTTTCTTCTCTTTGTCACCCCTCCCAACACACCAGTCACACTCGTCTCACTTCAGTATGCGTTGTCGAGGCTAATGCATGCAATTTTCTTTCTGGTTTGAGTTGAAATCATAAATCATGACTGATAAATGTTTCATTTGTAAAAAGGACGTGACTTAGTGATAAGTGTGAAGTGGATAAAAAGGTGTTTTAGACTTGACAAAGGCTGGTAATACTAGGAGAGATGGGAAGCATATGCAGCTCAATGGTGTTAAAAGCATTGTTGTTCATGCTTCTTGCAGAAAGAGGTACACAAGGGCTACTTCCATCACTGCTGATACCAAACACACAGCTCCATCAACATCTTCAGCTCCAGCAAACCGTTCGCGCTCGTTACAGTATACGTTCCAGTTTTAAACAAAGTGCTTCTTCTGCGCCAAAAAGAAATCTAAGGAAAGACGTCGTGAGGTGTACCCCGTCCGCAACTTGAACTACTCTGCTACAGTTTTGGAAGCTGCGGCAAGGCGGAATGATGAGTTGGGCAATCACGTTCCCCTGAGAATAATAAATGCTCGTGATCTTGTAGCTGCTGATGCCATATATCACGTAGACTGCTTCAAACGCTTCTTTTCATCGTTTCTACCTACTGGAAGAATGAGTGATCGTCCCAAAGAGGAGTATATCTGGAAAGCTATAGAAAAAATATAATGTTATTTAGAACAGGTCTCTGGAGCAAATACCAGGAGAAAAGCCAACAGTGGAGACGATTAATCAGATATATGGTGACAGAATACTGATCAGCCACTTAACACGTTCGCTACCAAGCGTCACACATGTGTGACGCTTGGGTTTTCATTTACGACGGCCGTCACAAATAAGTGGCAACAGTAACGTTGTGCTTTATGTACTTTCTGCGGATCTGGTCTATAGTAACGGCATGGTTGGTGTGATGTGGCCTCAGGGAAGGTCTGGCACACATATGTGTCACGTGGTCTGAGGCTTCTATGCATAGAAAAATTTGAGGTTATGAATTTTGTTTTGTTAGCGAACTGCTCAAAATCTAACGTGGTCTATGAGGAGGGTTTTTTACAACCTACGGTGGTAGCAGGGGTTATTTTGGTGTGCAGCTCTAGCTTGTTTGTGCAGCTCTAAATTTCAAATGTGCAGTTCTAATTTTAATTTTGTGCAGTACAAAATAAAAATAATCTTATGATTAAAAATTTTAAATAAATCAAAATAAATTAATGGCTTTGGCTACTTGCTGTTCGCCTAGTTTTATCACCATCAAGCACAATACATTTTTTTTGAATTACCCATCCCTACACATCACGAACTATCCTTCCTCGCAATTATGCGTATAAGTCAAGAATCACCCTGTATATCATAATTTTCAATAAACATATTATTCGATTTTATTGAATTATTACTTGTATGACTTTAAATTTTCAGAAATCAAAAATTTACCCCCCCCCCTCTTCTTACCAAAATATCTGAGTCCAGTCAGGCTAATTTGTGCAGTTCTAGATTATCCTCAAAATAACCCCTGGGTGGTAGGGAACGTGTTTTAAAGACACGTAAAACCGTTGTGTGCTTTCGTGATACAGGTCGCAAAATCCTTAACGATGCGTGGTACACATCAAAGTGTGAAGATGAGAATGAGGAGCGGCTGCGAATTGTTCGGACAGCAGCGGCGATCATTAATCAGGATGTTTAGTCTCGAATATATCAGACGAAATGCTACCCTCCCACTGGCACATTTCTCAATGACTCAGGAAGCATGATCCCCGAATCGCTAAATGCATTCCTGGACCCACATCTAACCCAGAGGAGAGGGGACAAGGAGAAAACAAGAAGAAAAAGAACTTCATTGGTACACTCTATCATCTGCACAATCCGGCCGAGAAATTTTATCTCTCCTGTGCTCCACGGTCTTGCATTTTTCATTCACAGAAAATATGGTTCAAGAAATTGATTGGACCTTTTCGCTAATTTGCGCTTTAGTGGTGCATATTCTAATGCTACAATGCTGGAGATGCCTGCAGTTTATGACAATGCTGATTTATTTGCCGTTTTTTTGGCTAATTTGACTGGGCTATTCAGACTTTTTGATCTTCAGTTGAACTACATATATTTGTTTTCCATTTTTTGTTTTGTCATTTTCCGTCTCTCGACTTTTACATAAAAACTTATTTTGGCCCTAATCATTCTGTGGTCACTTCCCATTTTAACTGTGTTGATAACCTGCGTGTCTAGTACTATGTTCTTGTTGCCGGCTTGCCTATTTCGTTCTTTGTTGTCCCGTTGAAGTTTTTCATGTCCACTTTCTACCTTCTTTCCTCTTGAAATATGTATTTATAACTCGAAAACCTTCTTCTTCAGTATAATTTATTAATGTCTGTCCTAGGGTTTCCAGTCCCGGTATTTGGTCCCGGGATGGTCCCGGGATTCCATAAAAGAATTTTGGTCCCGGGACCACAGCGAAGTCCCGGGACCTCAAAAGTCCCGAAACGGCGTTTATGGTATGTGAAATGCGTAAATAAATAGGGGAATCACCGGCGTTCGTCATACTGCGCGATTATTGAGAAACACGTTAAGATTTATACCATGAGATCAAAAAAAAGATGATTCTGAGCAGGCCTTGACTAGTACAACACGATTGGTTACACTGGTTCTAGAATGCCTATGAATTATAATGTGACAGTGACATTTCAAATGTAAGTCAGTTTTGCAATCTTGTTTCCAGAATTATTTAAGTTTATCGTTGTAATACTAGTGAAGGATCACATTTTGAACACCTACTCTAACATGTATTCATCTTAGTTTTTAGTTTGTTCCCTAAATAAATACTGTTTTGTGTTTTAATTTATTTGACATTTATTAACCTCTAACTTACTGCCACATTTTGAAATCAGTCTTGCCAATCGTGTTGTACTAGTCAAGGCCTGCTCAGAATCATCTTTTTTTCGATCTCATGGTATTATTCATTGAATCGTTGAACAAGTTAGTGGATTTACCAGTGTTTGAGTTATTATAATATACGTTTTTAAACAGTGTCGTGTGCCTAACTGTGACTAGCCTGTAGCCCGTACTATACGTGCTTATGCCCGTCAAATAATTTGAGGTATGTTAATGGTAATAAACTTCGGGACTAAAAATGTTAAATATAATTTTTAGTTTTTAGTAACTGCACATCAGCTGTCAGCATTTTAATTAAAATGAACTCTGATTCCACACTTTACAAGATACACTCAAAAAAAAATACCGATCCAAAGTCAATATGGCAACATTTTTTAATATCAAAGGATAAACAAATGTAAATTATGTTCGAATAAAATTATTATGACTAAAGGTGGCTCGACAAAAGGACTACACAAGCACTTTAATGCAGCGCACGAAAAAAAAAAGTGTGGTGCAGCCAACTCAGCCACCAGTACCAGAAGCAAATGTCGCCCACGCTGTCCAAGTCGAAATTGTTGGCATCAACGAAGAGGGAAGCTCCTCTTCCTTCTCTGCTTATTCTTCCCAAATGGTACTAAAAAAAAAAGAAAACTAACGGATTATTTCCTAGTGAATCCAAACCAGGAAGACAACTCTTTAGATGCGGTCATCGCTCGAATGGCAGCACTAGATGGACTCCCATTCAGAGTTTTTATTACGTCTAGGGATCTAAGAAAAGGATTGGAGGCAAGGGGATTTCTAAATTTGCCAACATTTCCATCAACAATAAAAAATAGAGTTTTAATGTATTGCGAAAAGGTCTTTGACAATTTCGCCAATGAAATAAAAGTCCTACGACAAAACGGTCGTTGCTTTAGCTTAACATTCGATGAATGGACGTCAACAGCCAACAAACAATATATCAATATCAACATTCATGGATGTTTAGATGAGCAATGCGTTAAGATTTGGAATATAGGACTAGTACCTGCCAAAGGATCTATGCCTGCAGACACATGTGTTAACCTTGTTGAAACAAAACTTAAACGATTTAGATTAACCTTGAAAGACGATATTGTTTCTGTCACAACAGATGGTGCAGTGTTGTAACAGGTACTTCTTTTTTGGTACCTAGGTAAAGGTACAGGTACACAGAGAAAAAATTACCTAGTTACAGGTACAGGTATACTTTTACAAAAATACCTAGGTAAAAATACAGTTACCGTAAAAATGTACCTAAATATTGTAGGTACAGGTTTAGGTACAACCGCAAAATAATTTTTTTGATCTATTGTTAAAATTTAAATATAAAAAATACTACAATTTTTTAAATAAAATAAAATTTTTTCTTAAACATACCTACATCATGCACATCATTTATATTATTTATTTTTCTTGAAGAACAATAGAGTTTCAAGAGCCTCATCATAAAGCCTATTTCGTTTGGAAGTTAAAATTAAATTTGTCCTCCTGTACTAAACAGTCTTTCAATAGGAGCTGATGAGAGTATGATTGTATTATTTATTATTTAAAAATTCTTAAAATGATTTCATAATTAAATAGGGATTTTAAATTTTTTGACTTATCTTCAAAATACTTCACTATACTTTGATAATATTAATGGCATCATCATTCTCTTTCACTTTACCGTTAAATACGCTACACAAAATACCCAAATGACGCCAATAAATTCTTTATATCCACAATTATTGTTTAAATTTTTTTACGTAGGTAGTTTTACAGAGAAAATAGAATTTATGTTGTACCTTAAGTTTTTATGTTTTTTAGGTACAAGGTAACTCTAAAAAATACCTAGGTATAGGTAAAGGTAATTCTAAAAATATGGACCTTTTAGTATACGAAGGTACAAGAGAAGTACCTAGGTACTTGTACCTAGGTACATTTACCTAGGTACGTCTCAACACTGAGATGGTGCCAGTGTAATGGTAAAATTGGGAAAATTAATACAGCCTCTCCAGAAACTGTGTTTTGCTCATGGCATTCAACTTGCAGTTATTGCCATCATGTATTCTAAAAATATGCAAGAAATACCAGAACCAAATTTTGACAATGATGGTGATAGTAGTGATAATGCTGATGGTAGCAGTGACGAGGATGATTATGATAATGACAATATTGAAGAAGAGGTTCTTGAGTTAGTTGAAGATTATGAACAAGTATCTTTTCATTTAACAAGTGATGGGAACATTCAAGCACTAGTAATCCAAGTAAGAAAAATTGTTAAATTATTCCGCCGCTCTCCATTAAAAAACACTGTTCTGCAGAACTATGTGAAAGAAAAACACAGCAAGGAACTAAATCTTATTTTAGATTGCAAAACCCGATGGAACAGCTTAGTTCAAATGCTGCAACGGTTTGTTTTTCTAAAAGACTGTATTCAGAAGGCTATGATTGATTTATCCATGCCGGTGAATCTCAGTGACCACGATTTTGAAGTTTTAGAACAAGTTGTTAAGTGTCTTGAACCTATCAGACTCACAGTGTTGGCCTTGTGCAGATATGATGCCAACTTTTACACAGCTGATGCCAGCTTTAACTTTATGTTTGAAGAGCTTTCAAAAACTGATACCCCTTTTAGCAGAGAGTTACAAGCTGCTTTAAAGCACCGAATAAATGAGAGAAGAACTCTTGCTTCAAGTGTGCTGTCCTATCTCTGCAATCCATTTAAATATATGGAAAGAGTAGAAGGACCTGACGAAGTACTTTTTGATCAACCGGATACCAGGGAAATACTCATATTTATCAAAAATTCGACAAAAAGATTATCAACGGTATCAACACCAACATTGCAAGAGGAAGACGAAAACTCAGATCAAGACGACGTTCCGCTATCCTATTTAAGAAATGAGTCGCATCAGGAAGTACCATTGGCAGAAAAATTAAATATGGTTATTGAAAAAGCAAATGAAGTAATTAAAATAATCAAAGGCGAAATGGCACTTTTTGAAAATGGTGGTTGTCGTGGTCAGAACCTCCAATTATGTTATGAATATTTGCTAACCATACCACCTACAAGCGTTCAATCTGAAAGGGCATTTTCAGTGGCTGGATCGTTTGCAACAAAACTTCGGTCAAAATTAGGAGATTCATCTTTAAATGCACTTGTAGCGCTCAAGTCATATTTTAAAAAATAATATTTATTTTGTTATTTTATAAAATAATATCTACTTCTATAATTTAATGGAATAGTTTTTTCTTTTTTTATTTAAGATAGTGTTCATGATATTTTTTTATTATTTTTTGTTCTTGTTTTGTACTGTTGCTAAAGCCCAATACCTATTTAATATTATAATAAAAAATACGAAATCACTTTTTTTTGTTTTCTTAGCGCAATTAATAAAATGTATCTCGATTTCGGGACTATAATCGGGACTTTCGGGATTAGTACCGGGACTTAGAATTAAGTCCCGAAGACCTTTTTGGTCCCGGGACTTGGACACACTAGTCTGTCCCCTTTCATTTCTTGTTCCCAGTCCAAACAGGCCTTTACCTTATACTATGTTAATTTTAACAAGAAATATCGATTATTTTGAATATAAAACCTGCTACTTCAAGAACCAGGATTAAAATCTGATTTCTCTTGTTATTTGTTATCAATTTTGTTCCTTTTTTATTTATCTATTGGGCGAGATCTAGTCTTGCGGATGTCAAGCATCTGTCAACATTAACACTGTAAGACTTGAATATTACAGAATATAAGTTAACTTTGGTATTAAATTTTTTGGAGATTCACCTTCGTTAATCTTTGATTTTTTCACGTTGAAAAATACTGCAAACGCTTTTATACGTTAGTAAGAATGAGACATGTTTCTGCGTTGTACATGTACATACGATACAATTGCTTTGCTGCAGAAGCTGTTGGGATAACACCCCTTGGAGCAATGTCTACGCCTGAATGCAACTATGTTCCATAAATTGAATATCAAGATATTAAGAAGGTGATAATGGCATCCTAAGATTTACTGTGAAATTTGTAGTCAGTCGCATGTAAATTTTTAAATACCAATAAGTTATTTCTCAAAGTCAAAAAATCAGAAATGATATGCCAAATGTCGAGGAAGCTGTTTCTAAGCTACAAATAGAAATCCGCCAACTAAGATTTTACGGGATTATATGCTTCCACACCACAAAGGTTGGCTGATACCAATATTATAGTAATTTGAATTTTAGAATATGCTTTTCAATGGCTACTATATGTAATGTATATTTTTAATAACACAATACATGTCAATTGTCATTACAAATTTGTTTTTATTTAAACAAAATTTTTTGTTCTACGTAAATTCTTATTATAAAACATTTCTATATTTGATTATAGTTTTTAAATTGTATAGTACAAAGACTAAGTACCTTAATTTTGGAATTTTTAGTAAATTATTTAAAAATAATGGTCGAATCCGATTCTAGCAATTCAAGTAATTGTACCTGCTTGGACACACGTAGTAATACTGCTGAAGCACAGGAATTTGTCGAAGAAGCCATATCAGATTTGCTAAGCGTTAAAGATGAATTACAGTTACAATTAACGGGAAAATGTGTAGATCCAATAACACGTGTATGTAAAATAACAGCAGCAATGATCAGATTACAAGCAGTTGATGATACATTAAGCAATGTTTATAGTTCGCTGCAATGTGCTCCGCCAAATGAAGATGATGATCTTTCCAGTAATTTTGGTATTGGTGTAAAACTAGATATAGCACATGATAAGTTACAGTCAATAAAAAGAAAACACGATGATTTACGTAAAGAATGGTACAGCCAAAATGAGCATTTAAATAAATTATCGAGTAAATTAAAGGAAAAAGAAAGGGAACTTCGACATCAAAGTATTTTTTGCACATCTCAGGGTCTCATTCTCAGTAAAATGTTATGGAAGTTAAGTAAAACCGATAGTTTATTAGATATAATCGTATCACAAGAAAAGTTAATATTGGAACTTGTACAAGTGTTTGCTGGTTGTCTTTATGGTTTTATGCATACATATGGAGATGAAATGCCGGAACCTTCAGCAGACGAATATCAATATGTTTTGTGTCTTTGTGGGGTGTTTAGTAATTTAGCTACAACTCCTGATGGGCGATTCCTTTTAATAAGCCAATCAATTTGTCTAGAAGTGTATGATGAAATAATAAAAATCCTTCCTAAGGTTTTGGTTCCAAACGCTGAAAATCTAAAATGGATTATGCTTTCTGCCATATACAATCTTATGATTTGTAAAGAAGGCGAAGATTATGCCAAAACTAATTCACATCTAATGCGCAGTTTAGGTGAATGTATTAAGCAACCCCATCCAAATAAAATTGTTACATTAGCGTTAAAAATTATTGGAAATTTAACAAATAAATGTACAAATGTAGCATACATGAGGTATGCCAGTAGTACTTTGCCAATGAAGAGATTGAAAGAACTAAAAAACAGTAAAGATTCACTAACAATTCGTAAACATGCCAGGCAGATTTTAGACAGTGTAATGCGTATACATCAACACGGCAATTACATGAAAGCAGAGCAGTTACTTGGAGTAACACAACTTGATCAGAGCCAATCTAGATGTCAAAATAAATGTACAACTACAGAAAATACACAACAGAAATTACATGCATTTTATTGCACTACTCAAAGTAACCTTCCCAATGCGTCTCGCTACAGCAGCTGTTCTTCTGACGATTCCGAGAGTACATCTTCATGTTCGTTAGATATGACTTGTGCAAGTAAAGCGAAACTGTCTTACACAGAGAGTTCATTTGCTGTTCCAAGTTTGTTGCAGAGACAAACGGCGGTATCTTATGCAGCTCAACCTATATCAGATTATATTTCAAAGCAATATGTTGAACAAGCAACATCAACATGTAAGTCCATTTGTTTCAATTTCAGAACTTTATCAAATCTAAAACTGTCACATTTTCAGTAAATTCAAAAATCAAGGTACCCGAAAAACTTGTAAAATCAACTGAAATGACTTCTGAACAATCAAGCGAAGATGAGATCCAGAGTATACAGTATGAGTTTCCATATTCGAATTTAAGTAAAGTCTTTAATGTTACAATAGGAGATAACGCACAAAACTCAAGACCTCTTAATAATAACGCTGTCGCTGCTTTCCGTGATGGTAATTCCCTTGTGGGTGATAGTGCTAATATGTCGATTGTAACTATTTACCAGATAAGTGATTCTCGAGCCATATTATTTTCTGAAAACTCATTTACGCCAATGTGTACTCAAACATCTAACAAAGCACCAGTTGCAAAAACAAGCATTCCAAAAGATATAGATACAGATGTGAAATCATCTTGTGCTATCAAAAAAGGTTTAACAGGAAACTCTACAGCTGTTGATGCAAACACCAATGCCACTTCTCCATTCAATGATGTTGACTGTGAACGTTCCTTGTGTGAAAATGTAAAAACTGTAACAGAGCAGAGTCAAGCTTGTACACAAGTGCAAGCCAATTGTCAAGGTGTCTTAAACATGCCTTCGACATCAACCGGATTGCATAAATGTAGTGTTGTCCCCACTCAAGATCAATTTTCCACAACCGCAGCTGAGTCCAAAACAAAACCTGATAATCAAAATACAATATGTACTAAAACTTATTTAAAAAAGAATTTTATAAGAAGTACAAACAACAAAAAATCCGAGAAACCAAAGAAAACTCTAATTTCTAAAATACCTAGTCGCTCAAAGAAACGATAATTACTTTTGACAGCGATTTAACCTTTTACTTTGAAAATTGTATTATGTCTTCTAGATGCATTTCTGAATACTCATCTGATTTATTTAAAATAGCCATAGCGACAGTATGTTTGTATTTAATTAATATATAAATTAAAAAAAGTGTTATTGTTTAAAATAGTAGGTATAATATGTTCAGTGCAAGGCAATTACCACTTCCATTAAAAAATAATGTGAAGCCCACTGAAAGATTATTTTTAGTTTTAAATGAAGACATGAAGAGAGTCTTTCTGGTGGTATTCATTTTAGTACCTCTTTTGGCCATCTTGTATCTTCCATCCTAGTCGTGTGTCCAAATCACCCTAACTGCCGCTTTTGCCCCTCGTCCGCAATTCTCTTTCCATTTCCATCATCTCCCTTATTGTTTCATTTCGTACTCGTCTTCCTACAACTTCTTCTTAAGTAGTCCATTTCAGTGGCTGACAAGTAATATTTCTATTTCTTTTGTTCGCGTCCCACGCTTCTGCTTCATGTGTAATAATGTAATAACACTAATAACGCTCTGGATCATCGTTTTATATACCTACCTATTTTCTTGGTTGTTTTCCTTAAGCTTCTGTCCCAGGAATTAATAGATCTGGTAATGTTTCTGCCTTTGTTTACTCTACTTGTTATTTTTCCGCTGCTGCTGTTGTCACTCTCGTTGAATATAACTCCCAAGTATTTACATTTTTCTACTCCATTTATTATGTTCGTGTTCTAGGAACAGGCTTTCTATTTCTTTGTTTTCAGTTACTAGGTATTCACATTTATCTTTGTTTATTGTTAGGATTGCTTGTGTCCTTGTGTGCTTCTTGCAGTTTCCTAACTATGTAGCTTAGGTCGCCTTTGTTCTCTGCAATAACTATTTGATCATCAGCAAAGTATAAAGTACAATATAGGATGTCCTGCCTTACCTTTAGTCTCATATTTCTACATTTACTTTGCGACTCTTGTAGAGCTATGCCCAGGTATCTTTTAAACAAAGTAGCTGATAGACAACACATTTGCCTTAGACCTTTTATTGTAAGTACTAAACTTACCTACATCCTACATGTTAAACTTTTACCTATTTTTATTTTTGCGTAATTATTATGTTCGTAAAGTTTGGCTGTTGCTTGTACGTATTAGTGACGGGTGTATATTGTATATGACTTTCCAGAGTTGTCCAATAGGTACACTGCCGTCTACTAATGCGACATGGGTCTTTCTAACTCGTTGTAGTTGTTTCTTTAAAGATGTTATCAACAGTGGATCTACCCGCTCGGAACCCTGATTACTTCTCAGCTTGTTTGCCGCGTATGTCGTTTTCTATGAAGATTTTTCATGATTTCAACCAATTACGCAGATCACTGCTATAGGTAGGTACCTCTGTAATTGTTTGGATCACCGAAAGAACCTTTTTCTCGTGTATTGGAGTTATATAACAGGTTCGCCATTCTTCAGGAATCTGTTCGCCGTTTATACATCTTTTACATAACTTCCTCGGAATTTCCTTTAGCTCTGCAGGGTTATATTTTACTAATAGAAGAATTCCTCCTGGACCTGGCGATGTTCTTATGTTGGTGGTTTTAAAGCTTCTTCCACTTGTTATAGTGTCGGCTTTATTTTTCCTGAGATTGTCCATTATATTGTCTTTCAGTAAACTGTGGTATTCGTTCTTCTAATAGTCCCTCGACGTATTTCATCCATTCGTTTTGAGGTACGTTTATTAAATTGGCTTTGTTTTGAATTGATGTTTTCATAGACTTTAACGTCTTTTATGCTTCGGAGCTCTTGGTGCTTCCAATAAATTGATCGACATATTCACATTTATTTATCCACGAAACAATATTTTTGTTTACAATTACCTGTTTTACCAAGGCCCGCTGAATTAATATTACGTATAAGGTTTGTCCACTTCATTTAGCCAAGACGCAATTAGCAAGGACGCAGGCGCCATTTGAGGTGAACTATACATTTGTCCTTGCTAATTGTGTCTTGGCTAAATGAAGTGGACAGGCCTTATATGCAATATTAATTCAGCGGGCCTTGGTTTTACTTGTCTATTTAGTGTTGTAGTGGCCAGGGTGGCGCAGTGGTAGAGCGCCATGTTGGGCACCTCATTAACGACACTCTGCTCCAAATACAGGCCTAGGAGGTAGAGTAACAAGGTCTTACGCATACATACGCATTACATTTTACATATGGAGCAGTGTGTAGGTATAAACGGCGCACCAACTTCATAACCCGCAGAGAAGGGCCGCGTTGTACATTGCACGCGTAGAGCCTCATACGTTAACACACCAGCCTCGAAACAGAAGGTATAAGAGGTTGCGGATAATACATACATACAACATACATACTATTAGCGTCGTTCTTGTTCTGCAGGTATTTTAGGTATAGGTAATTGTTTTTTCCCTTCTATTTTCTCTTTCAACTCTTTGTCCCACCAATATAGCTTATTTTTTCGTTTGTTGGTTCCGAGGGCTTCTTTCAAATAATTTTTTATCTGATTATATTCCTCTTCTTCTATCTGTTACTACTAATTTGTTTTATAACCTTTTTCGATACCTATAGGTAGATAGTACTTCCATTTTGTAGACTATCTAGATTGTAAGTTGACGTCTCTACCCTCAATAACTCTGTAGTTTTTGCTGCTGTTATTTATGCAAGGAATATATATTTTTGCTATTAGAAGATAGTGATCACTGATCACTTCCGCAGTCTGCACCTCGCTTTACACTAACGTCTTGGATTTCTGCTTTACTATAAGGTAATCTATTATAGACTTTAGGCCCCTGGTCCCTGGTATGTTGGTACCAAGTGTACTTATGGATGTCCTTATGAGCGAAGAAGGTGTTCGTTATTTTCAGTTTATATTGATCGCATATATCCAGTACCTAAGTCCTTGAACATTCCAAATACCTACATTCAACGCCAATTTTCTTTGCATTTGTCGTCGTCGGTTATGTCCATCGGCCATCCGAGGTGTATTTAAACTGGGCTTTTTAGCATTTTCGAGTTTTTACGTAGGCGAGGTGCTGGTCCGTTGCTACAACCCTTAACCTGGAGAACCAGGGCATCCCTCTTAGTCTGACCTCTCCCCTGAAACCTGTCCAGCAAGGATGACCCATTTTTTTTTTGAGGTGGGAAAATCTTCAACTAACCCCCACCAGAGTGGTGGGTAGTATTAGATTCGGCCCTGCATTCAGATGTAACCAGCAGGGTCCGGGAGTGTTAATTGAATATGCAACTTGGTAACTTTCTACCAACTGAAAAACCATATCCTTGCGGATATTGTAGAGGGTACCTTTGTAAATTCGTTCGCCTATTCACACTATCGCTTTAATATCTCTTCTGCCGTCGTCTTTCCTGTCCTTGCTTAACTCGTTATCGTTCATCATAGTGTTTCGTCTTTATCATGTTCTTCTTTTCCTTTCCTTTCCGTTTGCATGATATCTCCCATACCCTTCTCTACGGTTACCCAGTCCTCCGCTGATCTCTACATTGTACTCACCAAATTTCCAGGGGTGATTATCATCCCAACCTGTAACTCCATTATCGTCCTCTGGAACACTGGAAAACCGTGTGTTCCACGCTGTCGACATCTCCGCAATACACACATCGATCTTCTTCCTGAATTCTCATCTCTCCAGACAGAAACTGAGTCGTAAAATAACTTACTTCCCCCCATTTCCTAGTCGTCCAGGCGGCCACATTTGGAATCAAGGTCTTGGTCCAGGCTGCTTTGTTGTTGAGTCTGTTCCACCTCCCTTCCCAGCTAGCCATCAATTGCTGTCTCAGCTCTTCTCTGGACCTGTCTCGGTTCATATAGGCTTGGGATCGTTCCTCCGACATTAGATCTATGGGAGGAATCCCAGTTAATCAACACCAATTTGGGGCTTTGGTAGTTCAAAGAGTTCAAGAAATCGAGCATCATATTTCTTACTTATTAAAAAATTATGGAAGACACACGTTGCCTTTACAATTTTTCTGACTGTTTCCACCTTTACCTCCATAAGTCTGCAGTATACACACCACTTTTGGGCTAAAACGCCGAAAACATTTTCCACCACACGTCGAGCTCGGCACAACCGTTTATTACAATTTTCTTTACGTGAATCCTGTCTGGATATCCTGTAAGCGAAAGGTTTCATTAAGTAGGGCTTTGGGGGAAATGCTTCGTCTTCAGTTAAAACATGAGGTGCTGGTTTATGTCTACCAGGCAAAGGTTGTTCCAGGGGAACATCAAATTTTTTGCCCATTATAGATTCTGCAAATTAATATACCCTCGTCACTTTCTTGCCATATACAGTAGGTTCAAGCATGAATATTATTAATTGCATACGAAACCAAATTGCTTCACAGACTTCTGCAATTATAGCACCAACTGTGTAAAATACAACTCTGAACCTATGTGCAATAGTACTGTTGTAGCTGTCTCCTATAGCTAGGAACCTGTAAATAGTTATTTTCATAACAAGTGCGGGCAGTTAGCGATTCCGAAACGAATGCAGGACGTTACAGAAACGAGCGCAGCGAGTTTCTGTACCTGCATGAGTTTCGGAATCGCTCTTCCCACACGTGTTATGAACAACGTTTTCCCTACAAACGTTTAGGAATCGTTCAAAACTATCATTTTGTAAGTTTTCAAGTTGTCAAATTTGACATTTCCTTTTAAAGTAATAATCTAGTAAGGATGGTTGCTATGCGATTTTCCGATTTTTCAGAAATTGTTGTCACTTTCCTTAACTCCGTGCGGGAAAGTTACTTTCCACTCCGTGCGGGAAAGTGGACTTTCCCGCACGCAAAATGAGTGTGGGAAAGTAACATTCCTAAACGTTTGTCGGAAAAATAAGTTTTTCTTATAACTAAATTCATTACAGGTGACATCATTAAGAAAAAATGGAAGAATATAAGGGATTCCTATGCAAAATATTTAAGAAGTGTAAAACCAAGAACCGGCCAAAGTGCAAATCGTTATAAGAATTACCAATGGGCAAAACAAATGGAAGGGTTTAAGCTATAGGTACCTGCCTTTTGCAAACACTGAAAGTAATGTAAGCTGCAGTGATATACAATGATGATGTCAGTGGCAACGATTCGTACACTCACAGCCAAAAAAATGACGACGCCTTGGTGAATGAGCCAACTGAAGATGTCATCGAAAGTATTCAAAACAACAAAGAGTTTGCTACCCCATGTGCTAAAAGCTAAAATCCAGGACAATATATCTAATCGTAAACGTCATACGCCAAGTTTCACTGCTCAAAGACGAGACCCGTCATCGTGAGCACTTCCAAAACAAGCGCAGTCGTTACGACCATGATGCGACTGAATTAATAATGTTAGGGTATGCAAAAACCATAAAAACATTTTCGTTGGAAAGACAGGCGAGAACTAAATTACAAATTGCCGAAATTATAATGCAGCAAGAAATTGAGCATCAGCGAGAACAACAGCAAGTGTACATGGCCACTTCATGACGGAGGCGAAAGTTCGTATTTTCGGTCTTCTGATGAAATTTTGCATGTGGAATTACATCTTTCCCCTGCGGCCTCAGAAGAGTCAACACAACTTCTTTGTCGTCATATTTTCAAGAATACACCAACTTGTAACATTTTTCAATAAAGCATTTGCTATGTACACAAATAATCCTTAAACCCTTACCTTAAAGCAATTGCAAGACGTTCCCCGGGTGGAATGGGTTCCTTATAATTGGTGTGTTGTTTGCGAATGCTTTCCTTTTAAATTTAAAATTTCATCCAAACAATCTATTGTTATTTGAAAGCAAATATAAAACCTTTCCTCGTCTTTTAGCAGCTGTGGAACTAGTATGTAAAGCTCTCCCTTTGTTTTTCGTTCCATGTTAATTTCATGAATCCATTTCCTAGTTTTTCTTTTGCTAAAAGAAAATTTCATTTTGTATGGCCTTTATTTAAAAATATATTTGTACTATCCGAACCACAAGAGATGACGCCTGCTTCATCAATGCTATCCGTATGAAGTAAGATTTTACTTGCTAGTCAAATTAGCATCAGTTATATTCTCAAGCAATTATGATTGGCGCTTTAACCGGAAAACAAACAGCTGTCAAGTACTTTCAATACGAATTTAACCTTAAAATTATTTTCCTTTTGATTAAGAAATTTAAAAATCCGTATTGTAGGTACTGTTTTAGTTATTTGCGTTTACTTACATTTATAATGACCAAGGTTAGATGCAACTTAAATTATTTACCAATTAAAAATTTCAAATGATATAATAATCTAACCAATAAATGTACAACTGTGTTTCTTCTGCAACGCAATAAACCAAATTAAATGTTCATTTATCTAAACTTCACAACACAAATACGTACCACATAAACGAATTCCAATGAACATAGGAATTTAGATAACTAATAAAATAAAATAATGTAAATGTATTAATAATTTGACAGTTTGACGTTTTAGTGATGACACGCGCATTTGACGTAAACTACTCTAGTCAAATATGCACTTTAATCATAACACAGGCTTATTGTAATGCTATCCTTGTCGTGTGCATGGGGTTTGTGAACAAATATACACGCGTGTTTGTCGTTACTAAATTCAGCGTGTGATGAGGCAGGGGTCATCTCTTGTGGTTCGGATAATAGGTACAACTTTAATTCACATTTATCTATCTTCATCTTCCATTAACGCTAAGAATAGTAATTCATCTTCATTCGAAGAGCACAATCCTTCTATTTAGCAGAACAAGTAAAACATCTACTGATTTGTCGTGTTAATACCGCGCCGGTCTGATTGAATACGCGATATTCCGTTGCCGTACCATAGTATAGAGTTTTCTATACTATTGCTGTACTTCTGTACTATTACGTATTACCGCTACCGCTACCGCATACCGAGCAGGTTTGAGGAGGTCTTAAAAGATATAAATTAGCAAAAATAGAACATAGTCGTCGAACCGCATTGAAATTTTTGGCAAGCGCAAGAGTCCAAGAGTAGGTCTCGCTCATTAAATAAACAAACAAATGATAGTAGATTAACAGTCATGAATTATAACCTAAAATTATATAAATTTCAGTTTATCAAA
Organism: Melanotus villosus; assembly: GCA_963082815.1. Taxonomy (NCBI): domain Eukaryota; kingdom Metazoa; phylum Arthropoda; class Insecta; order Coleoptera; family Elateridae; genus Melanotus; species Melanotus villosus. The sequence goes on from OY720422.1 coordinate 41,686,504, forward strand.
CGCGTCGCCTGCGTTGATTCAAAACGGGGTTTTGCGTTGATTCAAAACGGGGTTTATAAAGCCTGCCGAATAGGGCCGTTTGACAGTTAATCGACTAGTTCAAATTTTCTCCGTGGCGCTACTTATCCTTTCACTGACAGCTGTATTTCTAATTTAAATTTGTTAATTTTTGGTTATTCGTTTAGTTATACAACAAAAAGTACGTTCTAAAAATGTCTTTTTGCATTCCTCCTTGCCATAATTCTACAGATTTAGTTTTATATTTAAGCTAAATAACCAGTCCAATCCCTGGAAGGTCTTCCTGGTTTGTGCCGAGGAAAAGTAGTAAGTATCTGCACCCTTCTTACACTCTTATTTAGTTAATTTTTTACACAGTCTCATAAGGTTCTGAAAACCTGCATACAATTGAAATTTATATTGTAATACACTTTCTGGATTAAATATTAAACATCCAATAACCCGTATTTGTTGTAAATCGTAAAAAATCAAAGCCAGTTGACAGCTGTCAACGATGGATAACTAGCGCCAAAAGCAAGCAGTGGCAAAAATTTGCATAATGGCCATTTTTGCTATTCGGCAGGCTTTATAAACTCCGTTTTTAATCAACGCAGGCGACGATCAAACGGTATCCCCAGGGCCAACTACTGCGTAAAAATATCGTGAACGAAGTATATCGTAAATTGAAAGCCAACTATTTTAAAACGAGCGGTATATGGCCAATTTTCAACTGTAAAATACGCATGCGTCGAGATCCATTTAAACCAGAATCCCAAAATATATTGATTAAATTCAACAAGATTTGCACTGTTTAGAGTTCAATTAACTCAAAACATGATAATAAAGTGGTGCTTTTTAGCTATTCTTTACTTAACAGCATCAAATGCTCATAATGTTTCTAGAACTGAAGTGTTTGTTATACACATAAAACCTTCAATGTTTAATTGGACTTACGAAGGTATAAATATACTCAGCTTTGAATGCAATTCCCTCTCCCATGTCTGTTTACTGTTTACAGGTGACTCAGAGCAGTATGTATATCAACCATCCCTTTTAAATTCTCCAGATTTACCATCATGGGTTAATTATCATTATAGTACTCGTTATCATACAGGATTTTTGTACGGTGTAGCTCCTGATAATCTTAATTCAGATGTTACTCTCGAAATAGTTGCATTAAATCGTAAAACTTATGAAACAAAACATCGTATACTTCCACTGCATGTAAGAGAAAAATTAAATCCAGCAAAAAGTGAGGTGCATCTTAAAATTGATAATCTAAACGTAGAAGATATGTTCGATATTGAACGAATGGAAAGGCTAAAAGATGTTTTCAGAAAGAATTTATGGAGGGATAGTAGTAAAGATCTATATGTTACGTTTTTAGCTTCCGCAGTACAGTTAGGTGCAAGGTTACCGCTTAATCCTAGTGAAGGCGAAGGGTTAGTTAGTTATTAAGTAAAAATACATTCCCCTACAATGGCTATACTTATAGGGTTGTTTTACGAATTGGAAGTAAGGTTCATTTGTCACAAGATTTAATAAAGCTACAAAAAGAAGTTAAGCCGTTATGGAAACATACATCATGCCCTAGGGATTTTAAGCGTACAACAGTCGAAAGAATTTTCCGGGATGCTGGTTTTGCCCTTGATTGGTGTGTTTTTCGATTAGTAAGTGTGGAGATACTTTTTTTATATACTTCGTTAAGCCTAAATTATTTATGCTTGTAGATAGAAGATAGTAGTTCTGCAATGCATCATTCAACAACTATTGAAAAATTAGAAAAATTATCTAATTTAGACGCAGAGGATCGTTGGGAATCGATTTCTAAAAGTGACGTCCCTCAAAGAAGTTACGCGCAGGATTTTGCATTTACTATTTTAGTTCCTATTTTCGTAATGACAGTTCTTGCACTAATGCTGTCCTTCATTCTTTGCTTTCATCATGAAGGAATGTAAGTATGCAGATTCTTGTATATTATAATTAATTTGTATAACACACCACACATATATCAAGAAATGTTCCTAATTAATTACAGAGGCGATGATGAGATGAGTGAAGAATTTTTCAGTAACTTATTTCATATTTGTACAGATTTCTACAGGTAACAGTTTGCAAAACTTGAAATACATAACAGTTTTGACTTGTGTGAATTTTGTATTAACTTTTCATTGATAATCATAAAAAAAAACAAATTTTACAAGTACGGTTAATATATTTAACTCCTTTCTGTAGATCTAAAGATATGGACGATACACCAAAGCATGAAGTAAATCATTTTGCTACAATTCATCGTGCCACACAATCACTACGTGGTTTATCTAGTACAAGAGATATATCTTGCCTATCTCCAGAATTAACAAATCGTAGTCATACAGGAAGTCCCACATCAACAGCAAGAGGCATTCACTGTCGTCCAAGTCCACCTCCTTATGTTAGACCAAAATTTAAACCAGATTTGTGACTAAAGAAACCACCGGAGAAAACTTGGTATTGTTAAAGTTTTCTCTGAGTAGTCGCTTTGCTGATTTTAACTAGTCATTTGATGTAAAAAAATGTAGGTATGCTGTATGCTATATATCTTCAATTATTAATTAGAGCTTTCCGATAATTTAAGCTAAATGCAAAATAATATTACAAATTCAGAACATTAATATAAAACGCAACACTTTTGTATCTGGTATATATTGTACTATGTTAATTAATTTATTCTAATAAGTTGTTGTTAAGTTACAATAAATTTTTTTATTTTATAAAACTATATGTATACGCCGTGGTAGAGTGATGCAAATTTAGTATCTAATTAAACTAGATTTGAAGCATAGCAAATTTAACATAGTACATTCTTCTTTCAACACCATAAAGGGAGAAAATAGTAATTCTCAGTGGTGGCTGGTATATAAGGGGTGCCGGGCGGCAGCTCTGATTTAAATTATACAAAAGTTATTAGTAATAATCAAAAAAAAAGGTAATTTCCAAAATTACCTTTTATTTACATAAACGAAAATCAATTTCGTTTGTGTATTAATTAAAACAGCATTACATTGTATTTTCAACTTATTATAGGTCAGCTCTGCAGGCCTTTGAGGCCCAAGGCTTTGTTGGAGATAATTCTCCATCTGTTTTTATCTTCTGTTAGGCCTTGCCATCTTGTTATTCCCATTTTCTGTAGGTCTTCTTCAATGCATGAGAACCACGATTTCTTTGGTCTTCTTCTTCTGTTTCGTCCTTCAAGTTCTCTCGTCAGTATTTGTTTCGGGATTCCTTCAGGGCGCATTCTTGACACATGTCCTCACCATCGTAGACGGCTTTGTTTGACAATGTTTACTATGTTTGGTTCGTTGTACTTTCCTTGAATTTATGTTTGCCTGTTTATTTCGACCATTTGACTGGACTATTGTTAGATTTTATACTTTGCAATACTATCGAAGATACCTTTGAAGAAGTTACCAAACTTTTACGGATTTTAGTTACAACACCAGTGTCCACTGCCCAAGCAGAATACTGTTTTTCTACGTTAAAAAGAATAAAAACATTCTTAAGGAACACTATGTCGCAAGAACGGTTAAATGCTTTAGCTATGTTATCAATAGAAAAGGATTTGCTTCAAAATATTAAAAACTTTAATTCTAAAGTTATAGACAAGTTTGTGAATTACAAAAACCGCCGCATGGACCTTATTTTCCGCCATTAATAAAATTAAAGTAAGATTTTCTCATTAAGTTAGAGTTATTTTTTCTGTAGCCTTTATCCCTAAAAACTCACGAGCCGCCACTGTTAATTCTAAAAAAAACGATCAAAATTTCAACAATTGTGAATGTAATCCCTCACATAAAAGCTGTAAAGTGTAAACAATAGGTACCTTAAAGCTAACAATGGGCCCCTGAAGATTAGAATGCTCGACATCAGAAGAATATAAGGAAAGATTAAATGTGTAAATCTGTAAATCCAAAAGAGTTGAATATTTTTATCAAGAATTAATTTTCTTCTAGCTTGTTTCTACATTGTCACTATGCAAAATGGGATTGTTTGAGATCTTTTGCTCGATTCTATTCTTGTGCAGCATCTGTGTGCTGTGGTCTTCTATCGATTCGATGTTTAATTTTTTTGTGCTTATAGGTCTTTCTTTTTCGTGTAGGAATTATACATACATCTGAGTCTGTATTTGCAGAAAATTGAGTGTTCTTACATCGTTTATTTGCTAGGGGTGTATGTTGCGATTGCTTAGTATACTGTTGATTTTTGACCTTGGCACATCTGAATTTGACAACTCATAGAAAATAAAGGGGCGGGGGGGGTACCTACGTATTTTACTGGAAAGGTCACCCTGTCACCCTAACACACAAAAAAGGCAAAATGAAGTCTATTTTGCTATTAAAAAGAGCATAGCTAGGAATTTGAGTAACTTACACACTGGCACCTCTGATCAAATAATTATTCTCCGTTTACAACTAAGAGACAAAAGATATCGGGTGATCAAATGAATTTCAGATTAGCGTAGGCGCTGTATAAGTGCAGAGCATGTCTTATGGCCTGCTTTTTGTGAATAAAATGCAAATCATTTATTGCAGTTTTTAAGCTATTTCTTTCTTAAACAAGCAACAAATTAAAGTAAAGCAGTATCAAATTAAGCGCATTTTTTTTGTCTTTCGATTGATATCACTAATATCAATCCTATCAACTGAAACAGGGAGCAGGAATCTGCATATATACGATTTTCCATGCTATATGTTCGCCCCTTAAGTCAAACATCCAGTATGTTGGTATTCGGTTTTCGGTAGGTATCTATCACAATGAAATCTCGATAACACTGCATCAACTTAATATTCCCAATAAATACATAAAACTTATAAAACTAACCATAGAAAACTTGAAATTCAAATGTAAAATTGGTAGTGAAGTATCCAATGAATTTTGCTTTTGCATCAAACGTGGGGTAGGTAAGGCAAGGTGATATAATATCACCATTAATATTTAACCTAGTCCTAGAGAATAATACGAAAAATCACAATCAACCCTGGTGGTATGATACAGGTACCTACACTAGAAAGTGTTAAGTCTTAGCATTCGCGGATGACATATATGCATACTGGGAAGAAGAAAGAATGATTTGGAAGAAGTCAATCAGGAAATTAAGCCAATAGGTCAGCGATATGGTTTAGAGATTAATGAACAGAAGACTAAATGCATGTGACCTCAACGTATAAAACAACAGCAAACCAAAACAAATATAGAAGACCAACACTTTAAATTAGTGGCTGAATTCAAATACCTTGGAGCCATAGTTACAAAGGATAATGATGTTAGCAAAGAAATTAGTACAGGAAATCGATGCATGTATGGCCTGAAGAATATCTTAAAATCAAAGACTGTTTCTAAAAAGAGAACAATACAACTACAAAACAATAAGACAGCTGGTAAGCTATGGCTGTGAAAGCTGGACTCTGACATGTGTAGCGAATTTGAGAGAATCCATCCATGATGCTGAATGGAGATGGATGATGGATGCCACTTATGAACCATGAAGTACCTACAAAGAAAATATGGTGAACAAGACATAGTAAGGTGGATAAAGAGGCAAAGAATTATATGGCTAGGACACATGTGGAGAATGCCAGAAACAAGAATAACAAGTAAATGAACCGGAGGGAAATCGGCCAAGGGGCAGACCTTGTTGTAGATGGAAGGACTGATAAGTAACGACCCAAAATAGCTCTGGGCTCTGGATCACTAAGATTAAAGCAATGGATAGAGATGTATGGAAGACGGTTGCAGAAGAAGCTAAGGTTCTACAAGGACCATAGTGCAATGTGTGTGTATGAACTTTTTTCAACAAACATTTGAGTTTTGACCACTCGTTTTATATCTTAAAGCGTTGATTGAGAGAATTGCAATTCCCTCAATCAACGCTTAAAGAATAATTGCTATACACCACCAGGCGTGGGAGTATTTTGAATACAATAGAGTTTTTGTGGGTTCCTATTTGGAATCATAGCAATTCATATAGTTGGTTCAGAGGTTCGTGTAGAATTGCTGGAAGCATTTTACAGCTTAGTGGTAGATTATGAGGTTTAAATACAACTATCGTAAATCATCTCTACTAGGCCGGATTAGAAAAATGTTACAGCTGCTTTAAAACTAGAAGAATTCCTTTATAAAATGTAAAAATATTTTGGGCAACAGTTTAAAGCCGTCCCTGATAGGACTTTTATGGCAGAACTTGCCACTTCTAACTCGTCATAATACTTTATTGCCCGTTGTAGAAACGACGGGTCTGAACGAACGGGCTATACATGTTGGGATCTTTAATATTTATTTATTTGATAGCTGTTATCATATACCTACTATCTCCTATATGGCAATATGGCTGTTATACACAATTTCTTCCAAGAATAAAATATAAACAAAAATGTTAGGTTAAGTTTGTGCTTTTAGCATTCGAAATAATAATTTACTAATGCTTATCTTGTTAATAAAATATTACAGTTAAAAAACATTTTTTATGTATAAATATTCCAAGTTTACTTTATTTTCTGTAAAGCAATTTGTAATTTCCAATATTTGAAAATTTTGGGCAATTTAAAACGCCGCCTAGTACAATGTGCAGAACTACCAATATAAATTATGTGATGGAAATTATTACGTTTTTACGACAACGTTTTTATTTTAATAATCATTCTAAATCATCGGTCGATTATAGGTGATTATTGTAAATGAATACGTTAAAAAATCTTAAAAATTTCGAAAAATGTAGAAAAACTAAATGAATTAAATGAATATTAAGAAGCTTTAGTTGGTAAGACTGTCGAATAGAATACACCTTTCGGTACTATCGATGTCCAAAAATAGCACACTTGAAAAACACTTCGGTCTTTCAACTCGCTAGCGGAAGACAATATTTAAATAAGTATGCACACGTAAGTAAATAATTTGTTATTATGTTATTTGTTGGGTGAGTTGTTATTTGTGTGTTACAGAAAAATCGGTTGACAATATTTGTTTGTGACTGTAAAAATACATCCTAAAGCACAATAGGTAGCAGAAGTAGAAAGTTCAGCACAAGAGGCACAATGACGAGGCCTCCAAATGAAAATCTTCCAACTATAAAGTTAGTAGTTGTTGGAGATGGTGGTGTAGGTAAAAGTGCAATTACGATACAATTTTTTCAAAAATTGTTCGTCACTGATTACGATCCCACCATCGAGGACAGTTACTTACAACATGTCGAAGTGGATGGACAGTGGTGTATCTTGGATGGTAAGTTTATACATTCTTTTTAAAAACTTATTAAACGTTCTTGTTGTAGTTTTGGACACGGCCGGACAAGAGGAATTTAGTGCCATGCGAGAACAATACATGAGGAAAGGGGATGGTTTTCTTTTGGTTTATTCGGTAACCGATAAGAACAGTTATGAGAATATAATTCATTTTCATACCCAAATTTTGCGAGTAAAGGACAGGTTTGTAGTTTATACTTAAATTTTCGCATTCATATGAATTGATATAGGTACCTTGTTTGTTGATTTTGCAATTAATTGTTATAGGGACGTTTATCCTATGTTATTGGTTGCCAATAAGGTAGATTTGGTACATTTACGTAAAGTGTCGGAGGAACAAGGACGTGAATTGGCACATAAATTAGGAATTCCATACATCGAAACAAGCGCTAAGGATCCTCCACTCAATATCGATGCCACATTTCACGAGGTAAATTATTTGTTAGTTATATAATAGAATGTTTGGGGGGGGTTCTGTTTCACACCGGGCTTCACAAATTTTCAAAAGCCGGCAGGATTTGAATACTGATAGTTAAATTTAGGCCTTATGACCATTGGAATCAGTGCCTTAAATTACGTAAAAAAAGAAAAATAGAATGTGTATTAAATTTAATGCAAGTTATACCTATGCTTGTAGGTGGTTCGTATAATACGTAATCAACCTCAGGCCGAGCTAGAAAAACGGAAGAAGAAGAAACTGCAGGTATTGAGCAAGTGTGTTTTACAATAACTTTTATTTATCCTGAATGTTTATACATGTGAAATGCCTAAACAATGGTACTAACTTGATGTCATTATTTAGTAACTGTTGTGGTGGGCTTATTTATTCCCACGTCAAGAGTAAAACAGTCTGGAGTACTGTTTAGTGTATTTTTGAAATGGCACTTTCAGATATTTAATTGATTCACTGAAATTTTTCGGCGAAGTGCATTTAAATGAACGTTTGCATTTATGAAGCATTTAATGAATGATCTGCATTTATGGTTTATAAACCCATATGGCTGGAAAAATTAATACATTAGTCTTAAATTATGCTCAAAACTAACGGAAAATCTATTTCCAAAATTGAAAGTGTCGCATTATGTATTCCCGCCTGTTTTAACTTACAATTTAATTGCCATTACAGAATAAATGTGCCAGTATTGTATCACAAAAAATGCAATTTTGTATTTAGGTCAGAAAGTTTTTAATTAGAATTTTATACGGGCTTTTGTATAACTACAGATCATTTCATATACAAACATTTTTAGTATTCTAAACTATAACTAATTAATATGCCAAAGATGGATTAGTTTGTGATTTATGAGATATCAAAATGTAGAGGTTGCAGAATGTGTTTTGAACTCTTTCAGATTTACTAAATACTTTAGCTTGAATCAGTTTTGATTAATGTTTCATTAATATTGAAACATATAAAGTCTTACATTTGTTTTAATAATAATGATAGTAAGAACAAACTACAAAAACCGCTGCCTTGGGAAAGAGTACTCCATTAAAAGAAAGCATGCAATCTGAGGATACTGGTGGTATCCCGATAGTATGGAAAAATATCAGCTATGAAAAGGCTGAGTGAATACAATAAATAATAATACAAGTGGTTCCCATTATTCTCTTTTGGGAGATAGGATGTTTCTTCTCCATGTTAGTCGGGGTCTTCCTCTGCTTCTTTTTTCCTGGGGATTCCATTCTAGGACGTTTCGACATGGGTATTCTTTTGTTTTTTTTAACAAGTGTTCTAGCCAGCCGTATTTTCTTCTGTGATTGTTTCTGGCCGTCATATTTCTAAGATATGTCTGAGTCATCTATTTATAAAAGTTTGCAGTTACTTCATAGTCATGTTGTTTATACACCATGATTCACAGCCGTAGAGTAACACTGCTTTAATAGCACTGTTAAATATGTTTATTTTAGTATAAACACCTATATTTTTATTGCGCCACATCCTATTAATACTTTGCTCTATGTCTTTTATTGAGCTGCCTTCATTTGCTAACGCACTACCTAAATACAGAACTTTCATAAGCTTCGTTTTTGTTTTATTTTAAGTTCTATTTTCTTTGATTCAGCCTTTAATCTGTCTGGTTTTGCCCGCATGTTCGGCAACGTGTGTGAGGGTAGGCATACATCGTCTGGGTATTCCAGATCGTCTAAGGTTTTTGCCAGGCCCAGGCTTATTCAATTTGGATTTCCTCTTGTTGCTTCTTTTATTACATTGTTTAATACTATAGCGGTGATAAGATACACTCTTGCTTTACTCCGGTTTCTGTTGCAAAAGTTTGTGATGTTTTACTATTAACAGTACTTGGCATTTATAATTTTTCTGGCGTTCCTTTGTTTTCAGGGTTGTTCTGTTGATGTCAAAAGCGCACTCGTAATCTATGAAGAGCAGTTGTAATGATGACTGATATTCAAGTGTATTTATGTTGTCTGCGCAAGAACAACCAGCCATAAAACCGGTTTGCTCTTTTCGTAATTCTTTGTCTAGTGTTTCAGTAATTCTGTTTAGAAATACCCCATAAAATATTTTATTTATTACGCAGAGTAGTGTGATCCCTCTCCAATTGTTGCAGCTTTGTAAGTTACCATTTTTTGCTATTGTTATCACCATCCCTGTTTTCCATTCTTCCGGAAAGGTTTCCTCTTTCCAAATTTTCTTTATTAATGGGTAAATCACTTCTACTGTAGTATCTTCATTAATTTTTCTGGTGCTTTATCGCTTTTCATTTGTTGGATTACTTTTCGTAGTTCTGCTTCCGTTGGTGTACCTGTGTTGATATTTAGTTCTAGGATTTCTCTTGGTACTGATAATTGTAATTCTTGTTCTTATTCGTTACATCTTCAAAATGTTGTTTGATCGTTGTAAGAATTGGTCCTGCAAGTTCTTTCTCTGTTGGTTCTTTTATTGTTTTATATAGTTCTTTACTGTTACCAGTTTTTGATGCTTTGTCCGCTTAGCCATTTGAAGTCTTTTCTTAACTTCTTTGCTAGCTAGCCATTACATATTATTTTTGTTCTTTCACACTTTCATTTTGGGCCTGTAATATGCAGTGTTTCCATTCTTTTCTCACTTACCGTTTCCCATGTGTCTTGCCTTATCCATTCAGCATATTGGCTTCTTTTAACTAAGTATTTCTAGACAAGGATCCTGGATCCTGTTTGCACTGTTGCCACACATCTACAGCCTGGTGCTTTTTGTTGTATTCTATTAATAATTAGTTCAAGTCTTATTTGTGGATCTTTTAATTTCTCCATATATGTATGTTGGCTTCTTGATTTTGTAGCTTTTATAAGGTTACAGCGGATTTTGGCTGTTATAAGATAATGATCGCTGTCGATGTCAGCTCCCCTTTTAGGTACTATGAACATCCAGTAAATTTATTTATTCCAATATGATCTATTTGGTTTTTAATTTTATGGTTGGGAGAGGTCCATGTTATCTTGTGACATTGTTTATGGGTAAATAATGTACCACCTATTATGATTTCCACATAATTCTATAAGAAGTTCGCTTCCTTGTTTCCCCATAATCTATTCTAGATCGTCATTTTTTACATCGACTTTGCATTTGTTATTAATTCCTTAAATTAGGGACCTCAGTGGTATGACGGGGCTTCCCATTTAAACATACATTAAAGATTTAGTCATAGTTGGATTCCTTAAACTCCGAAATGGTTGAGTTGTAGTATATGTTAAGTAGCATCGATCTTATCATTTAATTCAGGCATGGGCTACCTTTCCTAGCTCTGGGGGCAAATTATCATTCTGTCTCCGAGTCAAGGGCCGAAGAAAATTATTAAATAAAATAAATTAATATTAAATGAATTAAAACCATGTGCCATAGTAGTGGGGATAAAACTCCACCTTGTGGACAGCCTTTCCTTACCAGCCCTTTCCTCACGGTATCCCCAACACTAACTTGTACTACTCTTGTAGGGTAGACTGGGGAGGATCAGACACTTTTTTTTTAATTCGGTAATATTCGGAAAGTTTTGGTACTGGGCAAAATATTTTTACTTGAAATCTTTTGCTATAGTATTGTTATTATAAATTAATTTTTTTATTTGGATTGATATATTTTATAATACCATATGAACAAAAATTATTTAGATAAAGGCTTTGGAATTCTGAACGTCTTATTTTTATAATTTTATAAAAATCCGACTAACTTCGCTGAGATGGATCAGGGCCGGATCTAAAGAAGTAGAGGGCCAGGGGTTGTTCATATGTGAGTTAAGTAAACAATGCCATACAAAAGTTTTCCCAAAATTTAGTGGATTGAGTACCATTTACTGGCTATGAACTTTTTGCTGGTAGGTAAGATTTGCCAGGTGGGTCATTGACAGCAAATTATTCCTGACAAAATATAAGTTTGCAAATTATTTTTGGTAAATTTTACTGGGGATGTAAGCAAAAGTATTTTAGTAAATCTGGAAATTATATTTAGTGTTTTAAGGAGAACAATGTTTAAACAATATTGTGACATTGTTAAAACATCGAATTATTGTTATAAATTTTTTCTATTTTACTTTTACAGTCAGTTGTACAATATTCAAAATTAACAGTCCGATTTACGATGTTTATGGTAGTTAAATTCAACAACAAAAATTGATGTTGTTCTGTTTGAAGCTTGATTAAATTAGTTTAGCTTTGATAATAATTTCATAATTTGGCTATGAAGCCACCACCAAATTTGTTGTGTTTAATATTGATTCTGCAGCACCCTTTGCCTTCATATTTTTTTTTTAAATAAAATTAAAGGTACTACAATAGGGGTCTTTGTTGAAGTAATATTAGTTGGTTGTTTTGTTTTTATTCTTGTTGACATATATGTAAAAGAACTATAAAATAAAATGAGCCTAATTAGAATATTGTTAAAAATTCAAAGAGATTAATTGTCTGTGATGTCAAAAACTATTCTACCAATGCTGGATGTGTAAAAAAAAATTAACAGTTGTGTAACATCTAAATCTCTCGTATTTTGGAAAATTTGAAAACTGCCACCTATTGCTCACAGATTTTTAAAAATTATGTTTTCATGTTTTAAGATCTGATGATTATAGGGTTGGTTTTATAAGGCGATAAATGTTTGCTGTTTACATCTTTTTATACATGTTACTATATGCATGTGTTGAATTGATTTTAAATTATAATCTTTTGTCAAACGAAATAACTTTATAAGAGCAAAGTGCAAGCTTTTTTCCCCACAATATAGTGTTTTAGACCAATGTGCAAAGGCCTAAGCCTAATTATACGATTGTTAGATTGTTATACCATAGGGATGTTGTAATATTTAAGAATGCACGTAAAATATATGTCAGAAATGTTGTTATAAAGGTACATTAGGTAGTGCGATTAATTTTTATTATTAAATGGGCCCAAATTACAATTCGAGTTTTTTGACAATACAAGAGCGTTGTTAACATTTTTGTTGCTCTTGAAAAATATAGGTGGATTTTTAAGAACTCACGGTTGTTGATCAGTTATACCTGTAGATCTAGTCAACAAAAAAAAAGAATTCTTTCTTCACGACATTTGGAATTATGGTTGTACAATTGGTTAACAGTAATTTCCGGTAGTCAGTTCTATTATGTAATAATCAAAATTAATTTATAATAATTCAAAGGCCTAAATGTATACAATGTAGGTAAGCACCGTTTCTATTATTTTTATTCTCGCTACACTCAAAGGTTGCTAAGGAAATTAGGAGTTTTTAGTCCTGTCAAGTCGTTCTCTAATCCGTTTGTGTATGATAAATGTGTGTAACCTTTAATGACAAGCTAAATGGCTTTATAAAGCATTGGAATAGTTATGTTTTGTTGTTTAATGAAATTATTTATAGCTTAAAAATAGGAAACTACCAGTTTTTATTTTCTTCCTACCTCTGTTGATGTTGTAAAATTCTAGTAACTTTATTTTCTTTTCCTTTCACACTTTTTCTTGATAGGACAAAACGTGTTGAATGTGGAAAAATGTTTTTGTTAATGTTTATGCAAGTTTTAGAATTTATTTACAATTTGATATATAATTTTTATTAAAATTGTCAATTTCTGTGCATGTAACAATAAAATATATGAAAACAAACTAATCTGTTTTCTTCCAGGCTTTTAATTTTTAATATAAATTTTCAGTTATTTGTAGTGTTCATACAAATTGATTACAAGTATTTTGAAGCATCTATTTTAGGAAAACAAAAGAATAGGAAAGCGCAAAGGTTACCAAAGCTTACACAATGAAGAAATGTCATTGCTTTTAGGGCTTGGTATTTATAAAGGTAAGAGTTCTTACATAATATAATTATCGATATAGATGATAGAAGGTTTTATTGGGTCTATTTATGATAAGAGCAAGCACGGCAATTCAAGTCTTAACAAATTTGGGCTTTTAAAATGAGATATTTATGTCTACACCTGTTACACAAAAATATCCTAGAAAGTTGGCTGGTTGAATCAAATATATTGAATTTTAATTTTTGATTTTTGATTTTTTTTTTTTTTTTTTTTTTTTTTTTTTTTTTTTTTTTTTTTTTTTTTTTTTTTTATATTTAATTGTAACATGCCTATTTACAATCTGCTCTTAGGAGCTATAAGTAAATGTGTTAAGTGCTATAATTTGATTTGAGAGGAGAAGCTGTCCAGCGACAACACTCCAGTAGATAATAATACAGATTATTTTAATTTACATTAATTAATTATTGTCGGTTGGCCATCGTAGTTTTAGTCGTCTTCTGACCTCGGGTGGATCTCTCAGCTGACTGACTTGATCATTTGGGTGACCTGCAAGGCTGCCTAAGTAGTTGGTGGTGAGTCTGCGGATTTCTTCCTCAACTAAGGGAATGCCTGAGTCGTTGTGTAGTGTTTTGTTGCTGATGTATCACGGGGCGTCGTATATCATCCTTAGGACTTTCGATTGAACTCTTTGCAGTATTTTGGTGTTTGAAGGTTTCGCGCATCCCCACAATTGGACTCCATAGGTCCAGATAGGTTTTAAGATGCATTTATACAGCAAGAGTTTATTTGCTGTTGTAAGCTTTGACTTACGTCCAATGAGCCAGTGCATTTGCTGCAGTTTCAGGTTGATCTGCATTTTCTTCGCTATGATGTGTTGCTTCCAGGTTAGTTTTTTGTCCAATGTCAGTCCTAGGTATTTTACTTGGTTTGTTACTGGAAGCTGAGTCCCATTTATAGATACTGGTGGACATTCCGTGTGTTTATATGTGAAGGTGATTTGGGCTGATTTGGCTTGATTGACTTGTATTCGCCAAGTGTGTAGCCAATCTTGAAGTTGATTAAGGTGGGTTTGCAATTTTTCTGTGGCAACGTGTGGGTCTTTATCTACAGCGACGATTGCTGTGTCGTCAGCGAATGTTGCGATGGTGGAGCTGCCGGGGCAATAAGAAAGTGCCAGTGATTGCAATTATAATAAGACTGGTGAATAAATAAACTAAAAAGTGGAATTAGTGTAAATGGTGTGTGTAAACAAGGAAGGCGGAAGCAAAGTGACAAAGGCAGGGTTCAAGCGGAGTAAAGCTAAGTAACATTGTAGAATTAAGTAATAGATAGGTGGTTTGGCATAGCATAGACCGAACAATAACAATAATTGTCTGTCTTATTAATGCATTCAAATTGGGCATAGATGTATTTATGGCGCGAAGTGATGCAATAGGGTTGCAAGTGGCGTCACCATTTTCGCCTAACCTTTGGGGTGGATAGCAGGTAGATTTTCTGCAGATCTTTCCAGGAATCTGTGAAACCGATGCTGTCCCTCCGGGTCAAAGGAATAAGGGGCGGCAGCCCGTTGCTATAAATGATACTGTGAGAGCAAAAAAGGTTGACCGAAAAAAAATGCTTTCCAAGACAGGTATAGCTAATCTTTACTTCCACTTTACTTAAGCGCGTCTTGCGGTTCAGGGTGATATTAGCTTCGCATTTTGACGTTTGCCTTGCAAGTTTAAATTTTCGCTTTTTCTCGTACTTGAATACGTTATCTAAGCTAATGAATGAAATAATTATTGTTTATTGTTATGGGATAATTTGTGCAGCTTTGTTGTCGCTAAAGATTGTAATGTGCTGGTTCTGAATGTTGCTTTCACAAACTATATTAGCACCTTCCAATATCCCTACCATCTCAGCCTGAAAGACCGTGGTGGATTTGCCTAGTAGTACCTATGCTTACATGTAGATTTTGGTCATCGGAGAAAACTCCGGAACTAGTCCCATGTTTAGTTTTAGATCCATCTGTAAAGATAGATACTGTAGGTTGATTGTGCTCTACGGAGTCCACATTCACCCGAAAGTGTTTGTCGAAAACAAACTTTGTGGGGAGGTAATCTGTCACAGCACCCAGATGCCTGCCCATTCCATCTCCCAGGTGCAGCAGTCTTTTAGAGCGCAGTCTGACAGCTGTTGTTACCTCTATGTATAGATCAAGAGGAGGAATGCATAAGAGAGCCTGCATAGCCGCAGTTGGGGTGGTACGCATCGCACCAGTAATAGTTAGGCAAGCTAAACGTTGCACATGTTCTAATCTGGTTGTTGCTGTTTTCTGTCTGATTCTGGGCCACCAGACTAGAGCACCATAGCATAGCATTGGCCTTAATTAGTTAAGAATCAATTGCTTAATAGCGTACTCATCCAAACAAGAACGTACAAAAACTAAACGGTTCAGCTGGAGAGATAAAATTAAGCAATTCTCAAAATCGCATGTATTTCTCCTATGTCTCACATGTCAGGCCACACCCGGTATAGTAGTATTACAGTTTAATGTTTTTAATGCTATATCTTCCAAAAGTAGGAAGTTAGTTTTTTTTGAAATTTAAATTGAGAAATACTCTTTCAAAATTTACAAGTTTATAAAGAAGTTTTTCATAACACAGTTCTAAGTTCTAAGATCAAAGTGCTGTAACAAGAATGTTTTTGCAAGAGAGGCCACTTCTGTAATTTCTAATTTATTTAAGTGCTTTCTGGCATTAATGTTTAGTACGCAAAGGGGTAACGAAACTTTACCATGAAGAGATATTTTGATGTAAGTATTTTGCGTTAAAAAGGGTGACATGTTTTTTATTATTGTTTAAATACATACTTCAAACAATTATGTCTCTGGTCCAATTGTATAGGCTGTCTTACTTTTATAAAATTTAAATAACATGGTTTTACATGGAAGAGAAAGTTTCTTGGAAAAATGCTTTTTGGATTATAATCCATCTCTTCACAGTAGGTACATTTGAGATTAATTTCTTAAAAAAAAAATGTTATTTTCAGTAAATATACACAAAAACTTCATTTGTGTGTTATACGAGGTTTGGCAGAAAAATAATGAGACTGGCAACATTGTGGGCGAATCAATAACGCTGCTGCTTCCCCCTTCACACGGCAGTTAGAATAACCTCTGCCGTAGACTTGTACAAGTTTGAACTTGTTGCAGTTGCTACTCGATTGTTGAAAGTGTCTGAAGTGAAAGTTGTGTTTGTGATCGTCAAAAGTTTGAGCAACGTTGTGCCATCAAATTTTGTGTAAAGCTTGGCGAATCCACTACTGTAACTTATGAAAAGTTACGAAGGGCTTATGGAGACTATTTCCTATCCAGGGCACAACTGTTCAGATGGCATAAGGGCTTTTTAGAGGGGAAGACCTTCAACCTCAAAAACGGACGACAATGTGGAAAGAGTGAGGACTCTTGTGATGTCAGACCGTCGATTGACGTTGAGAATAATCAGTAGTGAGTTAACTTTGAACCGGTTTATCGTCTATCAGATTTTAAACACAGGATTTGGGCATGATAAAAGTATACGCCAAGATGGTGCCAAAAAACCTCACGCCCGAGCAGAAGGCCAATCGGAGGGATGTGTATCTTGATCTTTTGTACCGCCTTGAGAGGGATCTAAAATTCTTCAGTCGCGTGACCACAGGTGATGAGTCATGGATTTTTGAGTACAACCCCGAGACAAAACGCCAAAGTTGAGAGCGGCACACTGCAAATTCTTAAAAGCGGGTGACACGTGTGTGACCAGGCATTGCACGCATTTCAATGCTTTACCATGACAACGTCCCATGTCACACTGCAGTCTCCATCAACGAATTTTTAGCAGAAAAAAGCATTTCTGTGATTCTCCAGCCCCCCTATTCTGTTTACTCCACCGCCCCGGCTGAAAACCTATTTGAAATTTTGGTTCTTTGGATAATATCCAGAAGGGTGTAATCGACGAGTTGAAAGCTATTCCAGCAGAAGACTTGCAGGACTGCTACAAACAATGGAAAAACTCCTCCATCGGTGTGTAGCTGCCCAAGAGAACTTTGAAAATTCATGGTTGAAAGAAGTCTCATTATTTTTCTGCCAAACCTTGTATACCGCAGATTGCAGAAGATTGTAAAATGCGTTATAACTTGTGATATAACTGATGAAACAAATCAAATCTTTATTCGGAATTAAATACGTAGTTGCGATTATTCCGATTAGGCTGCAAATTTTTATGGTTCTTCTGACAATTTGTTAACGTTAGTTGTCTTGAACTACGTCATTCCTTTATTATTATCATCAATTTTATATGTTTTTATTTTTAATTATTACTGCGGTGAATTTAACGGTTCTGCAAAAGTGGCACTGAAAAATATGCCATGATAAAGTTTCATTTTAGGGGTGGATATTCCTTGACTTCTGACAAAATTTTATTTGGGTAGTGCTAATTCACGAGAGTTGCGGGACTTGGTACCCGTAAATCCTAGATTTTTCCCAGTAAAGAAACAAGCAAACACATAAAAAATGTCTTAAGCTAAAAACACAATGAAGGTTTCTCCTGCATATTGTGTTTTTAATCAATATAAAAAATGAATACTTTTGCATACTAAAACTTCAAGTAAATCTGCATAGAATTATCCATTATAATAATTAACGTAATTAGAAAAAAGTCACAACAATGGTCACTAAAGGCGTCTAAAATTTCTGAGCTTAAAATTGCGGATTTATGTTGAAGTTAAATTTCCGTAACAGTCACTAGAGCGGAAATTAAGGGCTTGAATAACCCTTACACCAGTCAAATATTTTGTTGTCTTATAAAAATGTTGCCTCAATGTTCAAGGTATTTTCTTCTTTCTGTATATAACGACGTTACACGTTACACCCCCGAAAGAACCCTTGCCTGTTATGCTATTTTTTTACATTCGTCTTTATCTGCTGCTTTTCTTCTCAATCAGAAGGTGGATAACATGTAATGTTTTTGGGTTTTATCTTTCTCCTTGCATTAATTGTTTCGGTTTCCATTTAATGCAAAGTATCCTGTTTTAGTCCATTCTAACCACGTGGCCTGTTGAGTTTAGTCTTTGCTTTCTAGTTGTAATTACTGTGTTATTAGACAGCACTTTTAATCATTAATAGCCCTTATTTGCTATGTTTGTTTCTTTTGAAATTTGTCTTAACATTAGTTCACAGATATGTAGTGCTACACAGCATTTGAATTTAACATAAGTCACGTGCTCTTTTAATCTAATACTAAAATTACGTTTTGTTTAACCAATTTTGAATTACATTTGGAATAGGCACTTTACAAATTTTTGGCATCTGCATGGTTTTATGTTTGTGTTTTGGATTCCAAAAATTACTGTTAATGTCGTTGGAGTGAATAATTTTAAGATAAAAACTTTTGCAAACTCTCAATAGCCTTAGTTGGTCACTTGAAAGAGTATTTTTTAAACAGTCCTGTCAGCCAATCATAATGAGAAAAAATTTCAAATCGACCAATAGCATCAAAATTACACTGATAATTTGCTAGTAGCTGATTACAGCGATAATTTTTTCACATTGTTTCATTGGATCACAGAGCAATACCTGCTCTGTGATTGGATCTTTGTTTAAATAAATGCATAAAAAGTTAGCTTTGACTTTGACAGACATTAAGAATTCAGCACTGTCATCATTGTATTGTGTAATAGTTTAAAAAATAATCACGCCGAATTACATTCGAGGTAATAATTTTTTTTTGATAATTTTAACTAGATTAGCACTCATCTTTATTGCTATGGAAATTTCACGAGTGGACGAAGTCCACGAGTGGAATTTCCTAATAGCAATAAAGATTCGTGAATCTAGTTAAAATTATCAAAAAATTATCACCACTTGTAATTACTGTTGAGAATTTTCACGTAATTTGCGTGAAATATTCAATTTTTAAGAGTTTGGAGAGTTCAGAAAATTCGAATGTCTGAATATTTTCTGCGTTTTGATTAAGTTACTGATAATTTTCAGAGAAAAATAATTGTCAGCAGCGAAGCCATTTATGGCTCCAACTTCGGAACAATATCGCGTGTTGTTGGAATGAAAAATTAGCAATATGTTAAATTCCCTATAAATATCAAATTTTGTTTTATTACTATTCCTACTTGCAGTTAATATTAAAAAATAGTAATTTAGGGGCTTTATCTGCAATTTCTTTAAATCGTTCTTATTCCACATCCAAAACTTTACGAGGGTATTATTTTTAAAAGCTTCCATCAACGCTCTGTCGGAGGAAATTTCTGTTCTTTTTGTTTGGGCGAGAAATTTTGTGGTATATTTGCAATCAGTGGATTTGTAGTCCAATTCTCGTTTCCATAATTTTCTTTTCTTTATCTTTCGCGTACCACTTGCAAGTCCTTCGTGTACCACCGTGGTCGACGTACCATAGGTTGCGAATCGCTGCTCTACATTATAGTCCCATTATTTAATGCTTAATCCACCCTCATGGTAAAAAGCAACATTGAGATTAGCAAATTAGTTAAAGTGAAGGCGTTTCTAAAAAGGAAGAATGAAGGTTATCGGCCTAAGAAGTCGGAAGTATTTAGTATGGAGGAAGTTATACTATTCATTATAGAGGTTCCCTTTTATGAATGTTACCCTTATTATTGGGATTTTTAGGGCTTATCTTAGCGATGAGTTAGTAAAGACGTGTGTTAATGATCTTCAGGACATTGGTGCTGTATTGAATATTACTACTTCTGACTTCTGATACTAAGACCAAAGTACAGCGTAGGTACTTTTACAGTTACTGTTACTTTTCTTGAAATAATTGGAAAATATATTAGCCTAAGGCTGTGAAAAATGCATAAAACAACCTCCTTCTTAAGTGATCAACCCTGAGATTAGTTTGTACCTCTTTTTCTGTCTTGCGCTAATCTTTTCATTTCTGTATATGATGTGCAGTTAGCGCCTTAACCTTGGTCTTCCTTTCGTGTTACTTGGCCTTGTGCCGTTTATGATGGTGTTTAGTAAACCTTTATGTCTAAGAAGCTGTCCTACTAGTTGATCTCTTCGTTTTTTAATGTTTTTCCAGTGGGAATAAATAAAATAGGAAAAGTACCGAAGTACCCGAATTTACCAAATTCCAAGGATTAAACTGGGAATTCGTTTAGGAGAGTAGAGGAAGTGATATAACAACAATTAAACGTGATGGTGGTTTTCTATCGCTGAAGGTTACATAGAAAATGTGATTAAACAAAACGAGCGTTGACTGATAAATAATACCGCTTAGTACGTCTGGCACGAATCGACAACCAAACAGCTTTTCTAAACCTATTGGAGGGGAAGTCAGAACTCTGCATTACGCAGATTACAAATCTGTTGCATCTGTTGTAGGTGTTTCAGTGGGAATAAATATTAATAATTGTAATAATTGTGCTATAAATTTACCTATGTGTGTTCAAAATGTAATACAATTTAATAAAAGTTCACTAATTTGCTTCATGTTGTGGTTGCGTTAATAAATTTACCCAACTTAAGCCAGTGAAGTAATGCTTACAAGTGAAGTTCTACTTCACTCACTCGTAGTGTAAGAGTAAGTATAATAATTACTTTAATCAATGTTGTAGATGAAAATATTTGTCGAGAGTAAACATTTTAAATAGTAACAATTTGAGGAGCAGGTTTTTTAATTGTAATTAAGTTTATTAAACTTAAAATCGATTAAAGGATTTCAAATATCAAATAATTTGAGAATGAACATAATCATTTTTTTTTTGTTAATCTTTTGCCATCATCAGGCGTCGGCGTCGGATGTGAATTCCACGCATGACTTCCCATCCATAGCCTCTGTTCTTATTTTCTCAAGTTCCTTCTCCTTGCTCTGCTTATTTCTTCCAATCTGTTCTTTTGTCTTCCATTTCATGTGTTTTCAATCGAATCCCAGTTTAGTTCTTTTTTTATTTGCGTGATTCTTACTCTATCAATTTTAGTTCTCCCTGTTATCCTTAGCAAATATTTTATTTCTGTTGGGGTTAGTTTGTCCTCTTAGCTCTTTTGGATTGCCCAATTTTTACCCGCATATAATATAAATATCGCTACTGTTTTGTTTGTTATTATTAAATTGGTTTTAAAACATTTTGCGACGTTGTCCGATGTCCTTCCTCCATTCCTCCCTGTTGTTCCATTGTCCCTCTCTTAGGTCTCTAGCACTCATTGCTTTTGTAACTCCTTCTTTCTACGTTTTCTTAGGTCTTCCTCTTTACTTTCGGTGTTGGCGTCCATTTTAATATTATTTAGGTATTATATTATTATGACCGTACCATATCAATTGTTTTGATTCTATCTTTATATATTGTGTCTTCTATTCCCATACGATTGGGAACCTCTTCATTTCTTATGCCCTTCAGTCGCAATATTCTTAGTGATCTTTCGAATACATCCATCTTCACTGCTTCCACTTTTCTTTTATTATTCGGTTATACGTCATGTTTCCGAACCGTATAGGAGACTACTCTTGACCATTGTGTTGTAGATATTAAACTTCCTCTTTCGATCTCCGTACCCCAGAATATGCTATTCAACATCCAATCGTTTTTCGGGCTTGGGTAATCCTCGTTCTAATTTCTTCCTTTTCAGTCCCTGTATTATCCAATATCACACCGAGGTAACTACATTCTGTACACGCCTCAAGCTCCTGTCCGTCTTCTAATTTGATGTTGGTTCTGCATTTATAGGTAGGTATTTAGTTTTTTCAGTGTTTAGTGTTAAGCCCAATTCTTTATATTCTTGTTGTAATTTTTTGTTTTTACTCACTGCTGTTTGATGAATAATAACATCTGGAGTACATCGTCCTTTACTTTTTATTTCAATTTTTTCACGCAATGACAATTGGGAAAATGCAATTTTTTTAACATATTCAACAGTAACACCCATCAAAACATATTTAAAATAATATTTATTATTTAATTGTATTTTTCTGTAACAAATATTTAAATGTTAATTACATTAAAAAAAAAACCGAATATTTTATTGCTCACCCTCAACGAAAACGTATATGATTCATTGGCTCTGAATAAAAACATACAAATTACTCGCAATTAATGCTGACGCTGTCCAGACAGCAGCTTTCGCGCCGGTTTTTACCATGGTTACAAATTACTGGCAAATAATGCTGACACTGCCCAGACAGCAGCTTTCGCGCCTCTTGTTACCATGTATTACCTCGGCGGAACTTGCCGCAATTCATCGAATGTACGTTTTCGACACTGCTACATTTGGCAGCGTTTCTGAATGGACTCTAAAGCTTCGGTTAAAATATTCCTTTTAAAAACGGTCCAATTAATTGAATTTATGTAATAACAATGCAAAATAATGAATGATTGTTATATTATTGATATTTTCAAGCACACATTTAATAGGTAATTAATTTCCATATTTTTCTCTGGGGGTGCTGCAGTGTCGCAACGCTTATGGACCAGCCACCACTGTTTCCTTTATTAGTAGTCTGTTGATGAACTTTCATGCGTCTGTTGTTTTCGACCTCTTAGATATGCATTAATTTTCTAACATTTTTTATTCCACATAATTCTCTTTTCTGTGTTTATTGTTCTTCTGGTTTCTCTTTCATTTTAAGATAATCTTATTTGTCTTGTTTTTTCTTGACGACAGCCACTTGTGATGTACTTTCTTTTTTCTATCAACCATTTCTTAGATTTCGTCATTCTACCATAATTTCGAGCTTTTTATACGCTTTTCTGTTCCTAATGCTTCTTCTGCTGTTTTTTGTATACTATCCTTCACGTGACTGTATATTTCTTTCGGTGACTGTTCACTTTCGTCATTTAATTTATTATTTAACCTTTGTAAATACAAGCTCTTTGTGCTTTCATGCATCAAGCCATTTAGGTTGTATTTTATTAATTTTGTTTCTATTGTGTCCTTTGCATTGTTACCCTGATCGACTGATGAGACGTATGGGAATAACATTTTGCTCCAAGGAAGTTACATAAAATTCCTCTGTACATTCTAACGTCATGGTTTTGTCAGTTGGTGTTTTGTCGTACTATGACATAGTCTATTATCGATTTTAGGTTTCTGGTGTGTTGGACCCACGTGTATTTGTGGATTTCCTTATGTTTAAAGAAGCCGTTAGTTATCTTAAGATCGTGGCTTTGAAATATGTCTATCAATCTCTCGCCATTAATATTAAAATGTCCATAAGGACCCACCTTACTGCCTGTCCTG
Organism: Melanotus villosus; assembly: GCA_963082815.1. Taxonomy (NCBI): domain Eukaryota; kingdom Metazoa; phylum Arthropoda; class Insecta; order Coleoptera; family Elateridae; genus Melanotus; species Melanotus villosus. The sequence continues at coordinate 41,710,227 of OY720422.1, forward strand.
CTATTGAAATCACCAATTTTTTTTAAATGTTAGGTTCATCGTCAGATATACCATATATCCCCAGTATTGAGATATTTTGTTGCATAATGGTCATATTCACTCTAATCATGTTCTCATTTATTGTTTTCCAATCCGTAATTTTTCTCTGATGTCGTTTATGAATCATTAAAGATACTCATTTTTTGGCTCGTTGATTTTTGGAAATACTTTCCAATTCGTTCTATTCCTTGACATTTCCATTTTGTTTCGGTCAGTGTCACGACATCCATGTTCAGAACATCTAATTCTTTCACAATCTCTTCTGTTTTACCAGTCATTGACTGAGTATTCCAAGTACCAAATTTCGTAATCTTTTTCCTTAGCTTTGGTCGTTTTGCATTTTCTCCGTCCGGTGTTCCAGGGTTTTGGTTTGATTTTTAAGTAATTTTTTTTTAATGAATAACGGGGAACTGTCCTGTTGCTCCAACCCCCTACCAGGGGGACCGGGGTTTTTCTGTTGGGGATTTCCTTTGCTTAGCCAAAGGTTCTACTCGTAGTTTTAAGGCGCCAGATACTGGCCAAATCAGCCTAATTTGGGATTCGTTACCAGAGCTGAGTGATGTTCTCTCACTTTTGCTTTATCTAGTATTTAATGAGGTTTCGATGAGTTCCTCTAGAACAAATACCAACCTTTTCTTCTCCCTCCTCATTTATTCGGATTTGAGACCGGCAATAGTAGCGTTCCACCGCTATTATGTTGTTGGCTTTTTTAACTCGACTGATAATTTCCACATCGTACTTTTCGTCCTCTGATATAAGGATAGGTATTCAAACCATGGTACTATTTTCAATGTTTCTCTTCTGCATTCTAGTTCAGTTCTTCCTGATCTTCTTCTCCCCCTTTGGCGTTAAATCCCATTTAATTTTGTTGTAGTTAAGTTTATGCTCATTTTTAATTTCTCTATTTCTGGTCACCATACATTGAACTGTTTCTGTGTTTTCTTGTTAATGATAAATGATAGAATTAATAATATTATTTTATTGAAATTAAACCTAAGTAGTTTAGATTATTTGTAGGCATATCATATCTAAAAGCTAGCCTAAGTCAATATTCTAACTGGTATCGAAAACAAAATATTGACATAAGTAACTCTAAAGATTACTTGCAACATATTATAAACTGATAATTCAGAAAATATCGCATTAAACGAAAATAAATGTACAATGTGTATGAATGTGTGAATTGTATAAAGGAAATTTTTAAGAATCTAATTATGGTAAGCAAAGAAACAGTTAATGTTTAGTACGCAAAGAAAGTTTCAATATTATTAGTATTTAATTATGGAAAACAAATTTAATTTCAGAAAATTCAGAAAGTTGAAGCTTAATTTTGTTAACAAGTTCCGGTTTAGGAAATGTTCAGTAAGTTTTTAATGATATTTGGGGGTTTTTGGCAAAAATTATCATCAATCAAGTAGGTACGCAGAATTTTAAATTAAATTGTTTAGGCAAATAATAACGGAGGCGTCGGTGGTTGCTATGGTATTCGCACTTGCGTCGATTTAAGCATGGGGATGTTTTAAACTGAGCGCAGGGGTTCCCTGCCAAATCAATATGAATGCGGGGTACGAACACAGTCCTTTAATTGCGCAAGCGTGACGCAATATTTTTTCCTTGTACAGGAATCAGAATTAAAAGACATGCGCTTGTACAGTCTATGTACAGATATTTTTCTACTGCCGCATTGGCTTCGCGATACGATATTTTTTTGTAGTTACACGTGCCCTGTTTTTTGAAAATTCGAGTGAAAAAATTTAAAGATTTGTTTAAACATGCCGGATTTGTGATTTCATTGTTACGTGAGTAAACCTAATTTAAATTTTAAAATTCAGTTTAATTCGGCCGGTTAGTTTTGTTTTTATTTTGTGTTTAGCACAGGTTGACGCTGCAAAACTGTTCGCACCTTTTTTATTTAAATGCTCAAATTGCTTGCCTAGCACTATGTTGCGGAAATTTAATAGTGTTTACAGTTCGTTGATCTGAACTCGTAATTGCCGAGCAAAAATTGGCCAAGACACGCGAACACCTGTTTGTTTACAGTTTTATCCAATTAATTAAATTTGTGTGTTCATTAAGCATTTTGTGACAACCAGAAATTAAAGTTCATTATCACTGTATGTTTAGTTCGTTATTTATTAAATTTTATCGACGGTTTAATCCATGTCCAGTCAATGAACTGTGAAACTTATATGAACGCAGGTCACGTTTTAGTTGTTGGTGTTTATGGTTTTTGGAATGGATGCCTTATGAATATTTTCTGAAGAGTTAAAGCGGAACGAAGTGCAGAGAGTGGACATAAAAAATGTGGAGCGCCGTGGCGCCATGCGACGTCGAAAGTCCGGCGCCATCAGCTAGGTCAAAACATAGTGCCACTTTAGTTGGACAACACGTTTATCTTCTCGGTGGCCGAAATGGAAATCTTCCTTTGAAGGATTTCTGGAAATACAATTTAGGTTTGTATGTTAGAGCCAATTCGCTTGATATTTTTTTTTTATAAATATGTACCGCTGCAAATGGCAAAAAGTTAAATTGGATAACTTCTTGATGGAGTTCGCAAATGTTTAATGAAATTTTATACACAGTGATTCAAATTCACTGTTCACTTCAAAGTTAGGAAAATGTTGAAAATAAGAAAAATTACGATAAAGTAAATACTCATAAATTGTAAAACGTATTAGTACCTACTTACAAATTTGAAATTTGAGGATGGTTAATGCATTTTGAATGCCACTCGTTATATATCAGTTTTGCAAAAGTTTTATGTGAAACTTTTGAACGTGAGAGTTATTAAAGTTCATTTCGTAATATGAAATAATATAATTGAACTAAAGAAAATCTCTGAAAACAATTGTAATTTTCTTGAGACAAATGAGAAATTTTGGATTGTAGGACCTGAAATGGGCAAAACAACACAACATGAAACAAACCTATTACCTTAGACGTTGAGGCAAAAGAAAAATTGAACTTTGTAACAAGTCCAGAAAAAATTGTACGTCCAAAGCAAAAATATATTTAGGCAAAAATAAGACAGGAAAAACATTGGGAATTACTTTCTTTAGTTTACTGAACAGCAACAGCTGATGGTATACGAAGTTTTTTGTTACTCATCATGTATATGTACCCAACCGTTCAGCAAAAGAGCGAAAGTCTTAATAAGGAACCATAAAAACAGTTTCACGGTTTCTTCTGCTGAATGGTATTAATTGGTTACGTGTATCTATCTGATCATTAACAAAAAACTGTGAAACCATAGGAGTATGCTATCCAGCTACCCACTAAAACTGATTAATAGATTTGTGAAAGTGTTAGTTAGGGTTTTTACTTGCTTTATTATTAGTTGATGTTATACTATTTGAAGAAATAATAACAATTAGCATGACATTTGAGTTTCCAGAAATATTTATATTTCTAGGATTGCAATTTTTTGCAGAAATTAATTTTATTGCTGCTACAAGTTGGTGTAAAATATGAAGGGAAACTGAAAATGGTTGTGTACGTTTATGTTTGAAAGTGTACAGTTTTTGGAGATACAGGGCACTGAAATATTTAAAAGAAAGCCTATAAACCTTTGCTTTATTTTTGCCCTACGTATCTCCTGTATCATTTGCAACGAAGGGGTTGAAAAGCCCAACGTTTTTAACGAGCTCTGATTTTTACATTGAAATATTTTATTATTTAAATTTTCAAATTTGGCCGGCATCGGCAATACGGCAGAGTGGGAGCGCACGTAGTACTACAATATAGAAAGTTAAGCAAAGACCCGATTGCCCTGAATGGGCGACCACTTTGCGGCTCAGTGTGAAAGAAAGAAATTTCCAAATTTCATTTTTTTGAGTTGTCACCGCCTTGAATATTCTAAGCAGGTTTAAATTTTAATTTCTATAAATAAATTTTTGGTTTTTCTAATTTAATCCCAAAGCTTCTTTTTTAAATTCTTCGTAGAACTGCTCTAAGTGTTAATTCTTTTAGGAAACATAGGTTTTAAATTATCAGATTTCAGCAGCCTTTAATTTTAATTTTAATGATTGTGGTTTTATGGTCTTTTGAAAGTCAAATTTTATACTTGAAAATGTCCTTAAAAAGTGGTTTAAAGGCCCAAAGTGCTTAAATAGTTTATTTTTAATTGAAAATTTTATTTTTTATAAATTAATTCTTCGTTTTTCTAATTTATTTCCAAAGGTATTTAAAAAAAAAATCTTCGTAGAAAGTCTTCTCAAAGTGAACACTTAATTTTGATTTCGAAAGTTTTTCTTTGAGTTGTTAGAATTTCGAAGATCTTCAACAGCTTTGAATTTCCAGTTTTAACGAGTATGGTTTTTTTATGCTTTTCTGAAACGAATAGTCTTTAAATCAAATTGTATGTTCGAAATTGTTCGTTTAGATAGCGGTTGAAGAGCCCAAAGAACTGCTTAAAGCCAACACTATGTCCTATTTTGATTTCGAAATCTTTAAATTATCACATATTCGAACATGTTCAGCAGTCTGAACTTACAATTGTAATAAATAAATGTGTTTTTTATGCTATTTTGAAAAGAATAATTCGTACTTAAGTCAAATTTTATACTTTAAAATTTCCCTAAAAAGCGGCTGAAGACATACAATTCTTAAAGAACTTTTGTTTTTTGCAATGAAAAGTGCTTGAAGCCAACAATAAGTGTTAATTTTTTTAATTATAAGAACTTCGAAGATCTGCAGCTGCTTTGTATTCCTAATTTTAATGATTGTGTTTTTTTTTTTAAAGGAATAATTCGTGCTTAATGAGTCAAAGTTAATGCTTGAAAAATTCGTTAAGAAACGGCCGAAGAAATTAAAATGCCCAAAGATCTTTTATTTTTGCAATGAACATGCTTTTCTGAGTTGTTACAGCCTTGAATATTTTAAGCGGTTTTCAATTTTAATTTTTAAATATAAATTCTTAGTTTTTCTAATTGAAGTTCAAAGGTTCTTTTTTTGACACTCTATTAATCTGTAAAATAAAAAATAACCGTACTTTTCAAAAGCAATATACAATAGTACACCTTTTTTAGTGAAGTGTAATTAAAATCTATGACTGAAAAATGAATAATCTTGAAAGTTTTAAAAAGTAATACGTATTACGCTGGCTGAGTTGCAATCTCAGTGAAAAAACTTCATTGGCAGCGTTGCCTGGAGTTGGTCTTTATTATTTTAATTAGTGGCGGAAATACGGATTTGCTTCTTTTTTTGTTATTTCGGAGTTGTTCAGTTCCGTGGCGAAATCATTTCTCAGATTCCATTTCAGGTTTAAAATCTGAAGGTGACATAACTGAACTTACAGATAACAAGTGGCGGATCCAGCCAATTTTCCCGGGGGGTGGGGGGGGGCATTAGGTTTATGTAGGGATGTAAGAAAGTAAAACGTAGAAACAAAACTACTACTAAATTGAAAAACAAGAGAATTCATATTTAAAACATAAATTCTCGGGGGGGGGGCAATTGCCCCCTGTGCCCACCGCTGGGTCCGCCACTGCAGATAACCTAAGTAATACAGGTCATTAAAGTTTAGTTACAACATTGTTACAAAGCAACGTAGAGATGTAAATATACCTCGTTTGTTATATAAACAGAGAGCAGTGTAATTGATGTAACTCTAGCAGTGGGTGCTTTAAAATAAATAAATTAAGCTAATAAGCTTTTGAGTTTTTCAAAAACCAAGTATGCTATACTTTATATTTGGCTATAATTAGTATCTTATATTTATAAACATTTTCAGGAACAGGAACGTAAAAAGTCAGCACAGTGTTTTTGTAAGTTGCATACTTCACTTTATTAACAGAATGTCTTTCGGATTGGGACCGTGTCACTGTTGAGACAGAAGAACTCAATATTTCAAGGGGCTTCATCTGGAAGAAAATGGGGCACTAAAATAGCACGGCAACTCAACTTCTCAACCAAGCTACATTCGAAACCTTTCTGAAGAGAAACAAGACCCATAACAACTTAAATCGTGACACTGGTTATCATCTGTCGGACATATGAAATTCTGCCATGGCTACTGGCTCCACCCCCTCCATTTCTGACCAATCGTAGTTTTTTTCGATAGGTTTGACCGGTTACAGCCGGTGTAAAATCGCTGCCTTGTTTATTTCTGTTTCTTCAGAAGGGCTTCGCCTCTGGCGTGGTTGACACGTTGAGTTACCGTGCTCTTTTAGTGCCTCCTTTTCCTCCTGATGAAGCCCTTTAAAAAAGTGGGCGAAACGTTGAATTCTTCTGTCTCAACAATCACGGTCCCAACCCGGAAGACGTTCTGTTCATACTGACACTGACCATAGAAGTAATCGAATTCATTATACTTTAATTTGTTTAAATTTTACCTTTTATTGTGATAAAAGTACTTTTTCCGAATTATATCGACTGTTTTACCCTGGTTATATTCATAAAAACGAATATAATTAAATTTAACGACTACCTTAATTTTTCCGACTCTGTACTTAGACTTCTTACCACAAATTTAACTTTTATGTCTATTTAAATACTCATAGTTATGAGTTATTAACAGGCCATTGGCCTAGGCTTCGGCCGTAAGAAGAAGAAGAAGATAATGGGCGTTTAAAGAAAGCAGCCAATTGTCTAAATTCAGAACATTAGTTTATATAGTTTTAAAAAGTTTAAGAAGCATATGAGTTCTGAGAAAGAAAGACAAACTTTTGTTTATAAAGAATAAAACTGCTCCTTTGCAACTACCCAAACAAATATAAATGCACCTCATCAATTTCTTTGTACGAACGTTTAAAATGGAGTAATCAAAGTATTCGATTTGTCCTGCAGGTTATCAAACTAATAACATAAGAAAATTATTTATGTTAAAAAAATTAGTGGAATACAGACTGTTTCGGAAAAGCAAGGACACATAACTGATTAAAAATTAAACGAAAACAATAATAGAAAAACAAAATTAGAAGCATTTCATGCCGATTCTCACGGTTCTTTTCAGCTTTTTATGTCTTTAATTATGTAATCTATAAACACAAAATTCCTTACTTGAACGATGAATTTTCTTTTTGCGGAATGCTTTGTGACAATTTCAAAAGAATGCAATCAACTCCGGAAATAAAAACATCACACTTTATTTAAATATCGATTACCTGTTGCAAATTAATTCAACTTCATACATTTCCCTAATAAACGGCAGAGTTTAGCATACTCATTAAAATTTATAGGCCAGAATATGAATTTATAATGCTCTCGTTTTTTCTTCATTTGTAAAACGCCTCTGTAAGAAACTGAAAATGAATAATCTCCTGGAAGACCATTCTGTGTATATTAAAACCGTCAGAACGGTCCCTCTTAATTATTAATATTTTATTAACTCATAATGGAGTATTCAATAGGCTTTTGTGAGTTTCAAGCGCTCGGGAAACGCATATAATTATAACTTGTTTGTTCGTATTATTGTTATTAAATGAGGGAGGATGTGTTCGGAAGTGTAGTCTGTTTGGAGGGTACCTTTACGGGTTAACCGTACAACCGTACTATAATTATATGCCAACTTGTCTGCATGTTTATTTTTTATATGCTAAGATATTTTTTTTAGTATTTCACTTCTGAAATTGGGTCAAACTTTTAAAAGTAGTTTATTAAAAGCGGTGCAGTGAAATTAATAATAAAATGATGAAAAATTAGATTTTGAACCTTGTTTTGAGTCGTGTCGCCCAAATTAAAATGGTTAATATTTTTTTAAATTTCCAGAAATAGTTTTTGAGTTGAGATTTAGATATAGATATTTATTAAAAGTATTAAATTGTCTGTTAAAATGATTTAACTGCAGTCTGGAAACTACGCCACTGGTTTTATTTATCCAATTTTGGCTTGTAATTTTTGTAACTCATGAAGTGATCAATTAAAGTGGCACCGCAATCTAAATTAACACAATTTCAAATAGCCATAAAATGTATAAACTTGTTCTGCTTTTAATTGCAAAAGGGGCTTTTCACATCTCTTTTTTTAAATCATTTTTAGCGTTTTAATTCAACAAATTTGGGGGGTGAGTTTTTTACACATTTAAAATTTATTTATAAAATACTTCTTTGTTTCTTAAATCGTATTTTAAATGTTGCGAAAAGTCATGATTTAGCAATGAGGAACTTTTCTAGTAATTTAGAGCTTCTTCATTTCGTAAATTAATGTCAAAGTTTTTAGTTTTATTTCTAACTTTCTTAATTAATTCTTAGTTCAGAAGTCTTGGTTAAACTTTCTTCACTGACAAAATTGCTTGCCTCAAAATTTTACTTGCAAATATAACGAGCACCTTTCTTGTAATTTCTGGCAGAGCACTCCAGGTTTAATTTCCTTCCTAGCTTCATTTCCATGTGTTTCAAACTAAGTATAAATATTTGGTAAAAGGATTGCCTGATAAAATTAGATAAAGTATTTCGTATAAACCTTTTCAGAATTCATTGGGCTTGCAAGTATCTTTTTTAACATCTTCTATTCAGCAATTAAATTTTGCACATGGAAGATTTCTGAATAATGAAATAAACTACCTTTAATAATTTTTAAATGGCGACTCTTTATAATTAAAACCTTTCAAGCGTGGATGAACAACACGCCCTATTTTTAGCCATTTTTATTCAAATTCAAATTTTTCTAAATTTAGTTGTTTTCCATTAAGGTGATTCACCTCTTATACAAAGAAAACAGGTAAAATGTCTCTTATAGGTAGAAATCATTAATTAAATCGAAACAATCGCATTTTGTGAAAGAATTTATAAGTAGATTTCGAAGCCTAAAAATTAGCATCAAAAGATCAATGTGCTTCTTAATCGAATACATGTATAAAGCTTGTCTTCTTTAACGATTTTTGTAACTCCATATTTTTATTATTCTCCCTCTGATTCACCTTTCTCTGTTTTGAAAAGTGTCAGTTTATAGTTTATTCTTCAAGTCATCAAAATTGCCACTTTTTCATTTAGAAGAGTTGGGTTTGAACATGGCATGGCGTTCCCTAGATATTCCTATTTAAAAATTTCCACCCTCGTCACATAACTGAACCCCGAATGCATAACATGAAAATCCATTTTTGTCATATTAAATTCAGTTTTATAAAAAACAAACATATGAGGTATGTAGGTATTGATTTGCATGTTTAAATTAAAATTTCTATGTGTAGAATAATTTTACTTGCATGCGACGAGAGTAATACTAAAAATAGCGACTGAATAATTTGTTAAATACAATGACAGTTCAATGCTTCGTCCTATTTGCTCGAATGTTTAACGTAACAATAAAAATAAATCTATAAGAAATGTGTTGACAGATAAATCGACTCTTGTTGTGGTATACCATATTGTGCCTGTCAAACAGCACCTACCCTAAGGCTGCCCTCACTTGTACGGAGTAATTTACTTTACTGATCCCCTTTCGGACAAATGATGTATTGTATCATGTACCGATTACCACAGAAATAGATTGCTTTTTCATCATACCTTAACTCCCCTATTGTCACATGCAATAAATGGGAACGACGGTGGAATGCGCTAGGGAGCTTGCTACAAACTGCTATTACTTATAAAGCTTTCCGATATAATTTAGACACCCCTGGCGGATACAGATGATTAATTAATGTATCAAGTTTTGCAAAATATCCGTTTAATTTTGACGAAAATCCATGCATAACTGGATTTGTTAATTTGAGCGGGTTTGCAAAAAGAGGTGTTCCTGAATGTAATGATTATTTGATTAACAGAGCTAAGACTTAGAATCAAATTACCTGTAAAAATATTAAATTACAGATCGCTGCTGAACACTAAAACACGTAAGGCAACCAAGTCGTTAGCCTCGGTGGAAAAACTTCTTTGACAAGGTTGTCTAGGGTTTGTATCTGAAGATATTTTTTTTATCAAATAACAAAAGGAAACTTGGCTGAAACTGATATGATTTTCACTAACTTATCAGAAGAAGTTTTTCATTGTGACATGGTTATAACAAAATATTGTATATTTATCTCATACCACACTAACCATTTGGGCAGAAAAGTTAATAATTTGAAAGTTACACCGACAAACGTTTATAAAGCATTTTTCAGGCAAATTTAGACCATTTACCTATACAATAAAATGCACCTCTGCGAAGATACGATCAATCAAAGTTTTCCCTAACAAAGTTACCCATATATTCACTTCGAATTTAGGACAGTCTGTCAATTGCGGAACCTTAAATGGAACTAAATATTGGCTTAGAACATAAGTAACAATAATTGCAGTTATCGAATATCAGATTCTGTCATTAAAATATCCACTTAAGCCGCCCTTAAGTAGGTATGAATAGGCATTAAAGCATTTTCAATTGTTTCTTTGCCTCTAAGTTGAACGTCAAAGTTTGTTGGTTGAATTCAGATTTAGATACATCCCATATACTTACATATCTCTTAACATTCAATTAGGGAAGGTCTATCATGTCGAGAGAAGCATTTTTTTGTAAATAAAGCCCGAATTAAGAATATAACGATGGCAGAGGTAGCAAAAGAAGCAACAAGTAACCTAGCATTGTTATAATATATTTTCGACCCTGAGTTTCTTTACAAAAGTTGCTCCCTTGGCACCCGTTTTCACCTCTAACATTTCTCGAGCAAATTAAATTTTTTTGTTCTCCCTTATCCTTATGCCCTTTCAGAGCGTCGGATTCTTTTCATCACATTAAACAGCCTACTGTGTCCTATCTTGTTTCTCAATTGCCCATACTTTCCCATTATGGGAGAGAGGTGCCGCGTTAACGGAGCAATCGGGCTACCCATTCCAGCACTGACCGGAGACAACGATGCTTAACCCTCCTGATCATGCGGGAATGGGGGGGTACCTAGCTATCGTAACTCACCCCTGTTTTTTTTAACAAGAAATCAAATTTAGAAAAATATCGTTGTAATGAAACGAATTTGATAAAAAGAAACTAGAAGTTATATAGAGAAACAGGAGTTTGAATGTTCGACTTTGTTATCACTAATTTGTGTCTGTATTCAAGAGGAATAAAGTATATTTACTTACAAGATTTATTAAAATTTTGGGTACGTACAGTGTAAAGAGCTATTGATTTTACAATTCCATATATTCAATTTTGTTGGTTCGTTTTCTATATTAAAAGCTTGGTCGTATCGACGTTGAATGACACTAAAATTCCCTTCAGATCTTGACTTGCTCCATGTCTTTCTTCGACTGTTTTTACATGTTGCAACTTAATTTCCCATCTTTTCACTCTTCAATTTGAGACTCATCATTTTCAAATTGAGAATAAACACGTTCAAATTGAGACATAACAATCTGAAATCGATTAAACACATTCAAATTGAGAACTAATACAATCAAATTGAGAATAAACATATTCAAATTGAGAATAAACACATTCAAATTGGGACAAAACAATCTGAAATTAATAACACATTCAAATTTAAAATTAACATAATCAAACTGAGAATAAACATATTCAAATTGAGAATAATCAATTTAAAATTGGGAAGCAATTTATTTTATTGTATCAAATACAAAAATTAGTGGAACAAAGTTGACTACATGTATATTAAGTTATTTTAAATAATATTCATACACTTATTAGCAATTTTGTCCTATCACCTATTATTAATTTTTCCCCAGCTCATGGTTTTGTTATAAGTTATGTACGTTTTCCTATAGGTATAATGTTTTCTTGTAGCTGACGAGGAGAAACTCAGTTTGGGCTAATTTGTGGCAACTGTACAACAATTTTATTTATAAAAATTATTGTTGATAATGTCATTCTAAAAGGTACGCCACTGACATACCGGAAACATTCAGCCGCCGTTTGCATGGTCTATCTTGGTCTCACGTATATTTTGTGTATCCTCATTCCTGTTAGCTTTATATTCAAAGCATAGATCTATATGATAAAATATGCTAAAATAAATTATAATAGAGCTGTCAAAAAATATTAATAAAATTAATTTAAAATTCAGTGATTAATAATTGTGAATAAAATACTATCCATACAATGTGATTTTTTAAAAACTCAATTGCAGCAGGCCGTATTCTGACTTAATACAGACAGTTCTAAGGTTATTAAGACAGAATACGGCCTGCTGCAATTGAGTTTTTAAAAAACCACATTGTACCTCGGTGGGAGTTTCATTACAGATGTATGACCGAGAGGCGAAGCCTCGTGGTCAGACATAGCGCGAGGCATTTCCCACCGCGGATGTAATGTACTACTACACGTTTTATCATAACAATTTCAGAAAAATATCAAAAACAAAGGCAGTTTGCTTGAAGATTCATTTAATATTTCCAAATTCCTCCAATGATCTGAGCGTCCGTTATAATTTTATATTTTGTTCGGGATATTTTAAAGCAAGCAAAATTTGTGAAAAACAACGACCTTTATTTCAAAATTGAAAAGCAAAAAAATTAAAGGGAATAACATTCTATCCGGGGACTTACCGTAATAAACATGTACTGTATTTTGAAACTGTTATATTTTTAAAATTCAAATGTCATTTTATAGCAATGGTGTATATTCATTTCGGTTTAAATCTTGAATATGCCCACTGTGGAGCCTTTTTTTGCAAGTATTAATTTTCGTTTGTGTATACAGCATTTTCTAGTAAAGTAGCAGTATTTAAAATTTGCTATAACATTAAAATTTTATTTCCTCTATAGTTACAGAAAAGCTTTTTTGGTTAACAGATTGTCTCAAAGATTTATTGGAAATTTTGTTCAAAGCCGAAAAGGAAGATTGTTACTTCTCGAAAAATAATATGGCGGAAATCTTTAACATCTGAATTGAATTAAACCGTATTGCTTTGGGAGTACAAATTTTGTTTCTTCATTATCATCATCATCTTCAAGTAATAAGCTGTATGCCCGTTACGTCACTTATTATGATTTTCATCGTTTCTTTGGTCTTCCGACGTTTCTTCTGCTTCTGGGTTTGCATTCATACATCTTCTTCGGTAATCTTGAATTTTCCATTTCTGTGGATGTTCCTTCGATGGTGTTCGGTAGTTTTCAATTTTTCCATTTATGCTGTCTACGTTTAGTTCTCTAATCTCTTTGTATTTCGGTGTTACGTTTTCTGTCTAGATATAATAATCAGTCACCCATCTCAGAAGCCTCGTTTCGCTGCTTTCTAATATTTTTTCTTTGTTATTATCATCTAGATTTCACTATCATGTAGGTATATACAGTATAAAGAGCCATTGATTTTACAACTCCCATTTATTAAATTTTTTTGACCGTTCGTACCCAGAACTTTTTTCGATATCAAAAACTTTGTCTTTTCAACGTTGTTGTCAAAGTATTTCCTAGCCAATTTCATTATTTCTTTCTTTCTTTCGTAGTCTATACATATCCCTATAAAGGGCAAAGGGCAAAGGCCTCCCTCACTTTTTAGTGAGGGGGTTTTGGTCTACGCTCTCATAGTGGCCGGTCCTCGTGGAAGAGAAGTACCGTGTTAATGGAGCAATCGGGTCACCCACATATATATTTTCTTGAATGTCTTTAGCATCCGGACTCACTCCATACCTTTCTTCAACTGTTTTTGCATCTTGCAACTTTATTTTCCAACTTTTTACTTTCATCTTTCTTCGGTTTTCGTTGATTTTTATTAACTAAGTTCAAGCGATGGTATTGTAGTTCTGTAACATGCTTCTATTAACATATTATACACCATTAAAAATCACGTCGAACTGACTATCTAATGGTTGTAAAATAATTCTAATAGATCAACCAGTTGACATTTGATCAGCGTTTAAAAATTGATCGTTTTTTTTTGCCCACTGTGTATATGTGTATGTATATAAAATTAAGCGCTAAAGGGCTTGTTTCGTTAAAGATCTCCATCTCTTCTTATCTCTAGCTGACGTTTCTGACGTTTAATTTATTCAGATCTTCGTTGCTGTATTTTCACCCATTCTCTCTACATGTCCCAGCCACCGTATTCTGTGGGATTTTACTACTTGCATAATACTTCAGTCTCAGTATACTTAATTGCATTATTTCTGCATTTGGTCTCCGCTGCCAATGCCCCTCTTCCACCCTATCCATGAACACACTTCTTTAGATCTTCCTTTCCCATCTCCATTCTTTTTTGATCACACTTATTTAAAACACACACCTCACACCCATATGTTACCACCGGCCGGATAGTAGCTCTGTATATTCTTAACTTGACTTGCCGTGATGTGTTACCCGATTTTATTAATCGCAGAAACGATCCCGTACTTTTGCTACCTTTTATCAATCGCGCACTTATTTGTACACTATCTCCTCCTCTACTTAGCATTGTCACTCCTAGATAACAGAATTTGTTTACTTCCACAAACACATATTGCTTTTCTTCCGAGTTCTTGATTTTAATGCTTCCACACTCTCCTCTATCCTCAGCACTGCATATTCGCATGTACTTGGTTGTGTCTTAATTGAGCTGCAGTCCATATTCTCGTGCCGTTTCCTCTAGTCATCGTAGTATTTCCTGCAGTTCTCTTCTTGTTCTCGTGATAAGCGCCAGATCGCCAGCATAAGCGACACACTGGTTTTTGTGGTCATATATTGTACCTTCGGTGTGAACCTGGCTATCTCGCAGTATTTTCTCCAGGACTAAATTGAGTAAGCTAGTTGAGGGTGGGTCACCCTGCCTTAAAGCTCGATTAACTGCAAGAGCTTCCGAAGTGTTTCCATTGATTTTATTATTATCTTACGCCATACTTCCTGTATAAGTTCGTGTACTCTCGTTCTTAAATTCTCACCTCCCACTTTTAGTAATTCCGTTACTACCCTGTTCTCCCCAACGCTTTTGTTGTTCTTCATTTTTTTCATTAATACTACTGTCTCTTCGAAACTTGGTTCTTCCTCTAATGCACTTGTATCTCCTCTTTCAGTGCTCTGCCTCTTATCGTTTTCTCTTACTTCCGATTCCCTTTTTGTTATTATAGTTACTGTCAATTATTTTCTTAAAGTGGTCGGTCCATCTATCCAGACTTTCTTTGACTCCTTCCACCATATTTCTCTCCTCATCTTTGCAAAAAGCGGCCCGCTTTACATCGAACAAGAATTGCAAAAAATAGAGGATAGTTTTACATCTAAAGAATTATGGAATTTTTACCAAGAAGTCAGAAGGAAAAGAGGAGTTACAAAGGAGGGGCCCTCCTCTATTTTTTGCAATGATGTACTCCCTTTTTTTAATTCCGCATATCTGCTTAGTTTTTCTTCTGGCCTCTTCACAATTGGTTTTATTTTCTTGTGTTTTATTCTTTAGCATTGCAATCCTTGCCTTGTTTCTGCTTATCAATATCCCTCTACATTCATCATCAAACCATTTGGTTCGAGGTTGACGCCTGCCCCCATCTTAGATGCTTTTAACACAGTTATGGCCGCCCTGTAGTTTTACTTTCTTAGGTTGAGACAAACTCTAGTAGAATTACAGGAACGAAGACTTATCCGATCCGAAAAACCTTTAAAGCTGTGTTGATTCTTACTGAAAAAATATGGGTTGTATTACCACAACAACTTTAATTAGTGATATTGTTACAGTTTAATACTGAAAACTTAGGACCCAGCCATTACATTAGTCACTCAGTGTGACATTTGTTTTTGGTTTTTAACGGTTTAAAATTTCAGAAAGTGCCTCAGTGTGTATCGTAATGCAGAAAGACTTGCTAATAACATTAGGTTAAAAACAGATCTATGCTTCTTCTTAATATTCTGATCACGTTGTACGCATAAGAATTATTGAATGTCGTAACTTAAAATCTCCTCCATGAATAAAAATTGAATGCAAACATTATCTCAGAAAAACGTGAAGTAAATACATGTAGCTACATAAAATCTGAAGGGTTAGAAATTACTCATGCTTAGCTGACAGTTCGTGTAGTTTCAGAATTACGGTAATTTTTTTCAGTAAATGGTAAATGGCAGCAACTAAAGCCGACCGGTGATAAACTTCCCTGCCTTCAAGAACACTCGGCGGTGGTTTATAAGGATAATATCTACGTTTTCGGAGGCGAAGTGGGATTTTCTGCAGGGTCCGAAACTCCCCTTTGGGTTTACGATATAAGAAATAATAGTTGGAAGAAAATTCGGACTCAGAAAGGTAATTTTCAGATTATTTGGTTATATATTTTTTTGAATAATATTAAGTGAATATTAACGAATATAGCAATAACAGAGAAGTATTGCAGTGAAATAAATTTCCGAGAATGGAAAGAAGAATATTGTTTTCTTGTTGTGCTTGAAAATGTATTACTTGCTAAACAATTTTATGGCGTCAAATAACTTAGGCCGACATAAACCAAATGGAGAGTATAATATGTAGATTTTGCGTTATAATTCCAAGAAAAGGGAGAAAGGAATAAATATTCATTACAGATACAACCGTTTCGATGTATTTATACTTTATACCATTTCTTTATAAATGAATATTTATGGTCATGCTACATTTTGAAGTAGCTTATTTTATTTATATCTTTTATTTATTTGTGGACTGAGTTTGGTTAAGTTGACCAATCCATCCTTTTGCTTAAAAATTTTTTTATAAAGTTTAGCAAAAAAGGAATAAAACTTCATCGTAATTCATAAATCCATAGATCCATGAAAATCTAAGCTTAAAATTTATTTTAGGTCAAGCTGATGCCTTTTCGACAAATAAAGGTAACGCCAAAGTTTCAAACTTTGTTCTTGTCATACATTTTGTGTTTCATCCTTAGAACACACCTAATTAGTGGCAATTAAGGAAATTTATGACAAATAATCAATAATCTACCATAGACCATCTGTACAATGCATAACAGAATTAAATAAGATCCTAAAGCTTTTAGCAGGCTTGTTGAGTAGATTCTGGTTAAAAACAGATGAAAAGTTAACTTTAAAAAAAGGCAGCTGCTTAAAAATTTACTGGCCTTTTAGTAACTTCCTTGTCTGAAATTTCTTTATCAAGTTTAAGAACACCTGGGAAACAAAGTTGGATTTTCCCAGAGGGCTTCTGAAGTTAGTGAAAGAGTTTGTATTTTTTGTTTGT
Organism: Melanotus villosus; assembly: GCA_963082815.1. Lineage (NCBI taxonomy): Eukaryota > Metazoa > Arthropoda > Insecta > Coleoptera > Elateridae > Melanotus > Melanotus villosus. The sequence goes on from OY720422.1 coordinate 41,727,258, forward strand.
TTTAGATAATATATTATTTGTTAGATTTATCTCTTGTAATGCGACTTTAATTTTAGCCTTAGTCTTAGGAAGCTTGAAATAACAAACGGTAATAACGTAATAACGCATTTATCAACGCTTTTAATTTTTAAATTCTTGCTTTTACTACAAGTTATTCAAATTTCAGGTGTAACAACACCAAAAGGTAGACGAGGACACACAGCTTTAGTCCATAAAGGCACAATGTTAATTTACGGAGGTTATCAAGATCTACGTGGTTCTTGTAGTGAGCTTTGGGCCTTCCATTTTGGTTAGTTCACCCTTAAAATATTAATTTTAATAGCAGTCGAGGTAATTCATTAAATATTGATGATGATTTCAGAAACGGGTTCGTGGCATCTGATATCTGCTGCAAGTAAATCCAACGTTGATGTATGCCCGCCGGCTAGGCACAAACACTCGGCAATACTTCATGAGGATGCGATGTGGGTTTATGGAGGCATGACCGATTTACAGGAACGTTCTGATTTATGGAAGTGGGATATTGTATCCAGTATGTGGACGAATACCAAGACGAAACAAAATCCTGGACCTCTTCATAGTCATGCTGCTTGTCATCTTCCATCGTCCATGATCATTTTTGGTGGTGAACGTGATGGGCACTCTACTAACGATTTATGGAAATTTAGTTTCAGTAAGTACCTTTTTTAACTTTCGGTGTTTCTAAGAACGTGACTGAAAAGCAGGCCGTGAACTTCTGTGCTAAGTTGGGAAAACATCCCGAGGGAGGTTAAACTTTCCCATTACGGTGTTCAAGAATAGATTTTTACCTTAATCCATACTGTATCCACTCTAATCTTAAAATCCTTACATCGTGAAAGCCCAAAGGGCTTTATTTCCCCTTTCTTAAGTCCGAATTTGACACGGGAGATGCATGCCGAAAAGATTGAGGCGTAATCAATATTACACCTAATCTAGCTTCTATAAATATTATAACAGCCCAGAGCAAAGCTCATTTCATTTCTGTTAAATATTTAGTCGCCCTCTTTCTCCGTTCCCAAATACCAGTAGTGCAATAGATGTCAAGGTATCTTTTATTCATTTTTTCCTTCGGTTAACGCACACGAAATGGAGCTGTGATTGATGTAACCTTCTAAAAATTTAAAAGGAAAATTTTCACAGGCCATGTAATAGTCGGATTTATTAATAATTTTTGTCAGTGGGCAATTACTTTATTTTGATTAATTACTCCCTGTTTCATTTATTCCTATTTAGGTTAAAAACATTCCAGTTCGTTTATGCAAAAAACGGCTTAAATTAAAATTTAACTAAACTCAATAAACAAAACGAGGAAAGGACAAGTCCCAAGTATTTTAAGTGCTTTATTTATATATAAAGGCAATTTTATGTTCTAATCATAAACTCAGAAGTATTTAGGATGTGAAAACCAAACTTTGTTACTAAAGAATTTATATTCTTTGCTAATACATACTTAAATCCTAATTTATTAATTCTGGAAAAAATCAAATTGAAATTTTAATTTTCAAATCCTGATTCAAATTTAATGTCTAGATTTTAGATTCTGTTCCTTGAAGTCCAACTTCTGAATTTTAAACTTCTAATTACATATTTCTTTCTAAGTTTTTAATTTAAACTTAGTTTTGGTAGATCAAGGAGACATGTTTTAAACATCAAGTTTAAATTTTCGTTTTCTTATTAGACTTAAATATTGTGAATTTTAGACAAAATTTATATTTAACAAAATAACCGGTGTCTTTATGTGAAAATAAATCAGTTAAAATTCTAGAAAATACCACTTTATTCTAACATAAGTAATAATTTTAGAATCACAAATCGGAAATTAGTCAAAGGTAAACTTTTAATCTTTCTGATGGGGGCACAACTAACCAGTACAAAAACAAAAACACATATTTATGTAAAAAAAAACTTTTCATGTCAAAGTCGTTCTTATAAAATGTTCGCACTTCATCACTGTTCTTCTTCTTGGCCATATCCGCTTAGCGAATGATGGCTATCATTATCGCTATGGTTATTTTGTTGACTGCTGTTCGAAATAGTTCAACCGATATTACCCCATACCATTGTCTCAAATTTTTGAGCCATGATATATGTCTTCTGTCAGGTTGCCTTTCTTCTGCGACCTTTCCTTATAAAACTAGTTGAAGGATGTAATTATTATTTCTCATGGCATGGCCCAAATAAGCTACTTTTCTAATTTTGATGGTTTTTGATAGTTCCCTTGCGGACTTTATTCTTCGGTGAACCTCATCATTCGTTATATAATCTGTCTATTTTGTTCTGAGTATTCGTCGGAATACCTACATTTTAAAAGCTTCAACTCGCTTGCATCACCATTTTAATTTTTTATTGTGAATTTTTCCATTTCGATTAAGTAATTTATATGTATAGATCCTCCTTGAACTAACTGAAATCTATCTTTTATACTAGCACCAACTGGATACAAGACCTGAAAAAAACAGTTGTCTGCAATATTGGATAGGATTGGAAACATGATTAGTACTATTTCTATCGTCTATTTTCCTTGGTATCTTTTCAGGTCGTTCTAATTTAGAATCTTCTAAAATTTGCTTTTAATTATTAGTTTTCCGCCCTATTTCAGGAAAACCACTTTCTCGGTTCTGTTCTAAAATTTTACAGACGAAGTTTACTTTTAATTTGGCGACGCCAAAACCGGTATTTAAATTGAAATGAATTCAAAAACTTCCAGGGTTAGTGTCAGTATTCAGAGAACGTCTTTCGGATTGGAATCTTGTCATTATTGAGAAAGAAGAACCCAACATTTCGTCCGTTTTCTTGAGGGGTTATATCAGGAGGAAAAGGAGGCACTAAAACAGCACGGTAACTCAACATGTCCGGGAAGGGTTTCGCCTCTGGCTTGGTTTACAAGTTGAGTTACCGTACCCTTCTTTCTCTGTCTTCTTCTTCCTCCTCCTGGTGTGGTTCACATGTTAAGTTACTTAAGAAGGCGGGCGAAACGTTGAGTTCTTCTTTGGCAACAATGATACGGTCTCAACCCGGAATACATTTCAATTCTCAATGCATTCAAAACATCAATCAGTACTCGTAATAAAAATATAGATTTGAACTTTAAAAATACCTCTCGGTAGTCTCTTGCCTTTGAAACTTCCGATTTTTCTTGTAGCGCTTCATTGAAGAACGTTAATATTTTGACATAATTAGTTCTTGTCAAGATTTAAATATATGCTTTTTGCCAAATCTCGTATGAAGTTTATTTCATTCTTAATTAAAGAGACAAAACACGAACAGTTTCAATACCTTGCAAAGAATCTTGTGTAACAAGATTGATTCCACGCGCAAAACAATATACAAATATTGCAAGAGGTTGGTTTTCTCTGATACGTTTTAGAAGTCCTGAAATATGGCCACTAATATTAAAAGCTCCATCATAACATTGTCCACTACAGGTTAGTCTGTGAAATCAAATATCGCAGTAATATGTCATTTATTACTCCATATAATGCTTCGAAATCTATAAATGCTGTTTCATATAATTTTAAAAATATTTTTTGCATTTTTAAATCATCGCCCGCAATTCTAAAATATAACTATACATATAAAGTCATCAGCTATGATGATTTTTGTGTAATTAATTAGCTTATTTTGAATTCCCTTCGCCATATAGGGCAGTATTTCATTTTGAATCTCTTGGGAAATCCATATTTAGACCTTTTTAACCATGATTCAAAACGGGGCTGTCCATTGCACGTATTATTATTATTATTATTTTCTTAGAGATGGTCTCCTTGTAGTCTCTGTACTGCGGCCAGTAAGGCCTATTGTACCATCCAGATTAGTGAGACATTTAGAGGATATTTGTGTCTTTAATAAAGGCCATAGTTTTTCTTAAATGTACCGGCCTTACCTCTTCTTCGGTCAGCTTTTCCGCCCCAGGAATGCTACGCGCTACGGTTATGCGCTACGCCTACTATCGACAAAACCATCGCAGTAGCACAGTAGATGAAGAGAAGTTTCTTTCTCCTCTTCACACCCTCTGCACGTTGGTTCTTCTCTGATTTCCATTGTGTATATGTAGATGTTTATTTAGTTGACAGTGATCCATCAATAGTCTGACATTCTCCTTACTCATACTGAGTAAGTTAGCCGTCAATTTCTCCGAAGGGCCCTCTAGAAAGACTTTTGGCTGCTTTTTTCCAGGGGTTTCCTTCGAGTGCGAGTAGTGTCATTGCTTAAGCAACGTTTTAACCTCCTGCTTTATAACTTCAGATGAAATTCCACAGGCTGGTCGCAGTCCTATAAAAGGCTTATTTCTCGTGTTTTTTGCTAGGCGGTCGGCTTCCTGGTTTCCTGTTATTTTTGAGTTCCCAGGTACTCATATTAATTTCACTGTATTGTTTGTCTTGGGTTCTTTGACCCTGCGAACGCAGTTCATTACTAAGTCTGAACTAGCCTCGCAGATTAATGCCCTCAGGGCAGTCTGACTCTCAGTCGCTATAAAGATTCTCTTCTTCTTCTTCTTGTAATGCCTCTCCTATCGGAGGTGGTGATCAATAGCGCTATCTGTACTTTGTTAGCTGCGGCTTGAAATAAGGAAACACTACTTGTTCCACACCAGTCCCGTAGGTTCTTCCTTCACTTATCTTTCCTTCTATTTTGCCTTGCATAATTTTGTATCGTTCGTGTCGTATCAAGTGTCCAAAGTATCCTAATTTTCTCTTACTACTGTAGTTTCTCTGTAGTAATTCCTGCGCACAAGTTAATATGGCATAAATTTCTGCTTGAAATATTGAAACATGAGTCCCGAAATTAACAGATATTCTGCATCCCGGTTCATATATTCTAGCCCCAGTTCCTCGTAAAGTTTTGGAGAAATCTGTATAAAATGCCAGTCTGTTAACCTCCACCGGTTTTTGCTTACGTAAACAGTCTTCTCTAGTAGGAACTAGGATTCCAAAGGTTCTGCTGGTGTGCGTCTTTTTAATCCTATCTGGCATCATATTAAGTGTAGGGTGTTTATCGATTTCATTTAGGACGGCAAGATGGTCTTCCTTTAGGAGAGTTTACTTCAAGCCTGTATGCCCCACTTACTGCCCTTTACTTTACCATCAGCTAAAGAGGGGGCAGATTCAGCAGGGTTTCCAAGGCGACTGTGGATGTTGATGACATCACCCCTGTAATTTCTAGGCAAGCTAGTCTTTGCATCTTGCCTAACTTGTCTCTGCAGTCTTTGACTAGTGTCCTCGGCCACTATACTAAAGCTGCGTATGTTTACTACGGGACCATAGTAGTATAAATTCAATAGATCATTTTGGGAGATAACCCACAGTTCTATCCGAACATATGTCTACAAGTCCATATGGCTCTGATAGCTTTGTTCGTTATCATTTCCAAATGGGATTTAAAGGATAAATTGCTTTCTAGAATGACTCCCAGGTATTTAATTTCATTCTCCACCTTTATTGGTTTGCACGTAAATACAGCAACTATACAAAATTTGAATGTGCTTCTTTATGTCCTTTACATCCAGAAATAATTTTTAAAAGACACAATCGAGTATCCTTTATTTCTTGTTCTTGTTGTTTCGATAGATTAGCAAATACATTTACGCTTCTTTATATGGCATCGCAGCCTCTGATGTGTAGTGCACTTTTTCATAGCCTTGAACTTCTCCAAAGCTTTCTTCCAGTTTGTGAAACCTTTGATGAATTAGTCTTCTTCAGACGTTTCTGGTAAAGGAGCACAAGCATATCATAATTATTTAAGTCACTTACATGTATTGCGCCATTCTGTTTTGAATTACCTTTTCGTAGTGTAATTTGAATTAGAATTTTTTTGTCGTTTTCTAAACATATAACTAGAAGCACATGTGATATTGGTTATGTAAAATCGGTAATAGAAATTTCAGGTTTGTTAGTAACATTTTGCATTTTCAAATTTTTGTAAACGGCAAAATTTGGCTGTAACGAGCTTTTTACTTACATACATATAATCTTTATAGGGGCACTGCCCCCATAAGTCTCTTATTATGGGAGCACAGGTCCCGGTGTCCTCACGAAGTCGGGCCTAGGTTTCTGAGTAGGATTTAAATGCCCATCAGTCATGAATTCTAGTAGTTTTGAGCTGTAAATACAGCTGCTTCAAATTTCAAATTTCAAATCGCAAAATCAAATTCGGTTTTTTGGAGTTCAAAGGTTTCGAATCTGGGTTCTTTTAAAATTTGTTTTAAGCCACCCCAAATGAAAAATTCGATTTTTAGATATTTCATAGCTACAAAATTTAAGTCAAGTTGCAAACATTTGCATACGAACCGGAAATCTTTTAGATTTGAGATTTGGAATGTTGGCAGTTTACTTTGAAACTTAAATTTTGTCTGCGGACAAATTCCTAAAAATGCGAATTTTAAGATTTGAATTCGATTGGTAGCTTTATCTTTAACGTGGCATTGAGGGTTCTAAGAAATAATAAATAAATTCAGTGTTTCCGCGTTGACCGTTTACATAAATTAATATATTCATGAAATATGCAAATTCTGGTACAAATTAACAGAACTCCAAGAATTCCTGCATGTACTCGGAATTACGAATGTTTTTTAGAACAAGTATTTGTATGTGTAACAAAAAAAGGAAAACAAAGAACAATTGAGAGAAAATTGGCCAAACAACATTACGGTTGTAAATTTCTTTTCCGATATCCTTATAGGAAACTTGCACTTGGCGATACATTTCTATCAGATAAGAATTGAGGACGAGGGGTTAAAATAAAACGTTTCTTATCTGAAACGGTTTGTTCTTATCGCACTGTCCTTGTTAAAGGCCTTGTTCCAGTTTCAAATAAATTTGAATAACCAACCCTAAATTAAACTGCAGTAAAATTTAGCAAATTAATTAATTTTGGTTACTGGTAAAACTTTGATTACGCGAGGAAGTTAAAATAGAATCACAACATCCTGTCTTTATAAAAACATCCTCACTGAATAATTCATTGTACTAAAAACTGAATAAATCCAACCAGAAAAGGAGGAGTTTGCTCATATTTTTCTTCATATATGGCTCGTAAAACTTTTATAACAGCATCGTGTCTTTGTGGGCTCTTCTTATCATTTTGTTTACAGCAATTTTATGTTCTTACTGTGAGAAACTGAAACACTTAACGTTTACTCCAATCTTCTTATTTAATTTGTCGGTTAGTTGTTGCCATGAAAGGAGCACTGAATTTATTTAAAATTGTTTTATTTAATTAAAATTGCGCATTTCTGCTAGTTTCATGTGTAAACATCTTTGAACAAGGTTGTCGGGCTTATTATTAGGGAAGGTTGAAAGCACTGCAGAAAGCAGGAATATCTAGAACTTGATAAACAGTATATTTACCTTTGAAGTTGTTAGTGTCGTGCTAGTAGTAACGTTATCTCCTCGTACCCCAGATGTTTCCTTTGTTTTAGTTAACTTATCTATCATTCTAATTTTAGTGCTAAAGGTCGAAAAGCAAGAATTTGTTAACCTACTTACTTGTTCTTGGGGTGTATTGTGTATTGTTTAGACTTTAGGTAGGTACCGAATTTAATGCGGACTTCTTATACTTCCTGTAATAATTAAATTTACGTAATATTTTAAGTTTGAATTATATGCAAATGGGAACATTCTATTTGACGGGGTTGGATTGTTATCGCAAAAATAGTTATTTAATTTAAAGTTGAAGCTACAATTTTAATAATGTGTCCATTTAAATATCATATCAAATACTTCATAAATTTAGAATATTTTAGGATAATAAGTTCCAAGCGATTTAATGATTGAATGCAAGGAGAAATATTTTGATTTCAAATCTCGATACAAAAGCTCTTGGAAGATCATGTTTGATAAATCAATTTAACAGAAAATTAGGAAAAATATAAAATAAAGTGACAGTTAGACAATACAGACAGTTAACGTTTATTGTAACGTTGAAAACAATATACAAAAACGTTGAGGGGTTACGCCCCTCTTCGGCCAGTGATGATAAAAAAATAAATATTTGGTAGAAGTATAATAAATAATAAAAGTATAAAATAATGAGTGAAAGTAGTGACAGATATAAGTTGTATATGGATGATAATTAGAAGTTAAGCGGTGATGATCTTGAAGATGTCCAGTGGTTGATGGGCTGGTGATTCGTAGGAGGGGGAGGTCTGTTGTTATCGTCTTTTTTCGATGAGGGGGGTTTGCTTTCGGACTTCGCTGTGTTCTTCGGGGAGGTCATCTGTTTGCAGAAGCATAGCTGGTGGATGAGGTTTTTTAGTTTTTGGTTTTCTGGTGATGGCAGAGGGGGAAAGAAGGATTAGCCTTGATGGTGACTGGGGGTCGTTGATGGTTTTGCTGACGAATTTGGAGCAGATGTTGTCTAGGCGTTGGTTTATAGGATACCTATATCTGATCTGAAGGAAAGTGGAAAGAAAGTTTGTAGATTTTTCGAAGGAGAGGTATTTGAGTGAGAGGTGGTGGCTTGAGATCTGGTGGATAATGAATCGGTAATCAAGGATGGGCCTAATGAAGGTTTTGTAGGTGTGGAGAAGAGTTTGGGGTTTGCATCCAAGGAGGCGGCTTCGGAGTGCTGAGATTAGCGAAACTCTATGGTGAGCGCTGGACAAGTACAGACGAGTCTCAGGAGATAGGAGACAGTTGAGAGTGGGGGATAGTGTTAAACCAAGGTATTTAACTGTAGGGAGAAGGGGGATGTTTTGTAGTCAGAGGGAAATGTTGACATCGGTGCGTTGTTGATTTTGATTAGGAGGGTTGCTTAAAATGATCATTTGTGTTTTATCTGGGTTGGGTTTGACTCGCCATTGTTTTATCCATCTCTCCAATCTGGTGCTATATGCTCGCATTTGACTGGAGTGGCTTTATCACCTGCGTATTGGGCTGAGGTGAAGGCAGGATGGTCGAGGTAAAGGAGGTTGCAACAATATTGTAGGAAAAGGATCCTTGAAGGACTTGCTTGAGGTGTGAACTGATCAGAGAGGTGATTTTGGTATCGGATGTGGCAGGATCTGTTGGAGAGGTAGGAGCAGATTAATGCAACGCAGGGAACGGGGAAGTCGAGCGTGAGCATTTTATATAGGAAGCCCTCCTTACAAACTTTGTCGAAGGCCATCTCGATGTCCAGGAAGACGGCAAGGGTCCTCTATTTATACCTGTGGAGATGCCGGTGGTGAGTTTGAGGATGGGATCTCTGGTGGAGCGACTGTTTCTGAAACCATATTGTCCTTCTGGGAATATTTCGTTTTGTTGTACGAAGAATCGGAGTCTATAATAGCTAAGGAGTTTTTTAAGTGTCTTTAGGAGCGGGACAGGTCGGTAGGAGAAGAGTGAGTGTGGATCTTTGCCAGGCTAGGTTTCGGTATCATAACAACATGGGATTGTTTCAATTGGGCAGGATAGTAACCACTGAGGAGTATGACGTTGAAGATGTTGATGAGGAGTTGAATGGCAGAAGGAGGTAGTTATTTAATAGCCTTTCTTGTGATTCTATTTTGTCCTGGAGTAGAATTCCTTTCCAAATGGATAATTCTAGAGACTTTTTCGGTAGTAAATGGATTTAGTAGATGATGGGGGAGTTCTAGCTCAGGTAGGTCGTGATTGGGGATGTGAGGAAAAATTCTAAGGAGTAGATTGGTGTCGATTTCATGGGGAGGTATCGTCGAAGGCTGGATCTTCTGGGAATTGATAAGTAGGTACGGTACGCTGGAAGTTTTCGGCGAAGTGGCCGGCTTTATTTTGTCGATTACTGATGAAAATCTTCATCTTTTATCAGAAATTTAGTTTTAGCGAATTTTTTCATTGATTAAGGAACGCTTTAGAAAGTATTAGGGATATGCTGTATTATTTATGAACTTTTCAATACGAAGTAAATTTAAAAATCTGTAAGAAACACGACATTGTTAAAACTATTAGAAAATGTAATTAATTTTATAATTCAGTGACGCCTGTAATGGAGGCTTAGAAGAGACGCGAATACGTATACCCCAGAAAAACAGCACGTTATAAATAAATACATAAATAAAAAATATATATTTGAATAAGTAGCTCAGGAGAAGTAAGAATAAGAAGTGCATAAATAAATTATATGTATCTGAAAGCTCTCTGGGGTTTTGAAAATGGAGCCATTTAAGAAAGGTTTTTCTTGATAAATTTTTTTAGGGTTTATCCTTAGCTGTTTTGCATTATTTAAACAAGCATCTTGTATAAATCTGTGAACCAATTTGCAAACCTCGGTGTTGTACAGCGTTAGTATTTAATAGATATTTAATAGATAAATCATTTGAACAATTCTTAGTTAGGGAAGTTTAATACTAAGCTGACTTTTCGTTAATAGTTTTTATATCTTGGTTTTACAGAGTTTAGTACGTATAAGTGAAAATTTAATTATGAAAGGAAGTAGGTACAACAGCTTGATAAATTGCTAGATGTTACCATTCTAAAATCTGTTATTAACCATCACGAATTATTGCATTTTATATTTTTTTATTTGAATGAGAATGCCTTTGTTTATAGAAATTTGGCGGATTCGGCATTAATTACAAAATTTTTAAAACATACGCAGTTTAGTAATGGTTAAACCAAAATTTCCTTATGTAATAAACAATACCATCAAAATGCCACTTTTATGTAAAAATATATTATATTCTTTAGTGCTTCTGGTTTACTGCTTAGCTTTGTCAGACGATGTCATAAAAATGGCATTTTTTACTACTGAACTAAAAATTAATTTGCTTGAATTCCTTACAGAATTTGTTTCTTAAAATATACGAATTGTGAAAGGTTTTGAATATTTCGTTTAAATTTAGAAACTAAAAAAAGTAATAGAACAATAATTTTGAATTATATTCAAGACAGTAATCTCAAATGTATTTTGAACCCATGTTAGTGCATTTCGTTTCTACCCATTTAAAATTCCATAAAGAGACAACTTTCACCATGTGATCACATCACTAAAAGAAAATCATTTTACGTCATTATACATAATAAAAATCAGGAGCAAAATGAGTTGAAGCAGGCCTAATATAGGTGAAGGGATTTACTGGGTCTAACTAAGGTAAAAACGGCAAATCCTTTCCTTTCTTGTAGGAAAGTAAATTATCTATGGTGTCGCAAAAAGAAAGTTTTACAACAAAAGAAGAAATGACAGAGCTTCAGGATGTCACATTTTTGTGAAAGTAATCAAGATTGTCATATATCTCGGAGGCAACATAAAAGAGCGTAATTTAAAAAAAATCCCATTTTGTTCTATGCACTGAAACTTCATGTGGAAAACAGGATGTGCTCTTTCATGTGGGGAAATCAATAAATTCTTCTAGGCTGCAAATTAGGTCAACAGCTGTGCAGCATCATCATTGTTGTTGTTATTATTAGGATAACCCATTGTGCACAGGTTTTATTCTTTTAAGTTCACATGGTTACACGAAATGAAAATTGTAGTAAAGAGGGTGGAAATTAAAAGTTGCAAGTTTTTATTTTTAGAGTTCTATGAAAATGTTAATTATTAATGTTGTGGTTTTACTAAATATGAAAATAGGTTTTTCTGAAGCTGCCTTATAATTATTTTAATTTTTATATTTGTATGATGTTTAAATGAATTTGTTTTTGGATGAATTGGAATTCGAAATTATAGAATCGTAAGATGCCGAATTATAGTTATAAAAGTTACTTCACATTAAGTGAATATGTTTTGAACATTGTCCCAATGCGTGAAAAAAATTAAAAGAATTTAAATTTAATTATAAATACATACGTATGTACTTTAGCACAACATTAAAATTTAAAATAGGTATAAATTTGTAAAGTTCTAGAGAACGGCGTATCTTCGTTTTATTAATTATGTAACAATGGCTGAAGTTTTATTCTATAATCATGAGATTCGTGAGCGTAGCAGGTGTCTAGAAGATTCTTTTTATTGTTGATATGACATTTAATGTAGAAGGGTAGAAAGCAAGAAGGTCGATAATGCTGCCAAAATTAAGCATCATAATGTTACCATGAAGATATATGAACTCAAGTGGCAAGCTATCTAAATTGGAATATTTTATTTGAAATACCACTAATGTTTTATACGTGTAGGTACTTTTCACGAAATGATTAATTTCATAAGTTCTCGATGTGTTGCTTGTACTTTTTGTTGTTTTTCAATGCAAAGTTATCAAACCGAAAAATAGAGAAATAAGGGATTATTACAACTCGATGTTCAGATTTGGCTCGTAACCAAAGAAACCTCAACGAAAAGCATTTCTTTATTTAGCGTTTTTCCTAGAAAAGTAATTTGGAGAAATTAATCTTTATACCAACGTCATATGGGAAGTTTTAGCTATATTTAATACTGAATAATACATTTGCTCAGAAAGATTTCTGCTGTATAAGTATATAACCGCAAACTTATACGTTTAGGTTTATCTTCAAAGGAATGTATTTTATTGTTCGATTAAGCTTGAATATGTACCTAAGCATATAAAAAAACTTAGACATATATACAAAAGTTGCTTACTAATCTATGCATTTTTGTTAGCTTTTCATTTTTCACAAAAAGTTGTATAAACTATACTACGCGAAAATATTGCCTGGTTTTATGTTAGTACGTATTAAATGACGTCGTCTGATCCATATAGCTTATAAATTATAGTAAAATAGACTTGCTTTAACTGTGGAGTCCAACAATCTAAGCATAATCATCTATTAAAAAATAAAAATGGATATCCCATGGCACCTCTCTATATGTAATCTGAAAAAATCTTTCCAAGAGATAAGAGCACTTAGGCCGTCTCTGGTCGAGAATGTGGTACTAAAACATAGTCATGTTTTTAACCACCACAGAATAAAACTGATACATCAATACTACTAACATTTCAACAATATTTATGAGATCACTTTGTGAAAATATTTTCTTCTTCTTCTTCATTGTCGTCGATCCTTTATGGATTGGTTGGTGGCAGACTTCTACTGTTGTCGGTTTTCCGATAGTCGTTATGGTTCGGTGTAATTTCTGCACTCGGCATCTTTAACTATCTGTTGTATGTATTCCATTCTGGGTCTCCCTACCGCGTTTCCCTTCTATTATTACTTCTACTAAAGTTTTTAATATTCCTTCATGTCTTAAGATGTGGCCGACTACTACTCGTCTTTTCTGTGTTTGTATCCATAGACTTCTTCTTTCGTTCACCCTCCGTAGCACTTCTTCATTTGTTATCATGCCCGTCCATTTTACCTTTAGTCATCTTCTGTAACACCACATTTCTAATGCTTCTAGTCATTGCTTTTCCTTTCTCCCCACAGTTCACGTTTCACATCCATATAATGCTGTGCTCAACACATATGCTTTAATTACCGGATTCTTCTTTCTAGTTTGATACTGTTGGATGTTAGCAGATGTTTCACTTTATTGAAGGCCCTTTTTGCTTGTAGTATTATGCTATTTCTATCTGTTGTTATAATGCTCCCCAAATAGCAGAATTCCCTTACTTCTTCTATTGTTTCGTTGTCTATTCTTCTTCCAGTCTGTCCATACCCACGTTTCCTACATACCATTATCGTTGTCTTTGATTTATTTAATTTTATATTGTAGTTCTGCTTTAAGTCGTTGCATTTCGTTTAGGGCTTCTTATAGTTCTTCTTCAGTTTCTGCTAGCATAAATGTCATCTGCATAACGCAGCATCTTGATCTTTTCCCCTTGTACTGCTACTCCCATGTTCAATCTTTCTTTTAAAACGTTTAATGCTTTCTCTCTCTAAGTATATAGTATTTTAACGAAAGTTTATTGGTATTTAATGCGTTTCCAAAACATTTTAATTCTTTAGAATACCCGGATGGAAGTGCACTTTGATCAACTTCCGCAGAAATAGTAATTATTACACCTAAGAGGCATTACGACGAAAACTATTCGACAATGGTTTACCCCCTTCCCTAAAAAAGCTAAATATATATCTTGTGTCTCGAACATGTACTAGAAATGCATTTCCAGCGAAAATAGTAACAACACTCGAAAAAATTAATACTCCAGAAAAATCTAGCTCGTCAATGGAATTAAATATATGCAAATATCCACGAACTCGGAAAAGGATTCAAGAAGTGTTACTTCTCGTCAGAACCGACTTTCAAAGAAAATTAAACAACAGAAACAATAATCAACAAAGACAACGTGCGAAGATTTAGAATACAAAATAAATTAACATATTTTCGATGTCTAACGTGTTTACAAATTTATTAAAAAACGAACCTGACGGTGTTCAAACTTTTACATCCAATCCAATTTTGTCATCTGCAAAGGCAAAACTTAAGCCAAAGGGAAAAATCGTTGGCACTTCCTAGTATTTATTATAAATCCCTGACTGCATACATATTTTTGTTAAAAATTTTAAATTCGTACTTCCTACTACCATTCTACCATTAGATAGTGGTTAAAAGTTACTTATCTACCTCCGGGAGTTAACAGTTCATTGTTTATAAAATTGCATTCAAAAGCAGGTTCTACCTCTGCAACTGAAAACAAGCAGTGTTCTCGAGCATTAAAAAACATCTCCAATGTTTACCAGAAGATTTTGGATTGCTAGAAAGAACCACCCAGATTGGTTCACAAGTCCTAGTGTTTATGATCCGAGGATTAACTTTTAAATAGCAAATGCCCATAGCTTATTAAATTTCGGATAGTCTAATAAAGGCAACAATTTTAACGACAAGTGAGGTTCTAAATTCTGCGGGTTTAAACATACGTGCGGTTGTGTGTGATCAGGCTTCGACAGCCTCATTTAACAAAAAGTTTAAGAAACGTTTTTTTAAATAATAATATACCTATACACCTAGGCGATAAAGTAGTATCGTTTAGTGATATTGATTTGATTGATTTTCTCCATCCTTTTATGCCCCTAGGGCATCGGGTCTTCTATCTATTTTCTGTGCGATTTCCAATCTCTTCCTAACCTTTTCGCGTCCGCCATTATCTTTCCTTTTCTTTCCAGTTTCCACTATGTCCTTTATATTTTCTTCAAACTGTTTCTTGGCCATCCTCTTAATCTACGTCATTCCACTCTCATTTCTGTTACTATGCTAGGCAGTTTATCTTTCTCCGTCCTCCATAAATGTCCGTCCTAACCATTTTACTTGCTGTTTCTCTATGGTCGTTATTACTGGTTCTTGTTTCAGTTTGTTCCTTATTATTTCGTTTCTCACTGGGTCTATTTTTACGTTTCATGTTACTTTTCTCAAGTATTTCACTTCCGTTGCTGTTATAGCTGACTTATGTTTGTCTGTTAAAGTCCAGCTCTCTGCTCCATAAATCAAAGTTGGTAGAAACACCGTTCTATAAATTTTCATCTTTGTTTTATTATTTATCTTTCTTTTTCCAACTAGTGTACTCTTTATGGTATAATACAGATTGTTCACTTTGGTTTAGTGATATTACAATTTTATAATTTAGATAAATGCCACATCAACCGACCAAGTGTATACCTACTTAACGGAGAGTCACATAAACCCCAATGCATTTGAAAAAATGAAAGTTAAATTGGTTACACAAACATTCAGTTACAGTCTGGCTGGCGATTTGAAAAGCGAATTGAAACAAAAAAAACTCAACTATAAAAAACACAACAGAATAGTTAAAAATGTATTTGATTGTCTAAATAGCAGTATCTTGAACGATTCAAACCCGTATCCCCGTGCAATTTCGAATAAAAGGTCATCGATACAAAAAATATTGAAAAATGCTTTTGAATGTTTTGAAAATAGTATAAAAATGTATAAATATACAGGGTGTTCCATTTAAAATAACAAAGTTGATGTCAATTCCGGCGAAACCGGAACTGACAGAAACTTGTTTCCTATGTCAACAAATGCCATTTAAAGAGTATATTACATATACCAAATTTCATTTTGATATCTTAAAAAATAAAAAAATTATGGGGGTGCCCCAGGTTTCGTTGACCCGGTATATTGATATTCTACGAAAGATTTTTTCAAAGGAATTTCGTATATGAAAACAAAAGTGGCGTTCTTTTGGTAGGCCTTTATTCGAATCAGGGATTCATATAAAGGTAGATTGGCATGATTAATAGGATAACGTAAATCTAGCATTCTTTTGCCGATTGATTGTAATTCTTGCAAAAGTGGAGATAGTTCCTAAAATTTCGTTAATTGTTATTCTGGTATTGAAAATAACTTTATTTAAATTATTATTTAATTCTTCATATTTAGCTCTATTTCAGTATAGTTGCGTTAATAGTAACTGATTATTATAATTAATGGTTATGTCTTGCGTCCTACTTATTAAAACGTCTATAAGGAAGCAAGTAGTTCTTTATTATTCTATAAAGCGCTAGCATGAAATAAATTGATTATGGTTTTGCAATTGGGAGAGTAAGATTTTAGTTAATCTCCAGGTGAAACTAGTGAGGATGCCTGTTCTGAAAGAGGCTATAATCATTGATATGTCGTTTTATTACTAAGTTTGTTGGTATATTTCGCAAATTGTATGTGGCGTGTTCGTAAATGTTGTGAACGATATAGAGTCCTATAAAACGGGGTTTCTTTTTATTTAGAACATTGGTTTTAACATAAACTTTGTGTCCTAATTTAAATGAATGGGGTTTGCGAGATTTATTAATCTTTTTATTACATTTTTCTTTGGTTTGCTGTTGTTTGTTTTGAAGACCGTTATAAAAATTTTCCTTTATGGTCAGTGACGTAGTTTTCGTAAAAGTTTTTGTTATACTCGAGGTTAAAGGGGTTTCGGCTTTCGGTATGACCAAATAAAGTTTTATATGGCGTGTAATTTAGATTTGAATGAATATAATGATTATAAGCTGCAATACAATATTGGATTTTTTTCATTTCAGGGATATTTTCAAGTAAACTATAATGTTCAAGGAATAGTGGAATGTGATCGTTCTACTATTGAATTTGAATGGTGATAATATGGGGTTGTTACGTGTAATTTAATTTTGTGCAATTCTACAAAACTTTTCAAGGGTTGTTTGTTAAATTCTCCATCAACGACTAAAGTGTCAGGTGCGGTAAAGGTTGTTATGAACTTAAATAGATTGTCTCTTATTACATCTATCAAATTGATCGATTTTAAATGATAAGCTTGAGCGAATTTTGAAAAAGCATCTATAATTGTGAAGTATTTCTGTCTTCCTATTTGAAATATATCCATATGCAATGTATGAAGTTGTCGGTTCTGAGTAGGGGTTATATTCAAAGGTTGTTTAATAGGGCGCCTATTATATTTGGCAATTATCAATATATTTTTTGACATTATTGGAGATTCCTTTCCAATAATAGTTTCTTTTTAATCGTCCGGTTGTTTCGGGGATTCCTCTATGATTATTTTTATCTTTGTGATGATTTTGAATTAGAGTTAATCTTTCGCTTTTATTTAAAACATAAGTAACTTGTGTTGTATATCTATAAAATGTAGGGGCATTCTCGTTGGATATGTCAATGATAAAATTAGAAAAGTTAATACATAGAAAATCAGCGGAAAAGAAACAATAGCAGAAGCGGTACAAGAGATAATGTTCAATGCTATCTATTCTAACACAAGCAGTTTGAAATACATAACTCACTGATTACACTTATGTCCGTAACGTTGGATTGATATTTATTATTATTATTATTATTATAATCATATTCCCTTTTACCTAATCGGTGTCGGGTTTGCTTTTTACATTTTATTTTATACATCTTACTTTATATATTTACATTATGTTTCATTTCGTATCTATAAATTTTTTCCATTCTTTTCTGTTTTTTGCTAGGTTTTTTGCTTCTTCCCATGTTTTTCCTCTATCTTGGAGTATTCTACTTATGTCTTGGTTCCATGTTTTTCTTGGTCTACCTCTTTTCCTCTTTGTCTGTGGTCTCGCTTCGTATACTAGTTTTACTTGTCTGTTATTGTTCATTCGTTGTATGTGTCCCCACCAACTAAGTTGCCGCTGCTCGATAAAGTGCAGTACTGGTTGTACTCCTAGTTCTTCCCTTATTTGTGTGTTTCTGATCCTATCTTTTCTGGTCACTCCCTTTACTCGTCTAAGGTACTTCATTTCCGCTGCTTGTATTTTGTTTTTTTGTCTGTTTGAGAGTACCCACGATTCACAACCATAGGTTAGGACTGGTCTATATATCGTATTAAAAACTTTTATTTTTGTCTGTTTAGCTATTTCTTTTTTATTTATGAATTTTTGACTCATTGCGTAGTATAGTTTTATTGCTTTGTCGATTCTTTCATTTATCTCAGCTTCCTGTTTTCCTGTTCTCTCGAAGTTTACCCCCAAATATTTGAATTCTTCTACTTGTTCTATCTTGACATTGTTTATTTCAATATTTGTTTTAATATCTCTGTCTCCTATTACCATTATTTTCGTTTTGTTTATGTTTATTTCCATGTCTTCTTCTTCCATTATATCCTTCCATATGTTTAAGTTTTCTTGTAATTTCTTTTCACTTCCCGCTGTTATCACCACGTCATCCGCGAAGACTCCTGCTGCCACCTCCACTCTTTCCAGGTTTCTGTGTCCAATGAATAGTTTATTTACTTTTTGTTCACTTTTCTTAATAATCTCGTCCATATGTACATTGAATAAGGTTGGACTTAGTCCTCCTCCCTGTCGTAGTCCCATTTCTGTTTTGAATCCTTCTGATTTCATGTTATTACTTATTATATAATTTGTGTTGTTTTTATACAGATCTTGGATCACTTTTATTGTTTTACTGTTTATTCGCTTTTCCTTAAGTCCTTTCCATACTTTTTCTCTCGGAACTGTGTCAAAAGCTTTCTGTAAATCTATGAAAGCTAGGTATAGATTTTTATTTAGTGGTTGTTTCTTCTCTATTATTTGTTTTATTGTAAAGACATGATCTTGGGTGTTTCTTCCGGGTCTGAATCCGCTTTGTGGTTCTGCTAGTTGTGGTTCTAGGATTATTTTTAGTCTGTTATTGATTATTTGTTCGTATATCTTCACTATCGTGTTTAATATTGTTATTCCTCTATAGTTTTTGCATTGTTTTTTGTCTCCCTTTTTGTGTATTGGCTTTATTAGTGCTACTCCCCACTCTTCTGGTATTTTTTCGCTTCCCCATGCTTTGTTTAGAATTTCTAGAAGGGTTTCCCTCCCCGCCTGTCCCATATTCTTTATCATTTCTGTGGTAATTCTGTCATTTCCGGGTGTTTTGCCATTTTTTAGTTTTTTTATTACGTTTTCCAGTTCGTCCATTTTTATTTCTTCAATTTCTTCTTCTTCTCTCTGGGTTTCAGTTTCGGTTTCATGTGTATTCTCTTCATTATTTTGTCTTTTTTGTCCTAGTAGTTCCTGGAAGTATTCTCTCCATCTCTGCATTATATCTTTTTTATTTGTTAGTATTTCTTGATTTTTATTTTTTATGTATATTTCTTGTGTTGTTTTTTTTGTTCTAAGGTTTTTTAATACCCTATAGAATAGTTTCTGGTTTCCTGTACTATCATTTTCCATCTTATTTCCGAACTCTATCCAGGATTTTTCTTTTGCTGCTGCCACTATTTCCTTTGCTTTTATTCTTTGCTTCTTGTATGTTTCATACTGTTGTGGGGTTTTGTTTGTTAAATATTTTTTCCATTCTTTCTTCTTCTTCTTGATTTCTTCTTTAATCTCATTGGACCACCAGGCTGTTTGTTTTTTCCCATTTACTGCTTTACATACTCCGCATATCTCTTTTGCCGTCTCTATGATTATTTCTTTGAATGTGTTCCAACCTTGTTGTATATTAGCCTGTTTTATACTATCAAATTTGTCCTGTAGTTTGTTTTCCGTTATTTGTAGGTATCTTGCAGCGATGTCTTTAATTCTAAGTTTATAATTTTTTATTGTTTTGTAGCTTTCTTTTTTTATTGTCTTGTTTTCCTTTATTTCTATGTCTTTCTGTTTTATTTTTCCTATCAGTAAGTAGTGGTCGCTATAAATTTCCGCTCCTCTTCTCACTCTTACGTCTAATATGTTTTTTCTCTCTTCCTTTTGTACTATTATGTAATCAATTATTGATTTTTCTCCTCTACTTTGTTGTTCTCTGGTAAATTTGTGTATTTCCTTGTGCTGGTAGAAGGAGTTTGTTATTATTAAGTTTTGAAGTTGGCAGAAATCTAGCAGCCTTTTTCCATTGTTGTTTCGTGTGTCCTCTCCATGTTGTCCTATTATTGTTTTATATTCTGCGTCTTTCTTGCCTACTCTACTGTTGAAGTCTCCTGCCAAATAAAGTGTTCCTTTAGCTTCTTCTGTTATTGTTGTTAGTTCTTCCCAGAATTTATCTTTTTCGCTTGCTCTTTCATTTTCGTCTGGTCCATATATTGATATTATTGTTGTGTACTCTCCTCGTTCATTTCTTAGTTCTAATAGTAGGATTCTCTCGGATATTGCTTTCCACTCTATGATTTGTCCTGCCAATTTTTTGTGTACTATACACCCTACTCCTGCTGATGCCCTCTGGTTACTTTGCACTCCATTGTATACTAGGGTGTGTCCGTTTGTAAGGTATGTTTTACCATTTCCTTTCTTTTTTGTTTCGCTTAATACCAGTATGTCTATATTTGTGTCTTCAAATTCGTTTATTATTTCAATTTCTTTGTCTTGTAGGCTTCTAGTGTTCCACACTCCTAGTTTCCATATATTTATTTTGTTTTTTCCTTGTGTTTCTTTTATGTTTCCTTTATTGTTAGTATTTTTGCTATTTTTCTTTTCCTTATTCTTGTTTATTTTTATGCTTGTGTGTTTATTATTTCTCTTCTTTTTTGTTTTGTTATCCTTGTTCATTTCCATTTTCATCGCCTGTTTTGTCGTTGTCCTTTCTCCCTCATCTTTATTAGTTAGTTTTTTATTGATATTTATTATATAATTTAATATATAATTATTTCCTTTATGGTATGATTCATATCCTTTATTTTTTATTTTGTGAGTATAAATCACAAATGCTTGAAAATTACATTTTCCAGTCCTTTATACAAAGGACTTTTATTTGGTTTATTGGTTACTGGTCTGTTGAAAGTTAGAATTTGCCGTTTCTCTCTTATCTTAAGTTAAACCGTAGAACACCTTTTTACTATGTGAGCTTTATAGACTCGCATGTATTGTATTAATTTATTAATTCAAACTTTAAGGCATTTGTTTAACAAAATCAATAATCATTTTAAACAAGAATGTATTTTCTAATATAAATTTTTCTTACAGCAACAGAAGTGTGGGAAAAGATAGTAGTAAATGGGATTAAACCACAACCACGTGCTGAAACGGTGGCGTTAACAGTATCGCAGCTCCTCCTGAAGGACGTATCATCTAATTCCTTGGAAGCTGGAGCAGCAAGAACAAGGGCTCGGACGTGCAATTCAGCAGATCGTGGAAACAGGCATTCGTCCTATCTCCCCAGTAATCGGGTTTCACCATGTGAGAAAACCTATGTGTTCAAAGCTTCCCAAAACAATTATATAGATGGTAGTGACATAGCCCAGCAATATTCCGAAAATGGTGGCCGTTCACAAAATAACAAAGGCGGCTTTTTACAGGAAATATCAAAACTATCGCATCTGAATATAGCGCGCCTTAACAACAAATGCAGTTATACCGTTCTGACAGGGTGTACTACTGATAGTACGGAAAGTTTATTGAGACAGTATGCCTCACCTCAAGGGGCGGAAAATGAAATGGAAGATAACGAAGTTGCAACACCCACCCGTGGAACGTTAGTTAAATCAAAATCGGCGTTTGTTATCAAAAGGAAGGACTTGAGAGACAGTTCTCCCCTTTCTCCTGAAAACGAGACAGCTAAAGATCAACAAAAATTACATAGGCATGTGGAATTTGCAAGTGGCACAAAGAAAATTCCTAGGGAACCAATATCTGTGCCAAATTTTAGCGTTATTACTCTGCCAACTCCGGTGTTGACACCTGTAGAAGCGGCGCGTTTAGTATTTTTAGATTCGGATGAGGAGAACGATGTGGAAGACGTATTCATACCGCCTGCTATCAATAATATAACCCAGGTTAAACCAGCTACTACGTCCAAAGATTTTACAATTTATGAAAACTTTAAAGTAGTCAAAAGAGGAGAGAGTTATAGTTCTCACCTAGGTTACGCAGATAATCCGTTGTATCAACATATAGTAAATTCTAATACATTCCAGAATAATTCTGAAGTAGCTGAGGAATCAAATGAAAATATATCATCCACGTCCGATTACGCTAGTATAGAAACTGTAAATAGATTATCATCCGCTAGCAGTTACAGTGTTAAAATGACACCACAAGAGGAATATTACAAAGGTAAAGAAACGGAAGTCGGAGGTCCTTTTGGATTTTGTAATCCAAATTATTTAGGCCCTGACATACAAGCTTTAATCAAAGAGGAAAATTCTGGTAAAAAGCAGTTTTCCAAGTTACTAAACACACCTGATAGTGTTTTAGAGGATTCCAACGGTGGTTCAGGAAAAAAAGGAGAAGATTGCTTAGAACTTCAGAGTTATAATGGAACAATTGATAAAAATACCAAAGTTTTATACAGAAATTCTAGAAATATACCTCCTAAATCTTTAGCTTTAGAAAAATCAAGTAGCCGTTCGAAAGACGCAAAATTCAGAGCCAGTAGTGCCAGTCGTGTAGAAAAAAATTGTACTAAAGTAGAACCTGTAAGTTTAGAAAGTCAGTACAGTCCACCTTTACAGGAATACATTCCTTTGTACGTTTTCGTAGTTGGCGGAAAGGAACAAGGACAGGTTACAGTTTTTAAAAGACCTTTGTCAATATGGAGGTTGAAATTGTTCTAAATTTGAAGCTTTTGGTTAGATATACGCATTCAAATCCGTCTTAAAATTCAATAACAAAAATGTATGCTGTGCCAAAATTTTATATTACTGAGCTTAGTGTAGACCTGCATATTACAAAAAAAACTATATTTGAAGAAATATTTCGGTTTTGATGCGTACGTTAGAATTTTTTTACGTAATATAGGTAATCAGAAAAAATTATTAGGGTTAAAAAGAAAGATTTGCTATCTAAATTGTCGCTGATTGCTTTTAGGCATTGTTAAACTCGCTAATTTGTTTGACTACCATTATAATTGGAAAACATATTCTTAGTTGACTTTATATTTTTACTAAAATTTAAGAATTTAAAATAATGATATAAAATTATTTCGTTTTGGTTTAAACGTAAACGACTGTTTTTACCCGATCAATGAATTCCACTTGTTACTAGTTTAAATCCCTAGAAAAGTAATAAACGTGTGATACGCCAAAACGTACAGCTGGTTACTTCTTATAGTTTCTAGGTAGATCTATTGTCGCTGCTTGTTTGCCAGTTCTTAGTTCGGTTTTGAATAACAAGTGGTTTTTTGTTAATGTAACCACTAATTATTGAACCGCTTTTTAATCAAATTAATGAGCAATCTTGAATTTTTGAGTTCCATAAAGTCAAAACGTACGTTTTTAAAGCCGAAGGTGTTTCTTATACGGTCGAATGTTTGAATACTTTTTTGCATTAATTGATTACGTAACATATTGCTTATCCTTTGGAATATCCGTTTTTTTTTTTAAATTTTAATGGCGTACCTGAACTAAATCATTACACATTACAGAAAACATTTCTTAAATTGTTATTTTCGTGGTGAAATTTTATGTCAAATTTACGTAGCAACTAATGTATCTTAATCCTTAATCACGTTAAAGGCGTACGTTATCTCCCTGTAACAAAAGGTAAAAGATTGCTACTTCTTCTTTGATTTTATGTTGCGTTGAGTGTTCTAAACATTCAAAATATTGATAATTTATTGTTTTTCTATAGTATTTTAAAAACAATTAGGGTATATCCGTATTGATAACTAAAAAAGTTTTGATACATATGCAGTGTGTCCCCAGATGGAGTACCTCTTTTATTTTTTAATTTTCAAAAAGAAAGTTCTTCTTTCTTAAAAGTGTTGCTTACCCTGAAGACTACAGTTATCATAGCTTAGGATAAGATCATTCAGAAAATTCGAACTCGTCTCTGGCAAACTACATTTATTGTTAATGTTTTTGGAAAAAACTTATTAAAAAAGTTGTTCTGAATGAAGAGAAAATCTTAAATTTGAAACTTGATTCCCCATCTAAGGACACTATATTATAGCTTTTATGATATTTTGATATTTTTCATTTTTCATACGTTACAGAGAAAAAGCACAAAGAATACAATTTTCCGCAGAAATTTAGCTTTAATTTTTAAATGTTCGATGTTTGAATGACTTTTTAGAAGAGTATGGCAAGGATGTAAAAAATCCAGTGGTTGTTATTTTACAGTGTTATTTTCAGTGTACAGGGTGTCTCTAAAATGCGTGGACATGGCTTAACCACAGATTCCTGGGCGCAAAATAAGATGATTTAACCCAACTTACCTATATCTAAATTCATTTCGTTAAGCCAGTATTTTGCTTCAAAGTTCTTTGAAAAAAAATTAATTTTTCTTATAACAACAAGACGCTTGGATCGATTTGGATGATATTTGGCATGTCACTTCATATGGACATAAGACATCTTTTGAGATGATAATGGTTATTATCGATGGACCATTAGTGTATGAAACATGTGTGTCACAGCACATATCAGGCAGTAACTCTTTAATGGCAAGACCGATAATTAAAATAATATTTTTTTCAGTAAGAAGCATTCAATAGTAAACTTTTTTGTGTGTTTCTAATTTGTGATATATGTTACGGTTTAATCACAAAAATTTAAAATCTGAGTGACCCTCAAAAGATGTCTTATGTTCATATGGAGTGACATGCCAAATATCATCCAAATCGATCCAAGCGTTTTGTTGTTATAAGAAATATTAATTTTTTTTCAAAGAACTTTGAAGCAGAATACTGGCTTAACGAAACGAATTTGGATATAGGTAAGTTGGATTAAATCATCTTATTTTGCGCCCAGAAATCTGTGGTCAAGCCATGTCCACGCATTTTAGAGACACCCTGTATAATCTGATTTTTTATTATAGAAACAGAGGAGGTAGTAGTTTGAATTATAAGAGTGGGGCTGTAGTATAACATTTAAGTACCTAACTAAAGTTAAATCTACAAACTAAATTCGATTTGTCAGATTGAAACGTGATACTAGTTATTTCTGAAATAAATTTCTACTTTAAGTTTTATAATGCCGAATAGAAAACCCTAAAAGTTGTGCTAGTAAGATGCTAAAAAACGTTAACAAAAGGGATCCTTTGCTATAAAATAGCTAGAATTTCTCAGTAATAATTCATTAGAGGTTTCTTAATTAATTAATGTAATTTCAAAATAATTATGTATCTTGTTTAGGTATCAATAATTTTGAAAAAGGAATTTTCATAAACAAAGCAAGAGGTGCCAAAGCTCCAGGACGAAAACCGTCCAAATACCACGAGGTTTGGAAGAAAAATAATAAGACTGATTTTCTTTTAACCATAAATTTTTATCCCCATCAAAGTAGTTCCCTTGGGTAGCTACACACAGATGGAGGTGTAATTTCCATTATTCTCAGCAGTCCTCGAAGGCTTCTGATGGAATGCCTTGCAACTCGTCGATTACGCTCTTCTGGATGTTATTCAAAGTACTAAAATGAGGGGCCTTCAAATGGTTTTTCAATCAGAGGAATAAAAAGAAGTCATAGGAAACGCTTTTTTCTGCCAAAAATTCGGTGTGACATGGAGCGTTGTCGTGGTGCAGCATCCAAGTGTGTACAATGCCCAAATCTTTTGTTAAAATAGGATGGACAGTAAACTGGTTTAAATTTAACTAATTGTTCGTTTTTGAGGTTGAAGGTCTTACTGCACGAAGTCCGTCTTCCACTTCTCGTCAGTCACAGTGGCGGATTCGCCAAGCTTTACACACAATTTGATAGTACAACGTTCCTCAAACTTTACCTAACGTACCTCACAAACACAGAGGCTCCCAACAATCGCGTACCAAGTTCAAATTTGTACTTAGCCTGCGGCAGGGGTTATTCTAACTGCCGTGTAAAGGTTGCCAGTCTCATTATTTTTCTGTCAAACCTCGTATGACAATTATTGTTTTAAGGAAAAAATTTTGGAAGTACATAAGAATGGCGAATACTTTAATTTAGAAAAATTGCTAGAAACCTCTAAACAAGAATTAGAATTTCAAGGGTCAAAATCAACATTGCCCAAAATTATTAGAAGCACAGGCTTTAAAAATCAAAGTGTACGAACAGATTTGTATTTTTTATACAATTTTTGTTTCGGTAGAAAATAAATTTTGTTATCTGCATATTAATTTGTTTGTTGCGTCACTTCTCATAGTTCGTGAAGCTTTATTATTATTATAATTTCTGTTTCGTCGTAAACTTCGTAATTTTTCTAAAAAGATACACAACCTGAACTTTTCATACGCTCATAAAATAATTTTAAACCATCACCTACTCTGTTTCTATAATAAAAAATCAGACTATAGTTTAATTAAGACATTGATTATTTGGAACTAATTTTGACAAGATTATAAAAATTTGAATCTGTGAGCTTTTTCAATGCCATTAAGCTTAGGTTTTCCAGTTTTTAAGTTACAAAAAAGGTATTACAAATAATGAAATGTATTAAATAAATTTGGAAAGCTACTCATATTATTATCAAATATTTTCCTTACTTATCGTACTTATGCAGTAGGTATATACAAGTTGGTTAAAATTATTGCGTTTGTTCAAGGACAATTATAACAGAATTAAATTGACTGAATTTAGTGCAATAATGCGAAAGTATGAGGCCGCATTTTTGTTATCTATCTGGCTATGAAAAAGAAAGTACAGGTCTCCAAATATAAGTTTGCCGATGGACGCGCAGATGGGGAAACAAGACAGGTAAATGTTAGAAAAAGATACCCAATTCTTCTCAGGCGCACAACGTGTTTTCAAGTACACTTCATAACCGCAGTAAT
This sequence comes from Melanotus villosus, assembly GCA_963082815.1. Classification (NCBI taxonomy): domain Eukaryota; kingdom Metazoa; phylum Arthropoda; class Insecta; order Coleoptera; family Elateridae; genus Melanotus; species Melanotus villosus. The sequence continues at coordinate 41,754,183 of OY720422.1, forward strand.
GAATGGCGAGGCTCTTCTTATGCGTTAGAACGAATTAATGCAGGGCTTTAAATATTTACAAATTAATTAAGTTAGCTCAGTACGCACTTTCTTATAAATGCGAAACGTATTAAATATTATAAACATAAATCCCAAAACTTATATTCAAAACGGTCCACGTCGAGTGTACAAAATGCTAAGTTTGCTGTATGAGAGTCAAGCCTCAAATGACGAGTCCCCACCACTTTCTTAGAGATCTACTGAGTGTCGGCAAACTTATATTTGGAAACCTGTACGTATCACATTAACAACCTTTTATTTTTCTACGTAACTCCCTTCAACATTAAATTTATAAACTTATTCCATCGTTTTTCCAATTGTCCCACACCTTCAGAAAACAATTCCTTCGGCATCTCTGTAGAATATTGTTCAACAGCTCCTTTGAGTGCTTCATCAGATGCAAAACTCTTTTCCCTGAGATGCTTTTTAAGTTTTTGAATAGAAAGAAGTCTGACGGAGCTAGGTGAGGGCTATAAGGTGGATGCCTTAACTCTATGAACACATAGTCATTGATCATCTGCTTTATGACACTGCGTTGTTTAACTTTAATTCCACTCATTTTATCAAGAAGTAAACCTTCTCAAATCTGTACAAACCGCACAAATTAAACACAACTTAGCACATGTACTTCTAAATGTCATAGCTATTTTTTAATAATTGGTTTGATATCGTCGCTATTTTGTTTCATGGCTAGGTAGATAACATAAAAATACGCCCTCATACTTGAAATATTACTTTGTTAAGTTACTGTACTTATTTATATAACTAACTGGTAAGTATGTAATCGTCCTTGTTAAAATATATCGTTTTAAAATTATTTAATAATTTAAAAATTGGAAGTTCCGATTTTTTGTAGCTTTGATTCTTGTTGTTATTGTGTTTGTCCTTTGTATATAAACCGAGATAACTGTTATCTTATTATTTTTCCAAGATATTTCTAAACCATAAGTAAAATCTAACTCAGGAACCAATTTATTTTCACTTTTTAGCAATTGGTTTCTAGAAACCTATTTTTTTAATATTGATTGTTTTACTTTAAGAGATACATTTTTGCTGTTATCTTAGAAGTGACTTTTAGATAAAGAAAGGTTAGACTTAGAATTACTTCCTTGAGTTTGGCTGAGTAGCAGTTTTCAGCAAAAACTATTGGTGGATTTTGAAATCTGGAATTTTGTAGAATTTTCTAAAAGTAATTCTACCTCAGTCCATTGATTGCCAAAGCCGAAAAATCAGGTTGAGAATATTTCAATTTTAATTATGATTACACAATTTTGCTGTTTTATGTTTTACTTAACTTGAACTGAATGCTTTATTAGTCACATTAGGTATTCAAGATGATTATTAAAAAGTGTTTTACCTTTTTGTTTAATTTTTTGATAGTAATTATTAGAAATCATACGCTGTTTGTTACATTTCCTAAAAACAGTGTTTGCTTTTGTTTAATCCCTACATTATTATAAATCTAAGAAAATTCAAGGTTAGTGATTAATATAGGTAAGAGTAAACTCCGTCGAAATAAATTCATAATTATAAATCCAGTGTAGTAAAAAAGATTTTAGGATTGAATAGGATTGGAGTCCATTATCTGAATTAGAAATTAAACAATAGGGAAATTTTAGTCGTCCATTTTTCGGGCGTTATATTAAATTCATAGGTAGATTTTGTAAAATTTATACATAATTTTCGAGATAAATTATTTTTACTGTAGTATGAATTTAGCAGTTCATATCTGTAAGTTTGAGGTTTTATAATATTTTTTTTCTTGTATCATACAGCATAATATGTTTATAGCATGTTTTACTATTCGTTTTAAAATGGATTGAGCGAGTGCTGTTATTATAATTCAAATTTATTCTGTGTCAAAGTAATAAAATAAGTTTGCAGTTTAATAAATTTGCAGACGTGCCATTTTGAAATATTCTTTTAATAAATGTGTGCTTTTGTGGTTTTACAAACAAAATGATATGTTATTAATTATCTGTATAACAGACTTTTGTGTTTGTATGGTCGTATTTTATTTAAATACATTTGTGTAAGAAAGATTGTGAATGTAATGTGCTATTGTATAATTATGGTTAATCATTTATAAAGTTTTTCTGTAATTATTGCAGAGCCCTGTTTTTTAGAAGTTAAAAAATATCCCTGCAGTTATAACAAGTAAATGTAAATTGTAGTTTTTGTAAATAGTTTGTTAATAAATTTAGTTTACTATAATTTTGTTTAATTAGAAAGATATGACATTTATGCAGAATCATAGTTTGCTCACTGTTCTAATTCGCCAATTTATACGTTTTTAGCTTGCACCAAAAAGAAACTCTGTACCTGAAAATTATTCTACCTACCACTTGGCCTACTATTTTACTGGTATTCTTAAGATCTATACAGGATGTTTCATAACGTACGGAGGAGACTGAAAGGGTAGCTAGAGGGGACCAAAATAAAGTTATTTTCTTAATAAACTTTTGACCAAAACCCAATAACATAAAAATAACAGCAGTTTGAAGTTCTTGCAAATTAATGCCCACTTATTTAATACCGCTGGTATTAATGAGGAAAAATTAGAAAGAATATCATTGCGTCTTCGTTTCCGTAGAAACATATTTCTTACAACACCTGATAATTTGCTGTTATGGTAGTTTAATTTTAAATTATACAGAAAGCACACAGTAAAAATAAGATACCTTTTTAAAAAAAGAAAACGTTATTTTATAAATTACAATTTTATTATGAAATAAGCTACAAACAATTCACCATAACAAAAACATTTATATTAGGTGTTCGAAATGCTGACCCTGCATTTCAACGCACATTTGCGCTCGACGAATCCAGTTTTCCGATACTCTTGGAAATTGTTGGCGTAACTGCTGTGTTGCAGCGTTGATGCGATGGCGCAAGTCGTCGGTTGTATCAACTTCGGTGGCATATACCAATTTTTTCATAAAACCCCATAAGAAATAGTCTGGGTTGAGATCTGCACTGCGTGGCGTCATGAAATGAATCCACCCCGATCGATCCATCTTTGCGGAAAGATGATGTCGAGAGGTAATCTCGTACAGTATGACTAAAATGTGAAGGACAGCCGTCTTGCATAAACCACATGGTACGGCGAACATCCAAAGGAACATCTTCGAGGAGCTCTGGCAGAACTTCCTGTAAAAACTGCAAATAAGAATGGCCATTAAGACGTGCTGGTAATTTGTAAGGCCCTATTAAGGTGTTGTTCAAAATACCAGCCCACAGATTCAAACTAAAACGTTGCTGAAAGCTACTCTGCCGAATCGCGTGCAGATTTTGATCAGCCCATATGTGAGAATTGTGGAAGTTGAGAACACCATTTCTAGTAAAACTGCATTCATCCGTCACCAGTACGTGTATTGGAAATTCTGCTTTCCTATTAGTGCGATTTAGCAGCCAATCGCAAAACTGCTGCCGCAGCGGATAATCCGTAGAAGTCAGTCCTTGCACCTTGCACCTTTTGCAGATGACAGTGGTACAAACCATTGCTGCTCAATGTGAGCCAAACAAAGGATGGAGAAACTTCCACTTGGTGGGAAATTTGGCGTGTACTTGTAGTTGGATCAGCATCAACCATTTCTAAAAGTTCGTCCTCCACATTCACCCCATGTTGATTTGTTCTGCCGCGACCATGACCTTTCTTAGGTTGTAAATTTCCAGTCTCTCTTCCGCGTTGGACTACTCTAAGAAAAGTATTTTCGGAAGGCGTTTGACGATCTGGAAATCCTTCCGAATACATACACCTTGCACGTGCAGCGGTTTCTTCAGCAGCTCCAACATAATAATCGTATCTACATATTCTTCGTTACTCTAGTTAGCCATTTAAATCGAATTAAACACTTTTAATAGCTGATGTATCTTAATTTTGACGTTTAATAGTTATTTAAGTATCAAGGGCGGTAGGTGCGTTTTACCGGTCGAGGGTAAATGTGTGGAGACCGACGCGTAGCGGAGGTCTCCATTTTTTACCCGAGACCGGTAGCACCTACGCCCGGGATGCTTATTACAATTTTTGCATGATCCATGCTGGTGTTAATTAAAAATACAGATTTTAGTTTTATTTATTTATTAAACTATCAAATTAACAAATTTTTAAATGATGTACTTTATAACTCACATACCGGCCTTAATGTTGTAGATTTTTTAACGAGGTTTCAATTTCGATCGCAGTCAAGTGGGTCAGACCTTTTTCTTTCTTAAATAGACGTGTTAGATAATACGTACAGATAACTTTACCCAGCTAATTCATTAGTAACTCCTATCGCTATCCATATTCAGCAGAGTGATCCACATTGATTGAAGACAGGTTGAATTTCCCGCCGCAGGTTTGAGTGTTTTTCACGTTGTTAACTTGGCAGTAATAAAATATGTTGTGTCAAAGTACAGCGTCGACTCGTTATTGTTTTGTTTACATCAGTGTGCTTTGCCTCGTTCTTCCAGGTTTTCTTGAGTTTTTGCTTAATTTCGCTCGTTTTCTTATTTTACAAAACAGTTCTTCTCAGAACTACAATTTGTTGGAAGATTTTGTTGTTAGGTAATTTTGAAATACACCTATACCACTCCCTTATGAGACGCCACTGAAAAATAAATCATGATAAATTCGTGTTGCCAATGTGACAACAATTTAATGTGGCGGGAAATTCAACCTGTCTTCAATCAATGTGGATCACATATAATGATATGATATTGCTATTGATTATCATTGAATTCAAAAGTCAACTTTTATAGGCAAAAATTATTATTTTCAGATGAGAATCTAATTATCTCATTCTTAACACGAGACTACATACATATAATCACTCAAAAATAACTTTGTGCGGTAGAAAGGCAGCTTAATGACAAAAGACGTACATCACTAAAAACTATAAATGATATGCTATCTCTTTGTGACAATTTATAATGCGTACCAGCCTCAACACCGAAAGGTACCTATAAGAGGTTAACGATTACATATATACATGTCAATTTCGGTTAATTTTGTACAGGAAATCAGAATTCCTAAAATAATTAATATTTCTAGAAAGCCTTCCGTCCGTTCTTTATATTTTCTTAGGCGTGCAAAAAGGTAGCACTTTAGATACTTGCCGTAGAGATAAATTACGACAAATTAGAAATGTTGGAATGTTCTTAATTAGTTTAAGTAACTATTCTAATCTAAACCGCAAATATTTACGTGTATGGCTGTATTAGGGTGGCCCTTAATTATGGTTGAAACAAATTTTGACCGGGTCACCCCCCAAATCGATTCTAAAAAGATCAAAGGTAATTTTAAGATTTACCAGACCTCTCAATTCCGTCGTTAAGGGGTGCCCCAAAGAGCCTGCTTTTTCTCATTTAAATAACATAGGTTTTCAGCACACTTCTGGTTTTTATTTTTTTTACAAAAGTACGTGTGCCTGAAAAAATCTGATGAGTGCTGCGATTCATTGCTCACTGGTGTCCCATTCATGGAAAAATTATGGGAGCCAAGTGTCATATCTTAAGCAAATAAATGGGGGGTGAAGAAAGGAGTAATTTTAAAATATTGTCGTTTTTCTCGGTTGCAACGAGTTGTTAAGATATGACACCAGGCTCCCATGATTTTTTTCGAACAAGTATTTTCTTCACGATAAACCCTATGCGAAAACGCTACATTTTCTATCTAGAGATGAAATAGTATATTGTATAACTAGTGCTGAAAGTTGAATATTTCACATGAGTGTGAAAGTTGAGCCACGAGTCTCTGGCGAGTGGCTTAATCACACGAGAGTGAAATATCCTTTCAGCACGTGTTTTACACTATGCTTTTCCGACGACCATTTTACCAATTTTTCATTAAATAAAAAGGAACCAGCACCACACTTGCAACACTTTGACGTTTTAAATATTTATTTTTTAACAAATGACGACTTTTGACGTCGCCCGCCGACTGATTTGTGTGGTTTAGCGTGTGCAAAGTTTTGCACACGGGCATTTCACACAGTTTCGTTGCTATGTGAAATATGTTATTTTCAATACTAGTAAACCGTGTGAAATGAGTCACTTTTCATAGTGGTCGTCGGAAAACATATTCACTTCTAGAGATGAAAACAAGAATTCCAAATCTATGGCAACAAAATAAAAAAATGCGTGTGTTACTATGGAACCGATTAAACAAACAATTAATAATTTGCATTGACACAATTCGGTTTGAATTAAGTCGAATTAAAACTTATTTCAAACAGATAATTAAAATGTCGTAGAAAAAATAGCATTTACTACTCGACATGAAATACGTTTTTTTCGTTCGTGATTGCCCTACTCGCTGCTAACGCAGCTCGTGGGCAACTTCTCATCTCACGAAAAAAACGTCATTTTCATGTCTTGTTGTAAAATATACTATTTATATTCTAGATGCAAGTAAAAATTAAATCAGGCAAAAATGAAAAAGTAGGATTATACCCAAAAACCGGTACCCTTACCCTTATTGTTAAAGAAATTGTTAAAGAACACTAGAAGCTGCGGAATAGATGGAATTCCAAGTTATATCTTTAAAGGATGTAGTGAAAGCTTATCTTTCCCTTTGCTTATAATTTTTAATCTAGCTTTAAAACTGTCTGAATTTCCAGAAGCGTGGAAGAAATCGAAGATAGTCCCCATTTTTAAATCTGGTGATAAAAATGATATAAAAAATTATCGACCGATAGCCGTTTTACCTGTTCCCGCAAAGATTTTTGAATACGTAACATATGATAAAATTTATTCCCATGTAAGTAATGCGCTCTCCAATAGTCAACACGGTTTCTTAAAAAAGAGATCGACTGTCACAAACTTAATGGTCTTTGTGGATGAAGTGAGCGCTGAATTGGATAGGGGTGGTCAGGTTGATGTAATTTATACAGATTTTCAGAAAGCCTTCGATAAAGTTGATCATGAGATATTAATAAGTAAACTAGAATTATTTGGCTTTTCCTTCAACTTGTTACAATTTATTAAATCTTACCTTATCGATCGTCAATTATTGGTGTTTTTTGATGGTGCTTATTCATCTGTCTTTTATGCAAAGTCTGGTGTGCCCCAGGGTTCAAATTTGGGACCACTCCTGTTCTTATTATTTATTAACGATCTACCAAACAGTATAAAGTATTCTAAATCTCTTCTCTATGCGGATGATCTAAAACTATATAAACCAATCTATAACTTACAACAAGCACTAGAGCTGCAGGAAGACCTTAACGGCATCTTTCAATGGAGTCTTGCAAATGAGTTAAAATTTAACTTCTCAAAATGCTATGTTATGAGTTACAATGTAAAAAAAGCAATATAAACGTACGCTATACAATGAACAATAATGAGGTACAAAGGGTAACACAGTTTAAAGACCTGGGAGTTCATTTCACATCGGATCTTAATTTCAAAGTACATATTGATAAAATTGTTAATGCCTGCAGCAAAAGCTTAGGTTTTATTATCAGAAATGCCTACGCATTTCGTTATAGTCAATCGGTTATCGTTCTATTTAACGCATTTGTCAGATCCCACTTGGAATATGCATGCACGATTTGGTCACCGCATACGCAGTATCTTCAGCATCACCTTGAGAAGGTACAGAATAGATTTATTAAATACTTACACTACAAGGAATTTGGCATCTGTCTTGAATTTGAATCTTATCAACCCATTAGGGATTACTTCAATATAAAAACTTTACAATACCGACGAACTTCACATGTTATTATCTTTTCTTTTAAAATCCTAAATTATCTTATAGACTGTCCTTATCTACTCTCCCAACTCACCTTTAGAGTGCCTCCACACGGTATTCGACCTACCTTTTCTTTTCATGTCCCATTTGCAAGAACAAACGTACGTTTCTATTTACCTATTGTTAATCTGTGTTCAACTATGAAAACACATTGTCGTCATTTAGATTTATTTGAATCTTCCTTAAATCAGTTAAAGATGCAACTAAAGGATCTAAAATTATAGTTCTCGCGCCCATGCATTGTGATGGTACCGCCATGTACAACATGATTAATTACAATTCCTTTCTTTTTCTTGTCTAGTTTTAGTTTAGCTTGTAATTAGAGATAAGAGCAATATCTATGTTTTATGTTTATAAGAAACATGTAATTAGGCTTTGCCTGTTTGTTTCTTCATAATAAATAATAAATAATATGCAGCTAAATCTAAAAGATTGCTAAGGGTCAAGACATTATTAGCTTAGCTTTGCATACATACGTAAGAATCAGAATAGAAATTTTGCTATTGTTGGCCCACCGTTGTAGTCATTCTGTAACTAAATACCTAATGTTCACGATTTTTTGGGAAATTTGGAGTGATTTTTTCAAAATTGGAAATTAGAAGTGGACACTGTATATTTTTACATTAATTTATTGCTGCATCTTTAACGAAATGCAAATGTGTTTAAATTTTATTTAAAGTATCAAAACTTTGGTCCTTTTAAATTTAATAACAAATTTTATTCTAAGGAAAGGTAAGTTTCTGCTAAAACTTAGCATCTGCGTGTTATCAGCTTGGCCTCGCATACTTGAGCACCAGTTGGCCCACCACTGTCGCCCCTCTGCTCTTTAATTTTTCAATTAAATGTGCAGAGCACAAGTTGCAGTGTTAAAGTAATGACATCAAATTAAATACTGTTAATTATTTTAAAAAATAACGTTTTAAAGTTTTGACACAAACAGTGATTATTGTTGTTGCTTGGGCGTCTACGTAGGTAAGAATTTATAAAATTACCTAACCAGCTATTGTTTGATATTTAATATCAAAGAAATAGTTTATACTTCTACTTACAAAGCTCCATATTTGCTTTGTAAAGCCATTTTTGAGAATATAAGAAGGAAGAGGTAATCTCTGTGAATTAAAGCAGAATTAACTGAAATATTTTTACATTTTATACAAATTTGAGTTTGAGTTTATTGAGTACTATTTTATTGAATATCAAAGCGTTTACGTAACTAACAAAACATTTGTTGGCCTTCTTTTGATATTTTTTGTTTACAAACGCTTCCCTTAAAACACCATGTTTTTGTTAATGTAGTAAATTATTTCAGCTTTGATAACAGTTCATTTGGTTGTGCAATTAATTTTGAAAGTTATTCACAAGCATTCTAAGTTTAATAATCATAAATATTAGGCAAAAATGGCATTTATTTCTCAGTTCCTGTTGGTTTAGAAACGTTAAAATCGCACATCTTTTGCTCACTTTCAATTTAAATATGCGATATGAACACTTTTAATCTAAAGTCAAAATGAAAGTTAGATTTGGTTGTATTTATAATTTATTGCTTGCGTCGCGTCGTGACAAACCATGTACAAAAATTTTAATTCTAAAAGATGGAGAGATTGCTCCATTGCTGTAATTTGTACTATTCATCTCAATTTATAAAATGCACTTCAAACTGAATAAATTATTTTAAGAATTTTATTGAGAAATATGAAATATAAGAAATATTTTAAATTATTATTGTTTACTGCATTCCAGTTATTGATTCTGCTCTTCACTATTTTTTTTAAATTTTAAAATTATTTAATTAATTTTTAGAGGTTAGTGTTTGAATATTGTTTTAGCCTTAAACTTTATCTTTCATTTACAGATTAATATTTAAAAATAAAATACTTTTAAGTTTTTTCGGAATTATGAGAGCTGAAATATTTTGCTGTTGTTGTAAAACAACAGAATTGCAGTTTCGACATTTTGTAATTTAATATCTTTTCGAATTAATTTAACTTAATCAATTTTGGAATTAAATACTATGTAAGTAATGCTGTAACTAAAAATAATCTTTCGAGAATATTTCAAAAACAGTTTTGGTCGGGACGAAGTTTTTTCTGAATTAGATTTTCGTTTTAAACAAATTAAGAAATATGTTACAATTTATGGAGATGTTTTGGCAAACTTAAAAATTTGTTACGTTGACGTTTTTTCGCCGGAGTGGCAGGCGGACGGTTTCCTAGTCGGATGCTCGGCGAGTGGCTTGCCAAGTCACCGAAACACAGGAAGGCGTGGTGTTTACCACACCAGCCCGTAAATATACCGTGCGAAACAACTGAGGTATGAAAAGCAACTTTGGAAACCTTAACCTTCCATGTTGCCGGCCATGCTCTCTCGTGGGGCGTTGGTCAATAGCTTACCTTACCTTACGTTTGTGTTTTGAAAATCATAAACGATTTTAATTTAAATTTAAATATGATGAACGCAGTTTGTATTCTAAAAATTAACACGTTTAATTAAAAGACCTAACTTGTAATTCTGAAGTTGCTAAAACGTTCTTCGTTTAAAATTCAATACCAAATTTGTTTTCAACGTTTATATATGAACGCAACGTCACCAAACAAAACTTGTGAATTGTTTAAAAATAATTTGACGGTTTTAATTTAAATTGCAGTGATGTTTGAGTACATTTAAATGGTAAGCTTTATTAAATTGTGCAAGTTGTTACTATTTAATAATATTTTTCAAATTTATTATATGAGAAAGAAAAAAATACGTATTTATACAGTTATAAGACAGACAACGTCCTAAGATAAGTATTCTTAAGAGCTAGTATTTTTTTATTAAACATTTTCAGTTAATCATTTGACTACAGTTTGGTAGTAGATAATCCCGTTGTTGTTCTTAGTTGAGACAACTTTTGCGGACACTGATTTTTAAAAATTATTATTTATTTTGCAACACCTTCGCAGATGTAAATGTCTTTTCAACACAAGATTCTCAACTTCTGTACAAACGTAGTGAATAAATTTATGACTGGGGTGATTCATAAATTGAAAAATGTTATTGTCAACCCAATCTAATTTTAACAAACAATAATTAAAAATTTCTATAATTTTGAAGATGTAATTTCTATTTTTAATTAATACGAATTAATGTCGAAAGTTCTTAGTAATTGTATCTTTAAAATTTGAATTTTATTCATTCGGTCCGCATGTGGACATATGCCTCCTCCATTTCTTTTCATTTATCTCTCGTGCCGTTTCCATCCATCTTTTCCCACCTATCTTTCTTATGTCATGGTACCATCTGATAAGAGGGCATCCCAGGCTTTGCTTTTTTCCCCATGGTTTCCACTCTGTTGTGATTCACGCCCACCTTGTTGGGTCTATTCTTGCTGTGTCCGTCACATCATAACTTCATTTTCATTACTGCCTGTCCAATGTCTTCAATTTTTGTTTGTTGTCTAATCCAGTGTATTGGCTTCCTATCTTTCAGTGTGATGTTTAATATTGCTCGTTCCATGTATCTTTGGGCCACTTGTAATTAATGTAGTGTTCTTTTTGTGAAAGTCTTCCTGGGCTTTCACATGGGAAAGGAACTAATTAACGTTAATTTGTTATAAGTTCATTATTTGATGTATGTTTATTATTATAGCATTGGTGCAGACCTGTAACTACTTGAAAAAAATCGTGAGCAGTTGTGGACCAGGCCATGTGTCAAACACCAAGGAGGGTATTTGAGAAACGAAGATGATGGTACTGAAACATTGGGAACGACAGAACCAGGAGAATACATTTTCACCGTGGATGGGATTGCACCAATAAAGGACTGCTGCAGTGCCAACATTTTCAAGCTGGGCGCAAGGTAAGTGCACAGTTTTATTAATTACCGTTTATAATTAAGAATTGTGCGAATTAATGAGAAGTTGGCGTCTTAACCAAGACTACACAGGGTGATTCACATAAGACGCGCCCCTTAACAATTTGAATAGGCAACCCAACTTACAAATTCAGAAATAACGTTGATCTATTAATTCTCGATTAAACGATACAATCAGAGGTAGCTTGCTTCAAAATGGCTCTATCTAAGTAAGCGATCTGTCAAAGAATCTTAGAACATGTGAGTTAAAATTTTGACCTATAAGCTCTGCAGAACGAACCTGGTCCCTTATTAAGTCGGCAGTCGGATACATATTTTTGTTTATTGAAGGTAAAACGTATTTTAAACATTACGTCAACAAATAAAAACTTAAATAAATCCTAACCATTAACCATTTTTTCAAAAACTTCCTCTTATTTCCTATAGAACACATTACACTAAAAATATTGATCGTTACTTTTTTTGTTGTTGTAGAAAACACAATTTAATTAAAGAATCCTGATGTTTATTGGTAAAAAAGAAAGTAGGTTACATGATTTTATCACAAATTACGTAAGTTCGGCAGTAGTAGTAAAGTCGTAGTATGGAAATGGAAATACTGTAAATTCATTTCCGTTCTAAAATAAATTTTACTACATATTACTTTTTTTAACTGAAAACATCTTGATAAATTACCGGCACAGTCCGTGACAATGTTATTATTGTTATTATTAGCTTGTAGAAATCCCTATACAGGGTGTCCCGCAATAGGATGTACATAGCTTCAGTACGTGTACCTGGCCTCTTTTTAAGTCAAAAACTTCCAATAAACATATGGCCTAAAATTAATCCCTACAAAGTTATTGGCACTTTTGCATTCAAAAAATAACACTAAATATTCAAAACTTTATTGGTAAAGGACATCAATTAACGGTTCACAAAATAAAATGCTATAGTTATGTGGCAGTTTCTATCTCAAGTTTTCAAAATGACCTCCTCGATTAGCTATGCACATTCGTGCCCTTTGTGAAATCGTGGTGACAGACCTCATAATAGAGTCGAAATCGTTTTTGATGATATTGGCATATTCTTGATTAGAAAACGTTGCCATACATATTTTATGACAGATAATAAACACAACACTTACGTACATTTGTTTTCAAAGCCGTCTAATGCATCTTTTGTTTATGATCTTTGAGCGTTACGGTAACATTCAAATGTGAATAACTTTGTAGCGATTAATTTTAGGCCATATGTTTATTGGAAGTTTTTGACTTAAAAAGAGGCCAGGAACATGTACTGAAGCTATGTACATCCTATTGCGGGACACCCTGTATATAGGGCAAAGGCCTCCCCTTTTATTTTATTCTTTGGCTTTGCACCTTCTAAAATCTATTCACTTATTAGTGAGGGGGTTCTTGGCATTAAACTTAGTCCTAGAATTAATTCTAAAAATTCACGTTTTGAGACTAAATTCACTATTTTGAAAATTTGAAAGGAACTATTTGAAGCTGAAATAATAGCGTAAACGTTCAATAAAATTCTAATTATTCTAAATGACACAGTATTACGGCTAAGTATTTTAAAATTGGGTAACAAAAATATCAAATTTTATATTAGAAATTTAAGTGCCTACTTAAATTTTTAGAATCAAATAAGCCAACGGTTTCGGACATATCCATAACTTGAAGTTTCAAAACTTTACGTTTTGAATAAATTAAAAATCTGATGTTTATATCTTTAATTTAGTATTTCAAAATGTTAGGGTTTTTTGCTTAGCTTAAAAAAGGGCTTTCTAAAGTTTCTACCTTAAAGATTTTAAAACTGAAATCGGAAATCTTAATCAGTTCTTATTTTCTAAGGTGGCAAATAAAAATTCTGCAATTTTTCTAAAATGTCAAGCTAAGTCCAAGGGCAAACAAGGGTCACCAAGGAAGATATCTGGAATAATGCATCGCAGGGTATATGAGTATGAAAAAGGGCAAGGCTGAATTTGAGAATCCTGCAAAAACTAATTTCAAAAATATCTATTTAAATCACATTTCCAAGAGAAGGATTTTTGAAATTAAAGAACGAGGTAAAAAATTAATTTCTAAGTTGCAGTTTTCACTTTCAAAAATCGAATAACAAATCCTACAAAAATTGAAACAATAATGTTCCTCCTTTTTAAAAACTTTGCAAGGTTTATCGATTTCAAATTTAAAAAACCTATTTCCATGTTCAAATGTTCAATTCAAATGCTGAAGTGGTTATTTCGAAAAAATTTTTTATCCTAAATAAAGAAAGTTATAATGTTTTTGTTAAAACATGGTCAAAATGAACTAAAATGTTGTTAATTAATAGGGCGACTAAAATATTATACTAAATGGAAGGTAAAATATAAAAATTAAAAAATATCCGTTCTCGTCACAGACCTACAAATATTTTTCTACATTTTTTAAATTTAAATACTTTTAAGACTAAGAATCGTTTGGAAATAATTCAAAAACAGCCTTAATTAGGACGAAGATCCTTTCATCATTGGTATTTTGTTGGTTTTTGTTAAGGAATACATTAGCAATATTTCAGCAAACTTAAAAATTTGTGTTACGTTATAAATAAATAAATTGGGAAATTTCAAAGTATTTTAAATCAAAATTCAGGTTTGGCGAACACAAATTACATTCTGAAACTGAAACATTTTGAATTATAAAACAGTAAAATGCAATTTTAAATACAAGGAAACATTTTTTCAACGTAGAGGACATGCAACTTTTTGATAAAACATGAATACAAGGCCGTTTAACAAATATTTATTCGTTATCATCTCTGCCCAAAACGAGTTCAAACCTTTCACAAAACTGGCTTTCTGATAATTTGTAACATTCTCGCTCTTTTAATATTGAACGTTGAAATGTGCAGAACTCAGTGCAACATCGTCAAAGTAAATTTATAAATTATCGTTAAATTATAGTGACATTTGAGTGCATCGAAATGGTAAGGGTAAGGGTATTAAATTATGCAAGTTATTGTTTAGTAGCATTTTATTTAGGACTCCCTGTTTTCCTTTAAAAATTATAAGCCTTTTATTGTAAGTTGTAAGTCATTTTATTCTCTCCACTTGACACTTTTTGTCACTTATATTATTTTGTTGAATTATTTGTTATTTCCTGATTTTACTTTTATTAGTATCATTAGCGTTATATAATTAATCCCAAGGAAGTACCCCAGCTTCATATTTTTATTTGAGTATATTCATTAGTTTAATATACACAATTCATCGAAGACTATTTATTGAATTTTAATAGTTTGTGCAAATAAAGATGGTAGGATTTATTAGATTATAATAGGTAATAAATTCTTTATTTATGAAACATAAAAAATGGGTAAATTGTAGAATAATAAACCAAAAACCGCCTCGAAATATTTTAAAAAACTTTTTTTTCTAGTTAAGCATTTTCGGTGATTTTTTTCCATAATTAGTTATTAGTTGCGTATCAGCAGGTCTCTTGTACCTACTTATCCGAAATACCAGTCGCAGACAAAAATTGGAATATTTGATAAGAGGTTTCATAAGATACATATGGTCGGCTGTTTTTAGTATCATTCATTGTTTAACATGTCATTCTAATAAATTATGTAACGTAGGAAATGTAGCAATGATGGAGACGGATTTACCTGTAACAATATTCTGAACTTAGTAGAAAGTTAAGTGAATATTTTTATTACTGGGGTGATTCGTAAGTTCCTAATAATCTAAATTCTTCTAATTTTGGAAATTTAAACTTCGTTTTTAATTAATGTGAAAGAATTGAAAAAAATCTTACTATTTGGTCTATAACATTTGGATTTCATGCATTGAAAAGAATGAACTAAAGTTCATCAATAATACAGTTCATGATTGTATATACCGTAACTGTTACAGCATTGATATAAACCTGCAAATACGAACAAATTTATAATGGGCTGAGAACCAAGCCGTGTCTCAAACAGCAAGAGGATATTTGAGGAACGAGGATGATGGGGGTTGTGACATTGGAGCAGATGAAAGAAGGAGAATATCGATCACCGTGGATGGCCCTGGACCAACAAAAGACTGCGGATTGAGAACATTTCAACATAGGTATCAGGTAAGAACACATTTTTATTCATTAGTTTTATTAGAAGTGGTGCGAATGAATGAGAAGTAACTGTCTTAACCAAGACCTTATAAGTTCCCTACTTCTTCTTTTTACTCCTGTAGTTCCTTAAGAAGCAAATGGCACCAGAGGGGGCGTTTCAAAAGCAAAGTGGATGGCAGAGTTGCTAGTCCTGCCCACCATGGGTTGAGTTCGTTTCTATTGCTCTTTTCTGAACTAATTTCTTCCATTTTTACATGTCCTGTGCTATGCATTTGGCTTTGCTCCGTGATAGATTTTGTAATTGTAGGTCTTTCGGCAGGTATCTTTCGGTCTACCTATTCTTCGCTTTCCTTGTGCGTTAAATTCTAATGCTTGTTTTGCTGTCTTGTTATATGGTTCTCTAAGTGTATGTTCTATCCTGTCGCATTTCTTTCTTCTAATTGTGGTTTCGATCTTTTCCTCATTTGAAATTTCCCACAGATGTCGACTTGATATTTATTCGGGCAAATTTATTCGATGTATGTATCTAAGGCATTTATTGACGAAGGTTTGAAGTTTCTTAATGTTTTGTTTGTTTCTAACCCATGTTTCTGCCCCATAAAGTAGCAAACTTCTAATGGTTGTATTGCATAGACGGAGTTTTGTTTTGATCAGAATGTTTTTTGATCTCTATGTTTTGTTTAGCATATCAAATGTTGTTTGTGCTAAGGCTATTCTTCTGGTTATATTTTTTATGCGCCGCCGTTGGTATCTATCGAATTACCTAAATAGTCCACTTTCTTTATGTCTAAGTCCCCGAGTGTTATCGTTGGTTCTTCTTTATTTGCATTTGAGAGAATTCTTGTCTTGTTCCCATTTATTGTTAAGCCAACCTTTTCTGCTTCTAGGTTTTAACTTGTTTAACTTTCCTTACATTAGCTTTTTATTCGGTGTGGGCAAGCACATATCATTTGCAAACTCTCCAAGTCATCCAGTTTGCTGAAAATGCCCCAATTTATTTGGGATTTGTTATCCTCTGTATTTCGCACGACCCTTTTGTATATTTAATGTAGGTTACGCCAGTTCAGTACCTACTTATGCTATTTCATGGCAGAACTCGATGATACTTTGACGTCCAAATCGCTAATGGGTCTCTTAGACCTTGTCTTTTAGCACTGCTCACTAGCACTATTTAAAAGGTCAGTTAAGTTTGATATGCAATGATTTGTTGCCAACATTGTAAAACACTGCGCCACTATGCTGATGTATGTTACGATAAAATTTTTGGTTAATTTTCTTTATAAAGTATTCAACTGTGGGAACGCGAGTTTCTCCACGACCTGTCGATAATAATAAAGAAAGGTATTGGGACAGAATGCAACTTTTTATATAGATTTCCTGTGATAGTTTCATTGAATGTTCGACTCTTGCGGAGAAGTTGTCACACATTAGTTTGAGTGTTCTTATGTATTTGTCAGGTAGACCATATTACTTCAGTATTTTTTACATTTCTTGAAACTGAGTCGAATGCCTTGTTACAGTTAACACATTTGTCTTGTCCCTTTTCTATTATTTGTTCTATTACCCTTGGTTACAGACTACAGATCTATGCACGAACGCCTTTCCATAAATCCCTTAGCTTGATGGCTATGGCAGATTTCATTCTCTTCAAAATTAATGTGGTCATAATTTTTACTTGCTGTTGATGGAAGCATTATGGGTCTAAAGTTTTCGCATCAAGTTAGGTCGCCCTTCTTTGGTATCTTTATTAGTATGCCCTGTGTCCGATCATCTGGGATCCATTCTGCGGATTAAGCCTTGTTTACTAGAATGTACAATATTTCTATTGTGCTCTCCTTATCTATTTTTAGCAATTCGATTCCTATTTCGTCTATGCGTGGTGTTTTTAATTTTTTTATTTGTTTAGGCGTTTCTTCTATTTCGCCCTTTGCTGCGAGCTTTTCTTACTTATGTCAAGTTGTTGGGTTACCATATTGTTATTTATTTCTTCCTTGATTTCTTTTACTTTGTAGATCTCTGTAAAATATTTTGTCAGTATATTTCCATTACTTCTCCGTCTGTTTTATATACTTCGTAATTTCCCCCTTTAAGTCTTGATCTGGATTTGTTTGTTTAGTTATCTTATATAGGATTTTCATATCTTTGTTGTGAGCAGCTTCTTCTGCTTCCTCCATTAAATTTTCCATGTTTGTTCGTTTGTCTTTAAGGTACCTCTTATTTTTGTTCCAATAATTTTACTGTAATTCTTTCATCATTTTTGTACCTCGTGTTTAATAATTTTATTTTTTATTTTTGCCTTCCTTCGATTGTGTTTATTGTAACACGAGCTTTATGGTTTTATATCCATGGTCTCTCTTGTTAATTGCCGTTTTATACACTTGCCATACATTCTCTACGGGAGGATTTCTAAGGTGATCGAATACTCCTATACAGAATATATATTTTTTTGTCCTCTTCGATATTGTTTAGTTTTGCGAGGTTAAATTTAGATCTTTCTGGTATGTTTTTGTTATTCTATTTTGTTATCTCGTCTCTCGTTATTATTTTTGCTTTTACGAGGTGGTGGTTGAAGGCTATGTCGGCATCTCTTATCGCTCTTACATCCCGTAACGAATTTATCCATTTTTCTTCGATCATTATGAGGTCAATTTAGTTCTTATAGTGTTCATCAGGTGACGAACACGTGTGAAGGAAACTCTTAAAAACTTCCTTATGTTTGAAAAATATACCGCCAATTAACTATTAACTAGGCCATTTGTCTTAGAAAAATCAACAAACTTTTCTCTGTTCACAACTCCTAATCCATGTATGTCCATCACATTTTCCTTTTCTGCATGATCACTTCCAACCTAGTAAATTGCCCACAAATATATTTATTTTCAACCAGTTTGAGAAACTGTAACGTAATACAGTCGAACTTCGGTAACTCGAACCATGACTTGCCAGTAAAAAAGTTCGAGTTATCAAGACTTCGAGTTATTAAATAAAATACATAATACCTATGTATTATTTTACAGAGGTGAAACGAATATTTGGTTAACGGTTAACTATTCGGCAATCGTAATATTCGGCCATTTTAATGAATATTCGGCATAACCGAATATTTCGCTGACTTTATTTAAATTTATCATTCATGACTACTTATTTTAAGGTAAATCTAACTTATTTCATTTTAAGTTTGCTTAAAAAATACCAAAAATGTTTATAGCCTCATATCTAGCCTTTTTCTGAAATTTCCCGTCTGAAACATATACTATTGAATTATTAGAAATATTTTACGTTGAAAATAATTAATACCCCGGATTCAAAAAGTTTGATGTCCATGACTAATTAATTACCGAGAATTTAGGGTTTGTAAACAAATTTCTGAACCAATGCATTCTTGTGTTGTCTACTCTTAGCAGGGCAGTTTAATAATTAAACAATAAATTAGTTTGCTGGTGACCGCAAAGAAACCTAAATGAAAGCTACGATTTCTTAATCGGTGTAACAATAAGGCATGGGCGGGGGAGGGGACATATTGTAACGAAGGAGTTCTGTTCCTTTATTGATTATGATGGTAGAGTCTTAGACCCCTTCGATTACGTATGTTAAGGCTTGGCTTTGCGAGAAGTTTCATTTAATAATACACGATCAAAACTAACATCAAATATATTATAATTCTTTTACATACAAACATTGTTTATACTGGTCTACAAATATGAAATCCCAAACACTTAATAAGTTCTAAGCCTGATAGACTTAGGCAATACACAAAAATTTTAACATTACTTATCTACTTACATGAATAATACATCTTTACAAACCATTCTAACAAAGAGTCTCTCGTCTGAATACAATTCAGTCATCGTCGTAAGACCTCTTATTCAAGACTGAATTACTAGAAATGAATCTCATGTATTTATACGATTTTGTTCGTAACATGTGTTCAAACTATTTATATAATTCATTTGTAATTATTGTTTCATATAAACATTAATCATCGCCTTTCTCGTTATCTAAATGCAGGTGTTGGCATAGAAGTGTATTATTCATATTATTATCTAAAGACATTAAGATTAAAATAACAAGTTGTTTACATGACACATCTTTTGCAGGTGCATGTCTATTTGATAAACATTTCAATAACATCCTATTTTAAACAAACGTTGCGTCACCTTTTTATATCAGTCATACTAAATATTAACGTATTGAATGTTAATAATTTACTTTCTTAAGGAAATGCTGTTAAATGATATTTAAATAATTCTGCTTCATTACATATTCCCCTTCTCCAGTAATTTTGTCCTCAAAATTTAGAAAAGAATGAAGATCTAAGACTGATACACAAAAGTGTTGCAAAAAATCAATTAGTTCAATGTTAGTTATTTTCTATAAAATAAATACTATAAAAACAATATGGTTATATAAAAATTACAAATGTTACAAACGTTACCCTCAAAAATGCATTTGCTTTTGTTGCAATGGTATTTCTTATTGATGATTTCACGGAGTCTTCTTGTAAGATGAATTTTGTAAAACGATTCGACTATTTGTCCTTCAGCTAAGCAAGTAAACTACAATTCATCTATTTTTAACGTGATTGTGATAACCATGTAAATACAAAGATTGGTAAATGAATATATAACATATATATTCCTTCCTCTGCTGTTCCAATTCGTGTTAATGATTTCGTACGTAGTTGACGATGTTGACTGAATTTCAGGTTCTCCATAGAGAAGTTAAACCTCGTCCTTCGTACACCATCTCGTTTCAAAACACCTGTCTTGATTTTAATAGCAAAGTGTGTTTAGTTATATTCACACAGGTAGAATATGCTTTGAAGTGCTACATATTCCACTACTAGAAAGCTGAAGATTACACAATAAGTGTAAATCTTACAGAACAATTCTAAAAACTTTTCTGCATCTTCTTCATCTTTGTATTAAATGTTTAATCATCGTTGCATATTTGTGCAAGGAACTTCAATTGATAGTTGTGATTCCCATATTCGCACGATGCGGATGGAAATTAGTGACGCTCTTTGGCTGTTGCATTTTTAAGGTAGATATACATTTGAGTTTAAAAAATAAATAAATAAATGTTAGTATATAAAATATCTAAGATTTAACAAAATCGAAAATGGTATATTCAAATTAGTATATTAGTTAATCAAGTAAAGTATGAAAATAAAAATATCAGTTAATATTATTTCAACAATCAGTTTCTCTGTAAAAAGCAACAACTATGTACGCTACTATAAATTAATGTAGGTACTTAGATATAAAGTTACATCAGAGATCTGTGTTTATTTTAGCGAAGATAAACTACTTCGAAAAACTGTTTGAAAATTTGAGGCAAGTTTACAAGGTATAGAAGTAATAAAAGTACAAGACAATTTATGTACTGTGTCCCAAACTTTCGAAACTCTTCAATCAGTAGTTTATAATGTTTCCGTTTGCGGTTGGCGTTCTGTCTCTTGAAAATGCCAATTTGTTTTCGTAGGATTTTGAAAATTGTATGATTTAAAATTCCATTTCATAGAAAGTAATTTCCGAACTATGAAATAAAAAATCAATAAGGCCAAAATGACTGCAACAGTGGCAATAAAATATGAATGGTGATTTACCACCAATTTAGTATTCAACTCATGTTCCAAACTTTTTGAAATCTCTTGAATTTCATCAAGACGATAACTCGAAAATTTAAGATCTTGTAAATTTCGAACTATATCTTTATAATTTTTTGTTAATTTCAAGTTTGAAATATTTATATTTGTCGCACTTAAAGACTTAGTGACATATTTCCGTAAATCAACATCTGGAACAAAATCTAATGAAACATTAGTTACAAAAATTTTTCCATGGGGTTTTAATGTGGTCGTACTAGAAGATGCTGTACATGACTTATCTAACCAAAGTTTTCCTACTCCCGAAAGTGAAACATCTTTAGTAGGTAAATTTTTACAACTCAGCGTTAAAATTTCAGTTTCAGGTATTATAAATAACCAAGCAGTGGTTGTCATTAATTGTGTAAACAAATTCGAACGAATTTCAGTCATTCGTTTATCACAACTTTCTGGTATTTCTTTGACTGCACTAAACAACTGCATCTCACATAATTCTGTTCTATGAGCCAAATAAATGGGTTGCAGTTGTTTACATAAATATTGAGTATGCTCATATTTATGGCAACTTTGAAGGTCGTTTATTGTTAGTAAAAAATATTGCTGTTTATCAACACTAGCTGCTAAGTAATCTGCCTTTGGCTGAATGAACGTGTATTTATTTCCTAAAAGATAATTTGGAAAGGGTGTCAACTTTAGAATGTTAAAATTATTATCGCTTGTTAACGGTACAGAAATAACATAGACTAAATTTCCCGAATTAAAATATACTGCCAAGGAAATTAAATTTAAAAGCACATGAGTATTTTCCATCGTCAAAGGAATGGGAAAATTCAGTTCATTTGGTAAATCTGGAACTAATTTTTGTAATTCTGACATAAACTTGAAAGGTGAAATAACATTTGGATGTAGTTGTCCTCGTTGAGCAACTAATACTGAGTCGATTAACGTAAGGGTTTCTAACTGAAACTGCTGAAGTATTAGATCAAAAATTTCTACATATTCTTCGATTATTAATTTTATTTCGAGAGTGTTTATATGTGCTGTGTTATCTTGTAATCGTTTTTCAAGTTTATTTACATTTTCCGTTAGTAATTTTTCATTATAAGCCAAATCATTTATTGAAGTATTAAAATTTGAAATCGTAGATTTCATTATAATTGTTTGATCTTGAGTTAATTTAGTTAGAGTTTTTTCTCCTTCAGTTAATCGTTTAATTTGATCATTATAATAATTTCTATCATCAACGTCTAACGTTCCAAATAATGTCTTCGCTAGTGAACCGACGGCATCGAAGTATGCTCGTTTATTTCGAATAGGATAATATCCCACCATTTGTTCTAAAATTGACTTATCTTCTTGTAGTTTAAGAAGATTCTGTTCGACTGTTTTAATAAAAATACTACAGACCGTAGGAAAATGTCTGTAATGCGCGATTTTTGGATTGTTACATATTTCTACTATTTTAGTGTAATAATAATTTAGTTGATCAAGTTTTTCCATATGATGATTTAAATCCAGTACAATAACCAAAGTTAATTCGTTGTTGTACACCTGTACTTGACCTACTTGTTCAAAATATACTCCTGGAGTTACTTGAAATTGGGTAATTAAGTACTTTCCTTCCCAGGATTGTGCTGGAATATTCGAAAACATAAGAGTAGCGATAAGTCTGCAACAATAATATAAAAATTAGCTACACAGCATCTTTAAGATTCCACCTTTTGAAAGAATTTAATGATTCATCGAATATTTATTGCGTGTTAACTCGGTCTGCAGTTTCCTTGTATACGTTTTATTTTGTGGTCACTGTATTTGTTTACACGTATAGCTTTAATCCAAGCTCTTAAAATAGTTGCATTGGAACTATTCAACGTTTTAATTATCTTCTCTTTAAAACTGATAATGTCTATTTTTTAATAGATCATTTATAGATCTGATTTAAGCAATCGGATCTGATCGACTGTAAATTGATGAGCTATTTCCCTTAATCCCCACTTTGCTACCCTCTTACTTAGCGCGCTTTAAAAAACATTTTTCTCTCTTTGCTCGTCTCGACTATTTCTCAAAACAATGGAGAGATGAAACCGCAATGGCCACTTACGGAACCCCTCTAACCAATGATGAAAAAATAGCCTAAACACACGGATATATGTATGAACTGTCAAGGATTTCGTAAAAACCTTAAATGGAGGGTTCCTAATAATTTGTTCTCCTCTACTAGGAAACGACAATAATAAAAAAAAAATCAGTTCAATACACCTAGGCCCAGTAATTTCCGTATGCTATTGCCAGGGAAATTGTCGCTTTTCCAATGGCGAATATCTCAATAATTAATATTCAATAATAAAAAAAAATACTGTGTAAACTACACATAGTCGATCCATGGTAATCCAAAAAATTTGTTTGTGATTACCTTAATTGTTACTGTAATTGAAAGTGGAAAAAGATATTACAGTTTTCTGTGATACGTCTGGAGGAGAACTTCTCATTTATATCCCTTTTTTTTCACTTATTCTGGGTACTTCTTTTAATACGGTAAATTTGTTTTACTCGTATTTATTTTCATTGTCAATAGTATTGTCATCATTATCCTCCGTATTGTCATTATTGACACGGGTTATCTGCTCTGGCAGCCAAGGATCATAGTAAGGTAATATTCGACTTACGTGAACTACTTCTTCTTTTGAATTTGTTGTAGTTCCTTTTTTAATAAGGTAATCTACTTCTGAGACACGTTTTTTAACGTAATATGGTCCGAACCACTTAAGTAGTAACTTTTCTGTTTTTCCTATTTTCCGAATAGGGGTAAAAACTTTAACTTTTTGTCCTACATGAAATTCTAAGGACCTGCGACTAGCGTCATAATATTCTTTTTGCTTTAATTGTTGCCTCTGTATATTAAGTACAGCCTGGTGACGAACTGCTAGTGCTCGATCACGCAGTTGCACAACTTCTTGGAGCTCTATTGGAGACTTAAGTTGTGTTTCCGAGGGTAAGGTGGGTTCTCTACCATAAAGTAACATAAAGGGTGACATCTTAGTGGAATCTTGTCTTGAAGTGTTATACCCGAAAGTTACATGGGGTAGAAACAAATCCCAATCTGTTTGTTGTGTATTTGTATACATACTAATCATATTAATTAAAGTTTTATTCAATCGTTCTGTTAAGCCATTTGTACTAGGTTTATATGCTGTTGTAAATCGACTATTCGTCCCCATTATCTTTAATAATTCTGAAATCATTTGAGAACGAAATACTTGTCCACGATCAGAAATTATATAATTAGGACTACCATGTCGGCAAATAATTTGTTCCAAGACAAACTGTGCTACAGGTTCAGCTTTTCCGCTTGACAATGCTTTAGTTTCTGCATATCTGGTAGCGTAATCAGTTGCAACTACTATTGTATTTTTTCCACGACTCGACTTCTTAATTGGTGTTATTAAATCAATTCCAATTTTCTCAAATGGAGTTCCAATACAAATTGGATTTAGAAAACCGGCAGGTTTTTGATTTGTTTGTCCCTTTCTAGCTTGACATGATTGACAACTTTTTACATACCGCTCAACGTCCTTAAATAAACCGTCCCAATAATATCGAGTGCTAATCTTGTAATATGTTTTAGCAATACCAAGATGTCCCGATAAGGGAGCATCATGGTGGTCATATAAAATCTCATGTTTCAAAGAATTTGGAATTACCAAAAGATACATTTGCCCATTTGGGTTTAAATTTTTTCTATATAAAACATTATTGTTTAATTTAAAAGATTTAGCTCTCTTCTTATCCGCAATAGTTAGAGCGGGATTCTCGGCATCTTCTAAAGCCAAAAATAACTTAGTTAAAGCATCATCTTCACGTTGCAACTTTGAGACGTCCCTTAAGAGGGTTGTAAAAGTTGGTACAAAATCTGTCTGTACTTCATCAAATCTTGTAGCTGGTCGACAAGGGTTTCTACTGAGGCAATCGACATCCCTATGAGCGTTTCCACTTTTGTGTACAACGGTATAATTAAAATCTTGCAATTTTATAGCCCATCTAGCTAATCTTCCCGTAATATCCTTTGTTTTTTGAATCCAACACAACGCATGATGATCTGTCACAATATTAATGTGTTTTCCAAAAACATACGGTCTTAATTGAATTAACGCCCAAATGGCTGTTAAAGCTTCTAATTCTGTGATTGCATAATTTTTTTCCGCTTTTGTTAAACCTCGTGAAATATAAGCAATCGGATGCATATTATTTTCAAATTTTTGTAACAAAATGGCACCTAATCCCGTCCCGCTTGCATCTATCCTTAGTTCCGTTTCTAATTTCGGGTCGAAATGACGTAATACGGGTGCTGACAGTAATTTGGTTTTTAAAGTTTCAAAAGCGTTTTGCTGCGGTAAGTCCCAATGAAAAGGTGTAGATAATTTTATTAATTCGTATAAAGGTTTAGCAATTTGCGCAAAATTTTCAATGTATTTTCGATAATAATTACACATGCCTAAGAATGATTGTACTTTCTTTACTTTATTTGGAACTGGGAATTGAGAAATTGCTTGAATTTTATTATCATCTGGCGATATACCGTATGAATTCACTCTATGTCCTAATACAATAACTTCTTTCTTTGCATATCGACACTTACTAGGTTTTAGGGTTAAACCATAATAACGTAGTCGTTCAAAAACGTGTCGTAAGCGTATTAAATGTTCCTCAAAACTTGCGCTAAAAATTATCAGATCGTCTAAATAAACAACAAGTTCTTTAAATAGCAAACCTGAAAATATTCTATTAATAGCATTTTGAAATGTTCGAGGAGCATTTGTAAGACCAAAAGGCATAACATTAAACTCATAAAGTCCATCCGAGGACACAAAACAGGTCTTCTCCTTGTCTTGTTCTCGTACTCCGATCTGAAAGTAACCACTTAAAAGATCCAAAGATGTAAAATATTTAGATCCTCCAAGATAACTTAAAAGATCCTCAATTACCGGCAAAGGATAACTATTCTTTTTTGTTATGGCATTCAGCTTTCTGTAATCTATGCAGAATCGAAAACTATCATCATTCTTCTTTTTCACTAAAACAATAGGACTAGACCACGGACTTTGAGAAGGCCTAATTACATTATATTGTAACATTTCATCAATTTGATCTTGTATTAATTTTCTTTCCGTATGTGACACTTTATATGGTCGTAACTGAATTGGATCTGCCGATTCTGTCTCGATCGCATGTTCAACTACATCAGTGAATCCTATATCTGATAAATTTGTTGCAAATATATTATTAAATTCTCCTAAGAGTTGTTTAAGTTGTGATTGCTGTTCTTGTGTCAAATTCAGTTCAATGTCATGATCAATTAAAGAAGGATCTTCACATACGTCAAGAGTTGTTAAAGAATTGTAATATTTTTCATTACTTTCCTCATAAAGATATCCTAACGTGGTTCCCTTAAATAGACGGACAATAAATGAGTTATTTGAAGTTATTGCAATTTTCCAGGTTGTATTCAGTCGTTGCACCGTGGTAATGGGCACGAGTTTATTCTTCGTAAAGAATAATTCGTTTAGTTCAAATACAAAAGGTACATTATTCCTATAATCAAGTTTTAAGATTATTTCTACAGTTTGTTTCGGACTTATTTCAATATCATCGCTTAAAATAAATTTATGACGATGATTGGCTTCTATTGGTAATAGAATATTATCTAAGAAATTATCAAATACGGGCTTATCTTCAATAAACCACGGTTCCCCTATTAAAGATTTTCTAAAATTTATTCGGACAGTTTTCTGAGAATTTTCATGTAAAGTAATGGTAAACTCTTTAAAATTAATTTTGCTTTGATATTTTAACAAAAATGACATCCCCAATATTAAAGGTTTTGGTGATTTTTCAATTACTAACGCATTTATACTAACTTCCCATTTATGAAGCCTCAATTTTAACGTTGTGGACCCTAAAACAGCTATTTTTATATCACCCGCCGCTATCAAATGAGACGGATATTTATTATTTTTAATTTGAGAAGCAAATTGTTTACAAACAACATTTTCAGCTGCACCTGTATCTATAATAATATCAATTTTATTATTATTTATGTATCCCTTAATAGTTAATATTTGCGTTCTTTTAATATCTTTATTAGGGGTCCCATGAAAAGGAGTGACATGTGATGGACCCACTACACACGTCTTTGAGAGTTTCCCGGATATCCCCGAGAAAAATTATTTGTATTTCCTCTAATGCGGTTGTTTGCATTGAAACTACCTCTTCCCCGATAAGATGGATTAGGGTTTCCCCTTCCACGATTAAAATTATTATTTGATTTTTGATTAGCATAATATGCTTCAGGAACTTGAACTTTACATGCCGCCGCAAAATGTCCTGATTTCAAACATCTAAAACAAATCGGACGAGCGTCTCGAGTTCGAGCATTGGAATTTTGATAAAAATATCGTCCGTTACGATTACGATTAAAATTACGACGATAATTTGGCTGCATCTGTGTAGGCTGAGTAACATCGTGAAATAATAAAGATGGTTCCGTATTTTCCAATTTGGATATACTCTCACGTTTCTTAGCGTCGCTTATTTTTAACACATTCTTTTTTAGTTTAGCTAGATCCATATTATCTTCACATAAAAGGCTATATTGGTATTGATATTTGTTATGTAATCCAGACTCAAAGAAATCAATTATTTCCAAGTCTGTCATGTCCTGATTTAAATTATAACACATATCTAATATTTCATAAAGATACGTGTTTATATCTTGATGTTCATCTTGCCTTTTCTGTCGTAACTTAAATCGAAGCTCGCGAAAAGCTGATTCACCGCTAAATTCCTTTAGAAAGTCGTCACAGATCTTAATCCAATTATTATTTTGATTGTTATCGGCAATCTTGTATTTATCATACCAGATCGAAGCTGGTCCTTGAAGAAAGGCACCGAAAAAACGTATTCTTTCTTTATTTGCCCAAGCATTAATGCTTGCAGCTTTTTCATAAGCTTGTAAGAACTTTTTTGGGTTCTTATTTGTAATAGGATTAAATACGTCAGGGTGAACGAACTTAGGGACCGTGGGAGTCTGCTGAGTGGCTAAGGCTTCAGTTAAAGAAATGTCTGCCATTTTGGGGTCCGCACAACTCAGTTCAGTGTTTGAGCGGATGAAAGAACGAAGATCAAAAGATTCTGCAATAGTAGATTGATCAAAAATTATGTTATCTCGTAAAATTTGTGATTGTTCGAATTCTATTTCGGTCCGTTGCTCGGATTGATCTAATATCGTATTATTCGATGTTGAACTAAAGAAGGATGTATTAGTTAATGACTCTATATCCGAACTTGAGATTTGTGATGTATTTGGTAAATTATCAATATCTGTATCTGAATAATGTGATTTATCGGAAGAACTCTGTGGAAGTTCCGATGGGATCGTTTCCAACAACTCTGTACTACGATAGGGAGGGCTGAATCTTATACTTGGACTTGCCAATGATTCCGAACGTGGTTGAAAACCTAATTGTGCCAACGCAGGTGTTTTTGGAATTGCACCCCCACTTCTTAAGTTTTTATTATGGGATGGTTTTTTAGGTTCTGCTATCTTACGATTGGGATACATCCATAAAAAAATTTTGGTGTCTTAATAATTTTAATACATAAAAACGAATGCAAACTTTTAATAGTAAACGAAGTAAAATAAATTCAGTGAATCGAAACGAAGTTCTTGAAGTCTTCTTTTCTTCTTTTTGCTTGTTACAGAGTGAATCGGTCGTAAAAGTCTTATTGAAGCTGCTTTTAGTCTACCCGTTTTCACTTGTATTTTCTGGCCATTTCAACGGCTTCTTGGAATTCTTTACTTCTAAGACTATATTAGGCTGCCCAGACGTTGCGTGCTCGGTCCGTAGTACAGCAAAATATAGATCTTAAACAGTACTTAAGAATCGGAAGGCAAGTTGTTTTCTTTCTTCATAGTTTTTCCAATACCAATGTATCTTCTTGTATTTTGTGTGAGTACACAAGACTTATTTGTTTGCATGTGGTCACGCTTACCGCACAAAATACTAATGTGGCAAGTTGTTTTCTTTATTGCGTAGACTCTTCTCAATATATTTTGTTTGAAATTTATTTTATTTCGAATTCTAAGTTTATCAACTATAGTTTTTATTTCACAAACGCGAGACAACCAAATTCATTTTACAAAAATAAGTAATAGCAAAAACTAACGGTTTGGATCATATTGTAGATAATTAACCCAGTAATTGTTTGAACAGTTAAATAAATTCAGAAAAAAGTTTAAAAAAGCTTAAAAACATAAAAAAAATGACAAAACAAAAAAAAATTTTTTCAAAAAAAAAATTCAAAATTTTAATTTCAAGCACAATTCAAAATTGTACCTGCACGGGTCGAAACGGCAGCTCCGCCAAATGTAACGAAGGAGTTCTGTTCCTTTATTGATTATGATGGTAGAGTCTTAGACCCCTTCGATTACGTATGTTAAGGCTTGGCTTTGCGAGAAGTTTCATTTAATAATACACGATCAAAACTAACATCAAATATATTATAATTCTTTTACATACAAACATTGTTTATACTGTTTAAATTAAAATTTCAATTTGTAGAAAATGATACTACCGCGGGGAATCGAACCACCGACCAAGGATAAACGTTCCCACGCTCTAACCATTGAGCTACGGCAGCCGCTCCCCGGGATAGCGTCAATTCTCTACACTAACAATTGAAATAGTTGCTTTGAAATCTATTGCACGGTCGCATTTTTAAATTAAAGAGCCGCATAGCGGATTCACAATAACTATTCGCGACAAACATAGACTTCTTCTCGATGATGAAAATCAAACATCAGAAAATATTCATAACAGTACACTCACACTCTCGGAAGTTGAACTTGCCAACGAAAATTTAAATTAAAATTTCAATTTGTAGAAAATGATACTACCGCGGGGAATCGAACCACCGACCAAGGATAAACGCTCCCACGCTCTAACCATTGAGCTACGGCAGCCGCTCCCCGGGATAGCGTCAATTCTCTACACTAACAATTGAAATAGTTGCTTTGAAATCTATTGCACGGTCGCATTTTTAAATTAAAGAGCCGCATAGCGGATTCACAATAACTATTCGCGACAAACATAGACTTCTTCTCGATGATGAAAATCAAACATCAGAAAATATTCATAACAGTACACTCACACTCTCGGAAGTTGAACTTGCCAACGAAAATTTAAATTAAAATTTCAATTTGTAGAAAATGATACTACCGCGGGGAATCGAACCACCGACCAAGGATAAACGCTCCCACGCTCTAACCATTGAGCTACGGCAGCCGCTCCCCGGGATAGCGTCAATTCTCTACACTAACAATTGAAATAGTTGCTTTGAAATCTATTGCACGGTCGCATTTTTAAATTAAAGAGCCGCATAGCGGATTCACAATAACTATTCGCGACAAACATAGACTTCTTCTCGATGATGAAAATCAAACATCAGAAAATATTCATAACAGTACACTCACACTCTCGGAATTTGAACTTGCCAACGAAAATTTAAATTAAAATTTCAATTTGTAGAAAATGATACTACCGCGGGGAATCGAACCACCGACCAAGGATAAACGCTCCCACGCTCTAACCATTGAGCTACGGCAGCCGCTCCCCGGGATAGCGTCAATTCTCTACACTAACAATTGAAATAGTTGCTTTGAAATCTATTGCACGGTCGCATTTTTAAATTAAAGAGCCGCATAGCGGATTCACAATAACTATTCGCGACAAACATAGACTTCTTCTCGATGATGAAAATCAAACATCAGAAAATATTCATAACAGTACACTCACACTCTCGGCTCTTTAATTTAAAAATGCGACCGTGCAATAGATTTCAAAGCAACTATTTCAATTGTTAGTGTAGAGAATTGACGCTATCCCGGGGAGCGGCTGCCGTAGCTCAATGGTTAGAGCGTGGGAGCGTTTATCCTTGGTCGGTGGTTCGATTCCCCGCGGTAGTATCATTTTCTACAAATTGAAATTTTAATTTAAATTTTCGTTGGCAAGTTCAACTTCCGAGAGTGTGAGTGTACTGTTATGAATATTTTCTGATGTTTGATTTTCATCATCGAGAAGAAGTCTATGTTTGTCGCGAATAGTTATTGTGAATCCGCTATGCGGCTCTTTAATTTAAAAATGCGACCGTGCAATAGATTTCAAAGCAACTATTTCAATTGTTAGTGTAGAGAATTGACGCTATCCCGGGGAGCGGCTGCCGTAGCTCAATGGTTAGAACGTGGGAGCGTTTATCCTTGGTCGGTGGTTCGATTCCCCGCGGTAGTATCATTTTCTACAAATTGAAATTTTAATTTAAATTTTCGTTGGCAAGTTCAACTTCCGAGAGTGTGAGTGTACTGTTATGATTGTTTATACTGGTCTACAAATATGAAATCCCAAACACTTAATAAGTTCTAAGCCTGATAGACTTAGGCAATACACAAAAATTTTAACATTACTTATCTACTTACATGAATAATACATCTTTACAAACCATTCTAACAAAGAGTCTCTCGTCTGAATACAATTCAGTCATCGTCGTAAGACCTCTTATTCAAGACTGAATTACTAGAAATGAATCTCATGTATTTATACGATTTTGTTCGTAACATGTGTTCAAACTATTTATATAATTCATTTGTAATTATTGTTTCATATAAACATTAATCATCGCCTTTCTCGTTATCTAAATGCAGGTGTTGGCATAGAAGTGTATTATTCATATTATTATCTAAAGACATTAAGATTAAAATAACAAGTTGTTTACATGACACATCTTTTGCAGGTGCATGTCTATTTGATAAACATTTCAATAACATCCTATTTTAAACAAACGTTGCGTCACCTTTTTATATCAGTCATACTAAATATTAACGTATTGAATGTTAATAATTTACTTTCTTAAGGAAATGCTGTTAAATGATATTTAAATAATTCTGCTTCATTACAATATTATGGTTAAGGGTTCAATGTTATTTAAACCATTGTACAGAGAATCGGTTGTATGTTCATTTGTTTTTAAATACGAACGCAAAACACTCAACGCTTCCCAAAAAATTCGACTTATCGAAGGTGGCGCCAAATATTCTGTTCGAGTTATCAAGATATTCGAGTAATAGAAGTTCGAGTTATCAAGATATTCAAGTAATAGAAGTTCGAGTTATCAAGTAAAAATTACACATAATTCTCACTCTTGACGCTAACGCCAACCAATTTGTTTCGAGTTATCAAAAATTCAAGTTATCGAAGTTCGACTGTATTTGATTAAAATGAAATATATACTGAGCACTAAATCATAATAATTATTTGTTCTACGTGGAGTAAACTACAAGAAAATAAAAATTATCATAATTTACGCCACAGTTTTATCGTTGTTTATCTGTTTTTCCTTTTTCCACAGAATTCAGGCCGAAGTTTACTTAACAAATGGAATACCTTTTAGATTAGCTTTCTCTTAACTTTGTAAATTGATAGGGTGTGTGTACGTGTTTGTGTGTGTATTTACAATAGGTATCTAAATAGGATGCAAAAACTGCAGATGGTTAATGTACAAAGTGTGATCGATCATACCTAGAAGAATTGTTCTCTTACAGGTATTTATAAAAATGCGTAATTATTTCACATAAGTTGTGATTCTAGGCAGGTTTCGAAATGGCAAATTTTCAATATATACGATATTTTAGTAAAACACTGTGTGAAATTTACATACATCTCTGACAATTTATTTCTTATCATATAATTTCATAACATAACAAATAATATCATACGCGTAATTCTCGATATTTTTCAAAGACGTAATTTTATGAAATAGAATTCTATTCTCCTCATTCTTGCCTCTCTTTAAATTGTTGAAATAAAATTATAATTTTTTGAAATATTAAGTATCTAAATTAAGCAAGTTTTTCTAAACACCCAATTACCTGCTTATTATTATATTTCCATATTTTCAAATGCAAGTCTTTCACGATTTTCTTTTTAAATTACTTAACCTAACCTATTTGGCGTTAACTAATTTTTCAACTTGCTTTTACAAAATTCAAACTGACAAATACTCGTTTAGTTGCAATTTTTTATATATTTCTCATTAATATCAGTTGGTGTTGAGACGATTTTAAGTTATTTTAATCTGCATAATCGTTTCTCGTTCTCGTTGTAGTCTTCGTATGGTCTCATTTTGTTTTAAAATTTAGGTTCTAATGTCAATTCAGGTTTCTCCCCCATATTAAGTAATCTCATCATTTCCCTCGCGATCCTTTACCATCTATCCTCTCGCTCGAGAACTAGAAACTGTGGTCTGGTTGTGCATCTATGTTTGGGGTAAAGTTGGCTCATCTTGGTTGTCCGTTAGGTGGGGTTACCGCGGTTAGCACCCGGCGAAGTATGCCACACCGCACTTGATATATTTATTATATCTAGTTGGGTATTTTTATATCCGACCGCGGGTGTTTAGGCTGCTTACGCGTTCCAACAATGGTCCTTCTGGGATTGGTGAGTTGGACGGGGCAAAGCGTTTGGTACCAAAGACACTCTTGGCTTGAGGAAGTCGCCACTGTTGGACCGGATTTGATTGGGGTAAGCCGCTGCCTCACCCATCTATGTACGATCGGAGTTCGTTTTAGTTTATTAACAGTATATAACGGGAGCAAAGGCCTTAATTGGTCAGTATCTGGTTAGCCTCTGTTAATTATGCACTCCTATCCCTTCTATGCTCCTCCTTTTTTTGCCCGAGAACTATAGGTACAGGTTTAGGATATGCATCTATGGTCGGCGATAATTCTGGAAGTCGGGGTACAGTAACCGTCCTTTCATGGGGTTGACGACCCTTATACTCCACGATATTACGACGCACATCTTTGCTACCCGAGATTTTGTTTCTGTTTATTAGTGGTGTATAACGGGAGCAAAGGCCCTAGTTGGTCAGTATCTCGTTAGTTTCTGCTAATTAGGCAAGAGATTCACTTGAGTTGGGGAGAATCACTTTTGCTTTTGTCTAGTCACTTTCTTAATCTGATTAAGCCGGATTAGAGGCCATTCGAGGAAAGAGTGGAATATAGAAACGAATTACTAAGTGTAGTTCCGTGTTTATTAGGAAAACTTGTAATAAAGTTTATGTTAGGTGTTACATTTTTCGTTTAAAGTAGTTGTGCAAGTGAAAAAACAATAGTAGCTTAGTTTTCGTGTTTTTAAAGGCAAGCTGAAATATTAAATTAACTTCAAAATTGTTGAATTTTGGAATTCGTTTTGATATAAAGTGTTTAGGAAAACGGCTTAAATTATAGAATAGCAAGTGTCTGAGGATCAATTTTTGTGAAACATTGGTTTTTCAAAATTACATTTTATAAGAAGAAAGTGATATATAATATTGAAACCAGACAAAATTATGTTTCTTATGCTTCGTCCTTCTTAGTGCAAGCCAGTGGCTAACTGTTTAGATATTAAAATCTAATTAGATAAAAACATATTCAACAAATATTCTAATTAATATAGCAGAATTACCGAATTAATTAATTTCTGTAAATCTTTAAAGGGAACATATTTAAAAGCAAGGTAGTTATTGCTAATAGTAATTTAGGGTTATTTTTCAAATTATTTTAGAGAATTGGATATTGTTTCCAAGAAGATTTTCTACAATTTGCTTTTGGGAAACTTTCTGCAGCACATAATTAGTACTACTCTTTGTAATGTTTTAAGAGTGGTCTCTTAACAATGGTTTTGAAATAATATATTTATAGAAAAGTCTAAATTTTATTGAAAATGAAAGTTACGATTATGTTCAAATTTCTATCGTCGGAAGGCGGGTGTCTTCAGTCTTCAGAGACGTCGCTGGATGTTGTAAGTCAAAGGTGAGTGGTGCATACATGACGTGATCGATCACACTCTATACAAATTTAGGAACTGCATTTAAATGACTGGTAGTTAAGATGAATTTTTAGTCTAAGGTCTTACATTATTGCAATAGTTATAAGTGTGAATAAAAGGAAAATAAACATTTCTACTTTGAAAAGATTTTTTGTTAGGGCGGTACTAACGTTACTTTTTATTTTCATAGAAATTTGTCCAATTCTTTAAATGTATGTAATTACTTGTTTATGTTTAAATGTTTTATAAATAGAAATATAATATAAAAATTAGTGAAGATCCTGGTTAACCCAGGGGTGGCGGGGGGCACAATTAAAAAAAGGAGCGGTAGTACCTACTTATTTGTAATCATCTGCAGTCGCATCGTAACAAATTGAGACATTAAATGTACTCATTTTCTTCTTAAATATGCAACTTATAATTTCATATCCTAAATTAAGTGTTTGGCTTAACACCCTTTTTAATATTGGCTTCAAAAACATTATATATTGGTAGGGTGACCATCTCCTCTAGAAGCTCAACCCGGAGATTTTTTCCAGTAATAAAAAAGGTCGAGATTTTTTGGAAATTTACAGGGTGTAACAAAAATGGTGGGCTGACTATACACAGGCGGCTTCTACGACTAAAAATAAGGAAGAAGTTCCTATAAATAAGGGTCCAAAAGTACTTCCTTTTCGAGATACAGCGTGTCCAAAAAATAAGTTTGTTTTAAATATCTCTAAAACGATTTAAGATGTTAAATTGAGCTTTGGTATGCACTATACTGGCATGAAGAAACTCTTTTTAGATCCAACTAGTTTTGACGATTCCAGCAGTGGCGTGCGTGACAGGCCTCTTGAGTTTCTTTTTCGAGTATTACTCGAAAACGGTTTGCCCTACCAGAAAAACTAAAGAGGTCTTTTCTTTTTAGAATTGGTTTCCGATTAAGAAACAAATACCCATTTTGTAAAAAGCAGTGGCGTACTATTTTTTTCGTCAGAATTATTTATTTTTTTGCTGTTGCTGACGGTTTATGTTCTGTAACTACATCCCCTGATCACATAACAATCAGATTCGCCAAGTTAATGTAAAATTTGGCAGGCAGTTTTATGATTAGGTAGTTTGCCTTCGGTTGCCAAATGGCGCTAGCACTGCACGAGCAGAAGCGACCCTGAAGTGCTTGGAGTGGCTTGGAATCATACAAATCAGCTGATTCTAACTACGAATAAAAAGAAAAAGGAAGGAAACTAAGGTATTATGGTGCATAACTACAAGTGCAACGGAAATACGTCACACACGCCATATTGAAATACCAACCGGCACGAGTTTTTATTGGTAGACTAACTGTTTGTTTACGTTTTTGTCTTTGACAGTTGACGTATTTAGTGTTCGCAGCCAATCACCTTCTAAAATCCGCCATATTGATACACCATCTAAATTGCATACTGTTGGTGTTATGGTCCTTCCTTGGATTCTAAGCACGTTAGAGTCGCGTCTGCTCGTACTATGGTGGCCCCGCCTTGCAACCGAAGGCAAGCTAATCATAAAACTGCCTGCCAAATTTTGCATTAACTTGGCGTATTTGATTGTTATATGATCAGGGCTACATCCTACAACTGATTTCTCAAGCGTGCGCGGTGCGGTCGGCCAGTCGCCTGGTTGCCGGAAACGACGGGATGGGGCGCTATTGCCGCTATTCAAAACATGACCAACTGCATCTATATACTTCGTGTATATGGCCAGTCCGTGGTGTTAATTTAATAATCCTAACACCACGGGCCAGTCCACTCCGCTTAGCCAAGAGCCAAGACGCAATTTAGAATGGAGGATGGCGCCATTTGAGGTGAATTATACTTAACTAAAGGGAAAAATGTATAGTTCACCTCAAATGGCGCCATGGTCCGTTTTAAATTGCGTCTTGGCTAAGCGGAGTGGACTGACCGTATATACGGAGTATTTAGATGCAGTTGGTCATGATTCAAAATAACCAATCTTATCAATGGAGAGCGGTAAACACAAAGCGACAAAGCCCTAATTTTTAAAATCAGTAAATCCTATACCACTGACGTTAACCCGGAGATTTTGTGTTAAAACCCGGAGCCCGGAGATTAGGTAGTAAAACCCGGAGACTCCGGGTCAAACCCGGAGGGTTGGTCACCCTATATATTGGCTGTGCACGTTGTTTTAAAATCCTGAAAAGAATCTCAGGTATGAACTATTTAGCTTTAGGTAGAAATAATTAATTCAAAGTATACTATACTATACAGCAGAAGCAAACAAGGCTAAAGAGCGAATTATCTTTCCTAATTTTGTAAATTTAGGTAACTGTGTGAATGTTGTGATTACTAAGGTGTAGCTAGCTGTTAGAGCACACGAATTATACCAGGACAACTTCTACAAAAATCTGCAAGGAGAACGTACAAGAAAAGGACGTCAAGATGACTACGATTACAACAAAGGTAACAGAATTCGCTTTCCTTAACACGATCAAAGTCTGCTTTTACTTAGTTCCTTCGTTATTTTTGTAGTTTTTGAATGCTTCATTGCTTTAATTTTTTTTTTCATAACTGTAAGAAGTTAATTTGCCAAATGCCAAAATGTAACTTCAAATCCTTAATTGGCTTAATTGGTGACAAATAATTCGATTATTTTTAGGTTAGTAGTATTAAAGATTGCACATTTTCCTTCAGAAACCTTTCCTACCCGTAGGGTGTAAATTTATTTTAGTACATTTACAAATTTACAAATATTACAATTAACATATTCGATACTTCATGATTAACTGAACTTATTATCTAAACTAAACGTGTTCTTCTTTAGCACGAATGAATTCTTGTTCTGTCAAGTTACATCTCTTTGTTGTAGTATTTCTTCCATTGTTTGGTTTCATGTTTTTTGTGGCCTTCCTCTAGTTATTCTAGCTGTAATTCTTGCCTCCCATATTCTTTTAACTTGTCTATCGTTGCCCATTCTTTCGAGATGCCTCAACCACTGTAGTTCTTCTGTTTTGCTTTTCTAGTAAGCGTTTCAACTTCTAAATCATTTCGTATTGTTTGACTCCTTATCTTGTCCCTTCTTGTGACCCCCTCACTCTTCTTAAGTACTTCATTTCCATGGTTTGCAATTTATTTTCTTTTTTTTTTTGATAAGATCCAGGATTCACTACCAAAAGTTAAGGTCGGTTGATACATAGTTTTGTAAACTGTAATTTTTGTTTTCCTTGAGATTTCGTTTTTAGTTATAAAGGTGTTCGCTATTGAGTAGTACAATTTTGTTGTATTATCTATTCTTTTTTTGTTTCACTTTCGTGTCTTCCTTCCTTATTTATTGTAACTCCCAAATATACAAATTCGACTGCCTGTTCTATTTTTATTATTTTGGACTTCTATATTTATTTCTAGGCCGTAGTTTTTCTGTAATTTATTTTCACGGTGTATTTATCAAGAGTTTCCCTGTAATCCCATCTCACTTGCTGCGAACGTGCATTCTGTTATAAGGGCCGTTCCTGCGATTTTTGCCGCTCCGTGCAAAAGATAAAATTGTCGCCCTCTTATGTCGTTTATAAAATAAAGTCGTAAATTTAGTAGCATTATATTTAAATATTTAACAAAATTTAAAAAATGCAAATAAGAATAAAACATTCACTTTTTTGCAATTTATTACCAACAAATCGTTAATAAAAATCACTGTTAGCTCTTAACTAAAAATGAACACAAATAAAAGGAATAAAATAAAAAGTATTGACCAAACAATTATATAAATAAAAAAAAATGTTACATTAATTTTACGTGATTAATAATAAAGCTAAAGTAAAACGAAATTTTTTGGATGCAAATTCATCTATTAGGTATGGATGATACGTCTACATTTTGACTTAACTACTACTTTTAATTTTAAATTTAACTTACTACTATCTAAAATGTAGTTTAGAGTTTGGCTTTTACAAGGAATTTAATTTTTTTTTAGAATTTATAAAATTTGATGTGAAAAAATGCCGCCCCCGAATTTCTGTTGCCCCGTGCGAGTGCACGTGCTGCACCCCCGCCAGGAACGGCCCTGTCTGTTATGCTTATCTTTTCCATGTTTTTAAATCCTATCTGTAACTCGCTCATTCTTGATCTGGTCATCTGGTCTCAGCTATAAAATCATTCATAAATGTGATGAACAACAATGAACTTAGGACTTAGGACTTTTCGTTCTATTCCTCTTCTTGTTAGGCTATTTCAAACCATATTTCTCGGTACTCGGTCGAATGCCCTATCTATATCTATAAATATCATGTATTTTAGGCTTGACCCTTGACCCTTTCTAAACCCACTCTGTGAATTAATTAATTGTTCTTCGACACCTTTTCTTAGTTTATGTTCATAAGGCTTACGGGCTGTACTAATCAAACTAATTCCTCTATAATTCTGACAATTTAATCTCATGTTTTATAAAGCGGTAATATTTTTCTTAATTCCTAGTCTTTTGGAATTTTACTTGTGTTCCATATCTTCCATATCGTGTCCTGCCGATTTTCCACTTTTGGTTTCCTTATTGCTTCGTGCAGTTTTTCTTTTCTCAATTGGTCGTTGTTTATTTTGTCGTTTACATCGATTGGTTCAGTTTCATCTGATATTGTTGTTATCTATTCTTTCTCTTCAGGTTGTAGCAACTCACTCACTTGTTTGTTTGTAATTTTCGGTTTGTTGTATTTCCAGTTTATCCATTTCTTTCTTTCATTTCCACATTTGTTCGTCTATTTTTAATTTTTGGTCTTTTGGCCTTTCCATCTTGATTGATTACGTGGATTGGAATGCCAGATTTAAATTAACAAATGACCAAGTTGATAAATGTTGTTTATTTGCTATACATACATTTCATTTTTGATTCGGCTTGGAATATTTTTTAAATTAGAATTGGTTAAGATTTTAAAATTTATTAAATAATGTCTATTGTTACACGTATAATAGCCAATTAAATAAATCTTCGAAAGTAGGTAGTCACTAGTTAAGTGTTTTTGAACAAACATTTTTGTACAAAATAAATGCAATATCAAATTCTTTACAAGTTAACTTATGTAAATTATGCGAATTAAAATTAAATCTGCAAATTTTGCCAATTTTTTGGTGATTTTGTTGGAGAATTCAAAGCTGTTTAAAAAGTACACCGATTAAACACTTTCATTAATAAAATGTTTACGTAAAATAATTTTCCTGAATTTACTATGATCGTTTGCTCAAGGAATCGCATTCAGTTCATCTCTGAGATAGTAAATAATTTGACTTTGGTAAAATTTACGTAGAAAATTATGTACAGATCGTCACATTTAATCAAGGAGATCCCTCATTTTTTAAAATTATTCTAAAAATTAAAATAATGTCTAAATTTTCAACTTTAATATTTTTAAGTTGAATTGCTGCAAAACTCTTTGTAATATCTTTGTTTTATTTTTTGTTTCTCAATTCTACGTAAGATTTTGAATTTCAAATTTATTTATTATTAAAACGTTGTAACCAATTCAATCCAATTGGTTAATCTTAAGTTGGTCCATCTTCCTCAGCTGCTCGTGAAGAAAAGAAGACTTCATGTATATATTGCTTATTTACTTTCATGTGTGTATTTTGAATAAAACTGTTTTTGTTTTTTTTTCTATCCTAAGCGTTAGCAGTCTAATGCGTCATAATGTTGAATATTGCACTTAACATCCGCTATTTTGATGCATTTGGCTCTAAAATTGTTATTTTAGACATCCAAAATTACTCTTCAGTATTCGAAATTTACTTTTTAAATACTGAAAATAGATTTCGAATATAAAGTTGTTTTTTAATGTTTAGAATAAATTTTAAAATTAATTTTAGAACGTCTAAGACCTTGGGCGTTAAAAATGTATTATTCAACACAAATAATTTGTTAAATATTAGAAGTTTTAGACGTCAAAGGTTAATTTTGATTTAGGTTACGGTTTTATTTTGTTTATTTTAAAATCATGTTTGAATCTTGATAAATTTGTAAGGTAAGGTTAGAATTTTTAATTAAAATTAGGTTAGAATTTTGTGCCGTTAGTGTAAATAAAAGATTTCCTATAAATAAATTTTTATGAATCTTAAATGCTGTGTAATTTTCTACCCAACTAAAATCCTGTATGAATTTTGTCCGGTAGATCAAATGAACCTTGAAAGTGATGTATAAAATTTGAAATTCCATGAGTTTGTGATGTTAGTCGCAGATGCTCTATACAGTGTGCCTCACTTTAGACGGCACCACCCCAGTATTTTTTTTATATATTATCGATTTAAAAAATCCCTAATACGACTTCTTCAATTTTGCTGTTTATTTTAAATCGTAGTAGAAAGTAACATACCTTAAAGGTACAATTTAGTGAGGGGTATAATCAGAAAAAAGAAATTTTTTAAATCGATAATATAAAAAAAAACTACTGGGATGGGGCCGTCTAAAGTGAGACACACTGTAGATACAGCCAAGACAAATGAGGAAAAAAAGATCAGATAAATTATGAAGCTAAAGGCTGTGGGTTCGATTCCCAATACCTGCCATACTAATTTAGCATTTTTTGGACACAAGGAGCACGCAGATTTGGAAGATGGAATTTAGTGTACGAATTACACAACTAGTGACAGTAACAATTGCCTTGCAGCGCATTTGAGGTAGGTTTTCTAAATTTTTTTAAAGTAGTATTCAAATGGAAACATGGGTACTTGTGTGATCATAAATTAATCAATGTGAAGCGTAGGTCAGAGGTTTTAGCAGTGGGCTGTAAAACCAAAGGTTGTGGGTTCGATTCCCATCACCCGCCATATTAAAAATAATCGTTTTTGCACTCTAAGATGCACTCAGCCTTTGGAATTGAGTATATGGGTTACATAACTGGTGGTAAATAATTAGTCGGCTTGTAACGATTCAAGTTTTTGGAACTTTTTAAAAAACAGGATTTAACACGGTAAAGGTAGGAACTTGCATCTTTGTCTTTCTCAATCCATATATAGGATGATGCGAGCTGTGAAGGAAAATAGAATTTAAGTTGGAAACTACCAAAACCCTAAGATATGCTAGTAGTTTATACTTCGATTGTTAGACATTGCGATCCAATTTTGTAGGGGTCATCCTCCTCCCGCCCCCTTACCAACCCACCCTAATATATTAAGCTCCTCTATATAACTATCTTGTGTTTAGTTTACTTGTGACTGTTAGTTCTCCTGACATCTTTTAATTCAAATGTTAGTCTGAGATATATGCAAATTACAGTTTCCGCTTTTAGAATTATAGTACAGGAATTACAACATGGCGTAGCGATTTATATTATATGTCCATACTTTGTCACGTGCACTACAACATTTAATGGGGGACGTTGTTGTCCCTTGGCGCACGGCTAGCAAACAGCGGAGAAGGGGGGTTTGAAACGGTAAACCCTCAAATAGGGGTGGTCATAATCGGAATAAAAATAGGGCGCCACGACGGAAATCACCCAAAGACAGTTCCTCTAGGGCTCGAAGGGGTTGGGGTTAGCTGGACCCCGCTGCAAGATGTGACTTACCTTGCTTAATGAAATAGCTTACTGAAATTCTTAAAACTTGTAGGCAGGCTTCCACTGTATACGTAAATCTTTACCAAAACACTAACACACAAAATATGATCGGGAGGCACTGAAAACACTGACAAGACCAAACTAAATTGACAATTAGATATTTAATAAATCAAAAAGGCAAAAATGGATACACAAAAGGGGCGACAGTTAACATGTTACGTCAAAAATAAATAATAAATGCGATACTTACTTTAAGGGACGATGGGACGATAGAATTGAGGGTACTACATTTACGTTACGTACGGCAAATCATTCACAAACTAAGCCCCCCAATCCCAGGCAGAATATAGGATTAACAAATATTAAACTAAAATTCAATCAGTAAAGCTAAATCTTTATACATGCAACATAACACAAATTTTAACTTGACTTTACTTAAAACTTGCGACAATGAAATCTTTAAAGGTGAATTGGTACTGATAAACTTGAACTACAATCTGAACACAAAAATCTTTACTCAAACACAAAATTACTAAGACAAACTAGTCAACCGTTTGCCAACGATCCTCAACCTTTGCAATGTGAATATTATCAAAGCCGCCTAAAGGCGAATCACAAAGCCTTCACACATTATCGCCGGATCAAACAAATTGACCAGACATCGGCTACTCTAAAATTACAAGTTGCAAACAAAACACAAAAATAATAAAAAGGAGGTACTTACTAAACTTCAAACCCAACTGAACAACATTGATAGAGGCCTGTCCGCAAGCGGCAATCGTAGGAATTGAAACAGTTCTCAGAACTACAATTTGTTGAAAGATTTTGTTGTTAGGTAATTTTGAAATACACCTATACCACTCCCTTATGAGACGCCACTGAAAAATAAATCATGATAAATTCGAGTTGCCAATGTGACAACAATTTAATATGGCCGGAAATTCAACCTGTCTTCAATCAATGTGGATCACATATAATGATATGATATTGC
The DNA here is from genome assembly GCA_963082815.1 of Melanotus villosus. NCBI lineage: Eukaryota > Metazoa > Arthropoda > Insecta > Coleoptera > Elateridae > Melanotus > Melanotus villosus. The sequence goes on from OY720422.1 coordinate 41,797,913, forward strand.
TATTAATTATCATTGAATTCAAAAGTCAAGTTTTATAGGCAAAAATTATTATTTTCAGATGAGAATCTAATTATTTCATTCTTAACACGAGACTAATACATATATATATATGTAGCTGTTTTCAGGCCTTTTAGGCCCATAGCTTGGTTATCTTCTTCCATTCCTTCCTGTCCTTAGCTTTGCTTTTCCAGTTTCTTACTTTCTTCTCACTTAAATCCTGCAATACGGCCTCTCTCCACCTTCTTCGCGGTCTGCCCCTTTTCTTCTTTAATCCTGGTTCCCTCCATGCAATTTTTTTCACTATTCGGTCTTCTGGCATTCGTTCCAGATGCCCTAACCACTGCAGTCGTCGTGCTTTGACCACCTCGTCGATTTTTGGACTCTTATATAATTGGTACACTTCATGATTCATTCTTCTTCTGTATAAATCCCCTTCTTTTATTCCTCCTAGTACTCTCCTCAGTATTTTCCTTTCCCATGCCCTTAGCCTCTCTTGTACTTTGTTGTTTAGGGTCCAAGTTTCGCACCCGTACAGTGCCGTAGGTCTTACTATGGTTTTATATAGTCTTAGTTTTGTGTTTATTGTTAGATGCTTGGACCGTAGAAGGTGATTTATTATCCCTACACTTCTGCTCGCTTTCAGTAGCCTAGCCTCAATTTCTTTTTCTTCCCGGCAGTTATTTGTCAGTAAGGCTCCCAGATATACAAATTCTTCTACCTCTTCAAACTTTACCATTTTATTCCCAATCTTCCACTCTCTGACTTCTTCTCTTTTGGTTCCTATTCTCATAATTTTCGTTTTTCCGTAGTTTATCTCTAATCCCATTTTCTTTGCCTCTTTTGCTAAAATTCTCGTTAATTCTTCTAGTTCCTTGATGCTTCTTGTCACTAATGCAATGTCATCTGCGTACCCAATCACTTGATGACTTTTAATGAGTATATGCCCTGTCCTGTTTAATTTGCTTTCCCGTATAATAGCTTCTAGTGTCAAATTGAACAGCAATGTGGCTAGTGGGTCGCCCTGCCTTAGACCATTTTTAATTTCAAAGTCTTCAGTATTTTCTCCGCCCACCCTTACATTGCTTTTTGTGTTATTGAGTGTCATTTCAAGTAGCTTTACTAGTTTTACTGGTATTTTGAATTCCTTCATTATGCTCATCATCCTCCTTCTGCTAACAGAATCGTACGCCCTTTTAAAATCCACAAAGAGTATTACTAGAGGAATTTGGAATTCGTAGCCGGTTGTTAATGTCTCCTTCATCAAAAAGATTTGGTCTGTTGTCCCTCGGCCTTTCCTGAACCCTGCTTGATACTCCCCAATTTGTGGTTCTGCAATCTTCTCTACCCTCCTTTTAACTAGGCTTGCTAAAATCTTATACAGGGTGATTCAAAAGGTATGGTCCAAACTTAAGGGTGTGATTGGTGATGTTAAAATAAGCAAAAAATGTTAATAAACCCATGTCTTATTTCCAACTGTTATCTAGTTACAGAGGTTTTCTTTGTTTCTATCTGTGTTCTGTCAAATCACGTTATCTAGGAAATAAGTAAAACAATTTAATTTCTTATGGCAGAAGACGTTTCAAGCTTGAACTGGTGTAGTTTTCAATAAATGTGCTAATGATGGAGCCATTTTCTGTACGCGATTATGCAGAAATGCATTTTGTGTATGGTTATTGCAGCGAAAGTGACCGTGCAGCAGTGGTAAACTATGGGAGAAGGTATCCTCACCGGAGACAGCCTGACCACCCAATAACCGCTTTCCACAGCGCTGGCGCTGGGTTGGAAAAGGCAGTCCAGTACTATGGCCGGCTCGTTCGCCTGGCATTACTCCACTAGATTTTTACTTGTGGGGTGAATTAAAAGAAAAAGTTTATGCATCGGAAATTCAGGTCGGGCGCCATTTAGTTAATAGAATAAATGAAGCTGTTGAAGATATTCGAAGACATCCTCAACAGTTGAGGAATGTTCGAGATTCCCTGCGTCGGCGTTGCCAACTTTGTATACAAGTTCAAGGTGGACATTTTAAACATTTGTTGTGATACTTTTTAATTTTTCTTGTAATTGTATACGTTCTTTATTAATAATAAATTATCGTAAATGTTGTTATAACTAGAAAACAATTGCGAATCGGACATGAGTTTATTGGCATTTTTTGCTCATTTTAATATCACCAATCACACCCTTAAGTTTGGACCATACCTTTTGAATCACCCTGTATGTAACGTCCAGTAACGAAATTCCACGGTAATTGTTACAGTCGGTGGTATCTCCCTTTTTTAGGATCGGCACTATTGTTGCGTTTCCCCAGCTGGTAGGCATTCTTTCTTGTCTCCATATCTCTAATATAATCTGGTATATTTTTTCCCTAAAGCCCTCTCCCGCATACTTTATGTTTTCTGCAGCGATACCATTTATTCCTGGACTTTTACTATTTCTTAGACTATCTATTATATCCTCTATCTCTTCTCTTCGCGGCTCTTCAGTTTCTTCTGTCTTCCTTTGCCTCTCTTGTTCTTGTCTATCATCTTCTTCGCCCTCCTCTTGTATTTCTCTTTCACCCTCGTTTAGCATCTCATAGAAGTACTCCCTCCATCTTTTTTCTATTTCTTCTTTGCCTCCTAATAGATTTCCTTTTTTGTCTTTTATATACGTTGTTTGGTTGGCTCTTTTCGTTCCCTTCTTCACTTCTCTATAAAAATTTCTTATTTCTTTATTTTGGTACTGGCGTTCTATTTCTTGCACTCTTTGTTCCATGTACTCTCTTTTCTTTTTTCTGTTCAGTTTTTTTGTTTTCGATCTTTGCTCCCGGTATGCATTCTGGACATCCTGGTTTTGTGTCTGTAACGCTTTGAGTCTTAGTTTATTTCTCTTCTCCACTTCCCTTTTGCATTCTTCATCCCACCATGTGAGCCTTTTTATTCTTTGCTTCAGTGGGATTGCCTTTTCCGTTGCTTGCTTCACAACTTTCTCCACTTTTTCCCATTCTTCTTCAATATTTTGTACATTTAGCCCTTTATCCTCTTCGTATCTCACCTTGATTTCTTTTTCATACTTTCGTTGGACACTCATGTCCTTCAGTGCCTGGTAATCGTACTGTTTCCTCCATTTCTGAATCCTCTTCTTCTTCAGCTCCCTATTCACCTTCATGTCTATCCTAACCAAAAAGTGATCCGTGTCTGCATCAGCTCCTCTACATGATTTAACATTTTTTATAGACTTACAGTGCTTCTTGTCTATCATTACGTGGTCAATTTGGTTTCTGTAATTACCGTTGGGCGATATCCATGTCTCTTTGTATATATTTTTTCTTTTAAAGTTTGTACTCATAATTTTCATCTGATTCTCTTCTGCAAATCCTATTATTCTTATCCCATTATCGTTGCTTATATCATGTCGACTTTCTCCTCCTGTTATGTGTTTATACATTAGTTCGTTCCCCACCTTGGCATTAGCATCTCCTAAAACAATTCTTATGCTCCTTTTATTCATTTTACTAAATGCCCCTTCCAGATTTTCGTAAAAGACGTCTTTGTCATCTGGGTCTTTCTCCTCTGTTGGTGCGTACATATTTAGGATAGCCATGTTGACCCCGTCTTTTATTTCGATATAACATAATCTATCCGATATTGGCTCGAACCTGACTACCTTGTGACTTAGTTCCTTGCTGACGAGAAATCCAACCCCATATCTTCTCGTTTCGCCTCCGCTTGTAAACATTATGTGTTTATGCAGTTCTACTGTAGCCGTTTCTTTTATGTGGGTTTCTTGTATGGCAATTAGATCCATTTGGTATCTTTCCGCTTCTGTAGTCAGTATTTTAACCGCCCCTTCTTCATATATGCCTCGCACATTCCACGTACCTATTTTAAGCTTCATTGATAATTCCTGTGTTTTTGCCTCTGTATGTTTTTGCTTTTCCTTTCTGATACTTATACTCATGTCCATTTGCTTTGCCTTTGTTGTCGTCAGATCTATCACTGTCGGTTTATTTAGTTTTTTGATGGAAATCCCCTTTCTATACTTCCCTCAATCAGTCTTTCCTTAGTTTCGTCCCAGACCCATTTATTCCCATTAATAATCAGCTTCATGTATCCTATTTTTGTCCTTTTCCCCAGGTTTCTCTCCTCTCTGGCTCTTTTAACAATTTTGTTCTGTATATCTTGTTCCTTCTTTGTAAAGTCTTGTTTAATGTATACCACTTTAGTTTGCAGCTCCCTCAATTTATGCTTATTCCTCATTATGTTGATTTTGTCCTCCATTCTCTCCATTTCTGCCAGGCATGTATCATTCCCGATTCTTATTATTCTTTTGATGTTCGCCTTAACCTTTAGTTCTATTTCTATGAATTGCTCCACAGTCTGTTTCAGGTTGCTGCTCTCTGTTCTTCCAAATTTTATCCCTGAAACAACGATATTGCATTTTCTTTTCTCCCTTTCAAGTTGTTCCACTTGGATTTGCAGTTCTTTCATTTCGGCGTTCCTCCTTTCTTCCATCTCTTCGTTTAGATTGCCTATATTTCCTATCTTCGTTTTTTGTCCTGCTTTTACCACGTCATTTTTTTCCAGGGTCTCAATTCTAGCTTCTAATTTCTGCATTTGTTTCTTTAGCTTTTCGTTTTCTTTCCTTAGCTCTATGGTTTCTTCATGGTACTTTTCTTGTCCTTTTTTTATTTCTTTTATATCACTTGCAAGTTCTGTAAACATTGCTACTAATTCTTCCATTTTCACTCGGCAGAATACCGCGAAAAAGTGCAGAAACCGGTCAACCCGTCGAATCTCTGCTCTTTATCAGTGTTCCCTCTCTTTTCAAACTTTACCTTCTTCTGTCTTCAATATTACGGACTTTTGCGCACTCTGGCAACGTCGCTTTATTTCCAGGCGTGACCTTCTTCGTGACGCGTCGCGCTTATCACGCTAACCTATACTTCGGTTGTAATTTGCACTATCGTTTCTTACCTGCTGTTTCTTGATTTTTCCAGATCTTTTCACACTATCCGCAGCTCCTTCACTCTACTAAAACTTCTAATTAGTCGCTAAGGATTTTTTCTCGTTACAGGTCTCGAGTTTTCGGGATTATTGCAGACGAAAATAAATCACTTATTTATACTTTCACAACACCGTTGCCATACATATAATCACTCAAAAATAACTTTGTGCGGTAGAAAGGCAACTTAATGACAAAAGACGTACATCACTAAAAACCAGGGCCGGCGGAAGCGGGCATGCAATGCATGCGGTGCATGCGGGCGCCGGTACGAAGGGGGTGCCGCCGCCGGGGCACGGTTCATAAGTTCATTTTTAAGAAACAACATTTTTATCATGAAATTAGAATGATACACCGAATAATAATTTTAAAAAATTGTATATTGCCGCCTCTTTAATCAGCCGGCTGTTTACAATTTTGCAGCAAGAGCAGGCTAAATACTTGTCTGCAGAATGTTGTGTCTACTGCAGTCTATCTAAAGTGAAACGGTGAACGGTCCTTATGCGCAGAAACGAATTTCAGCAGTGCGAACTATTAGTTCGCCTCTATGTCGTGTTGTGTACAGACTAATTAAAAAAAAAATTTCACTTTAGTTTAAATAAATTTTAAGTTTAGCACGGCCGTGAGTTTAGTTAAAATTCATTTTAATTTTGTTAGCGATTCGGGTCGGTGAGAAGGCTATAATCCCACTTTAGATACTTTCCGTAGAGATAAATTACTACAAATTAGAAATTTACTAGTGTTGGAATGTTCTTAATTACATATTAGTTTAAGTATTATAATCTAAACCGCAAATATTTACGTGTATGGCTGTATGCTGTAAAACATCCATGTAAAACCATCAAGTATATGCCTATTAGCCTATTAACTATTAATAGTTTTACAGTTTTACTACAGTCTTATACCTAAGAAGAAATTATACAACAGATATATGCACATCATTGCACAAATGCGCCTACGCGTGTATGAAACTAGTTATACAAGGGTCAAATCAACATGTTTCGAGCCACTGTAATGCCGTTCTGTGGACTCCTTTTTTGTAGATCCCGTTGCAAACATCTATATGAAATCTGTTTAGGCAACAGTGATCCTTTGATTTAAAACCCATGGTCTGGTTCCGTTATCTAGATGACACTATTATTATCTAGCCCCATGGAAGACATAACTTTGTTTCTTTCCTAGAACAGCTGAGCAATCATCACCCTGATATGAAGATCACTACGGAAATAGAACCAAACGGTTCTCTCTTTTCCTCGATAGCCTGGTAACCCGCAAACTGAGGGATTATCCTGGACACTCAGTCTATCGTAAACCATCATCCGACACAAAAACTCTCCTTAATCAATTCTCTTGTTCGTTGTGTTATCACAGTGTTCTAACCCGACGGTGTTCATGTCGAGTTATCGCATATTGATGATAATCTCGTCCAGAATAGACCCAATAAAAGGGAAGATAGGAAGGTCATCGAAAAACAATTACACCCATTACACTCTGGAAGTTTTCGGAATACCTGTACACCCCAGACTATTGCCTTCTTACTAAATGTTCCCCAGGTTACTGATCGCATAGGTAGGATCCGCAAGAAACGTAATATCAAAACCATCTTTAATCCCCCTCCCAAAGTGTCACAAATACTTGCTTCAGTAAAAGATAAGTCTAAACCCTTGTCATCCAGAGGCGTCTTCAGCATCTCTTATTCTTGTGGTTTATTGTACGTTGGATAAATGGGTCGCTATGTGTGTTTGCTTGAAATCAGATATTCTCTCACACTTAGCTGTTGCTGAACATCATCACTACACAGGTCATAAGATCTTAGTTGAAAAATCAGCAAGGGCCTTCTTCTTCTTATATCTAGTTCCGCTTTCATCCTTGAAGGTTGGACACAATTTCGGCTGCTCTAATTAATGCAAGGGTATTCATTTTTGTCAGTCCCGTATATTCTTGAGCCAAGAGTTTTTCTTCTTCCTGTTCCCCACTTTCCTTCCACTTTTCCTTCTATAATAACCTGGAGTAGGTATATTGTATTTCGCATTTTGGTAGGTTCCCAAGTCAGCAGTTTTCCTATGTTCAATTATTATCAGGTAAACCGGGGCTACTTTGACATCCCGGGGCTATTTGGTCACTACGTACTTCTTAACCTAATTTATTTGTTGAAGTTTAGTGTTTTGCTTGTCGGCCGTTTCTGTTAATACTAGACTTGTTTACGGGTTCTAAGCAATTAAAGAACTATGAAAACGTATGCAAAAATCCCGGTAGTTATGATTACCTAATTACCGTAATTACAATGAAGAAAATTTGGAGAAAGTAGTGCACGCCGTTCGAGATGGCATGAGCAAAAAACAAGCGGCCAGACTCTACCGAATTCCACGAAGCACGCTTGTAAATAGATGTCTTGGAAGGCACATGAAGGCTCGACCATTTTAAGTACGGAAGAAGAGCGTGTGATTGCAAGGAGGCTGGGTGTTATTGCAGAGTAGGGGTTTCCCTCAACTAAGGGTGATATCGAGACGGTTATAAAGAAATTTCTGGATAAGAACGGAGTTCAAATTCCCATACTTAAGGATGACATTCCAGGAGACGATATGAAAGAAACAGACTGGCAGTGCGTTTAGCGTCAAATTTAAAATGATCACGATCATCAGTTAACGATGACGATGTTATGAGGTTTTTTTTAACAATATTACACCAGCCTTGTTAGAATCTTTGGATGATCATATACCGGGTGGTCCATCGGTCTGTATTTTTTTTACTCGATTATTTTAAATATTACCGAAATTTGTTTTTGAAAAAAATTTCGGTATTATAATTGTCATATTAAATTAAAAACATCAGAAGTAGTAAGGCACATGGCTTAATGTTTTCTAAGCCAACTTGATTTCGTTTTCATTTGCTCACATGTTATATTAAGTGTCATCATTATTGGCTTAACAAAGTTCTGCGTCATTTCAAGGAAAATTCTATGGTTTGTTAGTTTCCAGGCATAATTCAAAATCTCAAAATGTTCTACATCTGCAACCCAATATACAGTGTATATGCGTAAAGATGTTAAGTAAAAATAAAGTATAATTTTTACATTGTTTTCATGGATTTTTCACCATCAGATGCAAAAAAATAAAAGTCAAAAAATTAAACTAAACTACTAGAAGAGCGCAACCTTTAGCCAAAAATTGTATGTATCTCCATTTTCAGACAAAATAGTACTTTTTTACTTGTTTCATTATTATTATTATTATTATTATTATACTATGTTTAAATATTATGCGAACGTTTATTGTGGCGAGTACCAGTTGCTAAAATTAAACAAGTAAAAAAGTACTATTTTGTCTGAAAATGGAGATACATACAATTCTTGGCTAAAGGTTGCGCTCTTCTAGTAGTTTAGTTTAATTTTTTGACTTTTATTTTTTTGACTGTTTTGACCTCTTAAGGTTATTACAAGGGGCAATAAAAGTATTATGACGAGTTAGAAGTGGCAACTCCTGGTATAAACACCTTACCAGTGATAGCTTTAGACTGTTTCTCCAATATATTTTTATAAATATAAGAATTCTTCTATTTTGAGGTAACTGTAAAATTTTTCGAGTCCGGCCTAGTAGGGATGATTTAAGATAGCTGTATTTAACCCTCATAATCCACCCTAAGTTGTAAAATGCTTCCAGCTATTTTGCGGAAACAAATGAATCGACCGTAATTAATTTATTCTGAAGCTTTCTTTTAGTAAACATTTTAAACAGTTTTGAAATTTGTGTTTAGTGATGCAAGTGGTGACAGTTATTTTTTTCGCGGTTAAATACTTATGATCGTAATTTTTTTATAAATGCATATGAACTGCATATGTGTCAATGTTGGTGCAAATTTTTCCGAGCTCTAATCATAAGTTTTTAAACCTCGTACCAATACTTTTCGTTTACGGAATCTACGAGAAAGAAAAAAATGAACAGTAAGGAGTTAGATTGTTCAGTGCTTCTAGTTTTCTTTATTTATAGCAAACTTTATAACAATGATTCAAGGTAAATAAATCTTAAACTACTGCAAAATACTGTTACAAGAATTAATATACTTTGTAATAAATCTTTTAATAGAATTAAACGGATGGTGTTTAATAATGTGCATTACGAGGACATTTGTTTTGAATTACTACCGTGGTTTAAAATTAGAAATCCGATTTAGATGCATTAGATACGTGTCGTTAATTATTTTTTTTATTGTTCCCAGAATTAATTCACAATTCTTGTATTTTTAAAAAATTTCGCAAGCTTTTAGTTTTAATTAATAGATAACTTTATGTAAGCAAGTTGCGATTTTTTAATATCATGGATTAGTTATGACTGGAATAAACAAAAAATACCGAAAAACTATTCAAAATTAGTTTTCACGGGTGGTAGCTTATTTAAACGGATTATTACTATTATTTATTTTAAGTAAACTTTAAAAGTTAACCAAATTGTCGTTCGTATTAGTAAAATTAAAGACAGCCTATTAGTTTTTACAGCGAAAAGTAATAAAATTAAGGTCAACTTCCTGTCAGTAAAAGCAAATACGTATTCCCAAGTCTAATCCATCTAATTAGAATTGCCTGGATGGTCTCAAACGATGTTAGTTGCGAACGTGTCCTGTTGGTTTGTTCTGAAACCTAATTTAAATAAACCGCTTATTTTAACAAAAAATATATTACTGACTTTAAAATTTTAGCCGCATTGTAGATGCATCGTCATGTTTTCGAATAAATTAACTTAAAATTCGATAAACGGAGCAATTGGTAATTGAATATTAAAATTTTGACCTCGTAATAAGGACCATGTATTAATTTTTCTTAATAACATACATTTGAGGGTTAAAGTATAGAAATTTTGTTACTATTTTGCAAAGTTTAAGCTAGGATGGTTTAAAGTTAATTGTTAGTCTTACGAAATTTAAGAAGTTTATTTTCCGTAAAGAATTATTAAGAAATTTCTTCGTAGCCTATATTGCGAATCAATAGTGGGTGTTTAATTAGAATATTTATTTAAAAGTAATCCGGAATATCTAAAAATAGAAAAGGAATATTGACAGTGTTCTTAATATATTTAATGCCAAACGAAAACGAAGGGCTAATAGGCTTTTTACAATGAACCAGACTTTAAATTTATAAATTCGACCTGTTCTTTTTAATAAAATTACTCAACAAAAGCCATTATTACACAATTTGTGGTGATAAAATATTAATTTATTTAATATTTCTGACATAAATCATAAATTTACGTAGATTTATTTAAATCAACCATTAAAGGAAACACATTATATTTACAACAGCAGAATAACGATTGTTAATGGAAATGGAAATTTTGTAGTGTCTGTAACCAAAATAATAGATTGTATCCATGATTGTATCGAAAACTGTTCTCAAGTGATTAACTAAACAACAATCAATTTCTTTAAATTTTCCTGAAAAAACGTAAGAAATACTAGTACCCTTAATTTTTGAAATTAACGGATTAAGCAGTTGTTTAAGAGCTAGAAAATATACAAAATGTTGAAAGGTACACAAACGAGAGTATAGGGTGGACTATTTTTGAATGGAGCTTAGAACCTCCTTAACTCTTACACTTACGCAAAAAGTAGTACAGGAGTCTTGGGCCAAATTATCGAGACAAAGTTAATGGTGCAAACCCAAATTTAATATCATCTTTTGCTTTAGAACTACAAGCGAAACTCACATTTTTCAAAATTTCTTTTGGAGCTATAACTCGTTTGTCTGTAGAGACTATTATTGCAGACAAGTATAACATCCTTAGTGTTTTGAAAAAGACTTTTTGTAGCTCAACTGGGCATTGGTAGGTAAAGCTGAAGGTCGGAGGTTTAAATTCTTCTCGTGGTGATATATTTTTATGCGCAGTTTTTCTTCTTCTTTTTATTTTTTAATGAGGCCTGTTTTTATTCGATTTCGCCTAGTTACTATATAGAGCTATGGTATGATCATACCTATGATTGTAACCGGTGGTCTGCCTGGTGGTTGGTGGTCTTCTTCCTCGTGATTTTTCCAATGGTGCTATTTTAGCTAATCTGCTATCGTCCATCTTTGGGACATGATTGTATCACTCATGTCTCCTCACTCGTGCCCATCTTATTACATGTCAGATTGCCAGTCTTCTTTACATATTCTTATTTCAGAGCTTCGGATTCTAATTATTGTGTTTCTAACCCCGGCTCCACACTTGCATTATTCGTGTACGAATATTCGCTATTCGGATAAAATGCAGCAAGTGTGGATGCAAAATTCATATTCGTATACGAATATTCGGAATTTTTACACAAACACGAATATTTGCCATTCGGTGTCGGTAAGTTAACACACATCAAAGGCAACGAATATTCGTTTTAAGGTATTTTTCGCACGCCCTCTACACTATCGTGTACGAACATGCAGGTCGTCTGTCTATATTTCATTTAGTTTTGTGTACCTACCTAGATACATGCAGTGACATTCTATTTGACGTATCTGTTGCATAACTACTTAAATAAGCACGGATATGTGGATGACTCATAACTGTAGAGTCGGATAATAACTGACAAGTTGGGATGATTAAATTGTTTCTTGGAATAATACGAAATAGTTTGCCTTCGGATTCTGTTTCATATTTTAAATATTTCCTATTATCTAACGCACTCTGCTAGTTAAGTTGCCTACACGCTACATTATGAATAGTGAGTTACAACGATATTTCTAAAATCTTATTTCCATTATTTCCGAATTAATTTGCATTTTGGAAAAATGTTCGTGCGGCTTTTGAAAAGGGGATGTTTTTATCTATCTATTGACGTTTTTTCCATATCTCGATTTTTGGAAATAGTATTTGAATGTTTTAAAGTAAAATAGAGTTGTACGTTTTTTATTGCTAACACGTTATTTTTTTTTAATTTGACAAAACCGAGGTGTCTATAGACAGACAAAAGATAAATGATTAGAAGCAAAAATCGCCCGCTATCCCTACATTAAAATTATTTCTCAAAAAATGAAACAAAGTCTGCATATAATCGAAAATTTTTCAAGGTGTAAACTCCGCTGTTAATAACACGATTCTAGAGTATTTGGAAATGGAATGGACAAATGAAACTGAATTAGAATTTCTAGAAGGGTACAGAATTGAAACTAGCATTTTGGATCTAAAGGACCCAAATCATAAAAATCGAAACAAGGTTGCAGAGAATAAATACATAAAACGTTAAATTTTAATTGCTCCCTAAATGACCTGAAGAAGAAAAGGGATTCCTTCTTCTGAAGAAGAAGACGAATCCATGATGAATGACGCAAATACGAATATTTTCCATATTTTAAATACCAAATACTAATATTAAGCTAATATCACGTATGTGTGGAGGGTGTGCTCGACAAGTATTCGCAAATAAATATTTGTGCACGAATATTCCTCGACTTTAATGAATATTCGTTAACGCAAGTACGGAGCCGGGGTTAGCGTTACATTTTCTTAATTTCTGTTGTCGTCATGGTCTGTTTTGTTTTGGATGTTTCGGCTCTCGCCACTGTGCCATAAGTTAATATGCGCCGCACCGCTGTCTTGTACCTATATTTAGACCTTACTTTCAGTGGACATACATTTATTTCTTCTTTCTTTGCCACTTCCCTTGTTTTTAAACTGTTTTAAACCGAACCTCGTGCTTTTTCTTTGCGGTATATATTAACTTGTTCGCCTGGATGATTTTAGTTTCGAGGTAGAAAGTGTTTTTGAAAATGATTGCTAATTTTAATACGAAACCAAGTTTAGCTTCAACAATAACTTTAGGAAAAATATTAATCTTTCGCTCTTAGTGGTACATAGTTTCAGTTTAGTTATGTTTTGAATTTAAATTTAAACTAATTTCCGGTTTCCATGTTCCACGTAAAATTGATCATATCAAATTAATTTACTATTAAGCATTGTAAGCAGTTCGATGCTACTTATTTATTGAATTACCTTCAACTGGCTTCAGCTTGATCACTTTCAGCTAGTCCATCTTTTTCAGATACTCCCGAAGATATGAAGACGTCATATGTTTATGTTGTTTGTTGACTTATAAATATATCTATTATTATTATTATTATTATTATTATTATTATTATTATTATTTCTTCTTTCTGGTCATCTTTCTTGTGATGGTGAGAATTTCTTTTCTAACGGGTTGGTACCAAGTTAGAAGAGAGGAGTACTATAGTACTATTGTGGAGGAATGATCGGACTATGTTGCATGTTTTCGGAAGAATTGATTTTTGTGCTTGTATTTGTATGAAAGGGTCTAGTTGGAGTTGTTTAAGGTGTTGTACGAACGTGTTTGGGATGATTCCCGTTGCTGATATGATAAATGGGATTATATATACTTGTTCTTGTTTCCATATTCGCTCTATTTCAAGTGCTAGTGGTTTGTATTTTTCTATTTTTTCGTTGTACTTCGATGCGATGTTTGTATCTATTGGTACTGCTATATCTATGATGTATGTTGTGTTCTGTTTTTTATCTTGAAATGTAATGTCTGGTCTATTATGTGCTATAGTTTTATGTGTGTATTGTTATCTCCCAGTATAGTTTATATTCATCGTTTTCTATTATGTTGTTTGGTGTATATTTGTAGTATGGTACCCCCTCGTTTTGTAATTTGTATTTATTTGCTATTGCTTGGTGGATGACCTTTCCAGCTGAGTTGTGCCGTTCTGTATATTCTGTCTCTGCCAGTAGTTTACAACCTCCAACTATATGTTCTATTGTTTCGTTTTGTAATTTACACTTTCTGCATATGTCGTCTTCTGCGCTCTGGTCTTTTATGATATATTTTCGGTAGTTGCGGGTGGCTATACATGGTCTTGGATCGCTAGTATAAAGCCTTCCGTTTCCGGGTAAAGTTCTCCTCTTATCAACCATGCATACGAGTGTTCCTTATTAATAGTCCGAGCTTTTTTGCAGCCCTGCGGGACGCTTGAAAATGAAAGGCGCTGTTCCCCGCTTGCTCATGTGACCTGACAGACAACGTGAGCGGATCATTACCTCTTAATACACGGTGACATGTATCCAGGACGACACGATCGTGCAGACACTCCAGGCTTAAAAGACCCCTTCCTCCAAGATGACGTGGGAGGTAAATGCGTTGAACGGAGGACTTCGGATGCAAACTACGATTGATGTTCATGATCTTTCTGTTTTCTCGGTCGAGCGTTTGTAACTCTACAACGTTCCACTTCGTAACGCCGAAAGAGTACCGAAGAATCAGGACAGCTAGCATATTCGTCGCGGCGACCTTATTCGTACCCGACAGTTGCGATCGCCAAATCTGTCGGAGACGCGATTTATACTTGCTGCGGAGAGCCTTTTCTACAGTGGACTCATCCTGCATACCACTTTGCTGGATGCCCAAAAACTCTCCGACATCTAGATGTCTCACGATGTTCCCATCTACCAGATGAACATCTTCAACCTCATACGGTGGTCGGCCTCTGTTCAGATGAAGCGCATTTGTCCATCCCCAAACTCATGCCGATCGCAGTACTATAGGTAGATACAGTGTCAAGCGGCAATAGCGAAATGCAAAAGATACCGTTAATAAACAGACACGAAATGCACTAACTCGATAATATGAACGATCAAAATTGGCGACTTCCTCAAACCAGGAGAGCTTATGGATCCAATTCACTAGGCGCTCATAGTGTGTAATTTCCCAGGAACGCAAGTAGGACATGCTTGACTTATGAACCAAATAAGTGCAGAGGTTTCGACCTAGAGCATGGAAAATGGACAACCCAACTGTGTCCAGGTATGGTGGAAAACAAGCGGATCAATTTCTAGTCTTGTATGATAGCATTAAGATCAGACGAAAAATTAAGGAAAATGATGAAATTACTCGTACTTAAACTGGTATAATTTTTGTGCTGTTTGGAAATACACAAGAGATCTGGCAATAAATACTTTTTATTAGTGTCCAAAACAAGCAACAGTAAAACAATAATTCGTGTTTATAGTGCGAATTTAATATGAGTTTATCCGCTTTACACATTTTTGTACATGTTAATATAAACGATTAAACAAACAGGCAAGGCGTTAAATAAATAAAATTAATGAAAACCCAAAGTCCAACAGCATAAGCTCATCGTAACTAAAGAGACTTATATATTATTCTTATTTAATTTCACATTAAGTTGCTTCGCATTTGAAAGATTTGATGCTTTTTATAAGTAGATGTGAAAATACAGTACAACTCTTTGCCTTAAACTTTAAATTCACCAAAACTTGCGTTGACTTGATAAAAGGTACGATCGAAACTGTACAGAATAGACCATTTTCAAAGAGATTCCAGGCTAACTCCTTAACTGTTTTATCTACGCAAAAAATAATAAAGATGCCTCAAGCCAAATTTTTGAGAAAAGTTTAAACAAGCAAACTGAATTTTTGGGAAATTCTTTTCGGTGTTATAAACTCGTTTCTTTGTAGAGAATTTAATAGTGAAGTTAGATTTTTAATTTGCTTATTAAGTTTTGCGTTACAACATAAACTTCTGTTTGGTTTCGACGTTTTCAAAAATTACTTATTATTTTTTGTGTAGGTGCAATAGTTAAGAAAACGAGAACCTGGAATCCCTTTGAAAATGGCCCACCCTGTACAAAATTTTCACATTCTCACAGTTCGTGGAATTGATTGAAAAATGCACTGTTGTTTTTCATACAAAAGTTTCAAAAATTATTATATCAAAGTTAAGTTTATTATTTGCTGTTAATTTACTCCAGCTTTATTTCCAAAAATAAATTGCAAATTTGTTATCAGAATTGAAAACGATAATATGGGAACTATAGCAGATGACCGATGTTCAGGTGGGTGTCGGGGGAGTAGTAGTAACTAGTAAGTCGGGGAAAGAAGTACGATAACGACGGCAGACGTGGGGATTCGTTTCAAAAATATTAAGATATAAATAACGTTATATAAATAAAATAATGAAGTTGTGCAAAAGGCTCTGTTTAACTTTCTTAGAATCCCACAATAAAAAAAATTCTAAAAACAAACTGTATTTACTTCGTTGAAGGATTTAAATTAAAGAAATATTTTACGTGGCTTATCTTAAAAATTATTGAAACAGTGTAATTAATGAGTCTACAAAATGAAACGAATTATTTACTTAAAATTACGAAATTTAATAGAATCATGGAAACCGTATTACCTTTGCTGAAAATAAAAATTATCTTTAAAATTACGTTCATCTGATCTGATATAGAATGCGATAAAAGGTCGTTGTGAATCTGATAATTTTGGGATTTTATTAAAAGTATGTTTCGTACAACTTCATGTTATTCTTGATATGATAATAATATTTATGAATTTACCTTTTTCTGAAGTTAGAAACGTCCTCTGTTAATTTATCTTCTCTATGGAACGTAGTCCTTCTCGTATGTTGCGCTCTTGCTTATTCCTTAAATAATCTTCCTACTAATTAATGGAAGTCCTGGTCTCCTAATCTTCAGATTATTTCCAGGAATACGTTAACAATAAATAACTTTAAGGTATTAAAAAAGCTATTTAATAATAAATAATTCTTACTTACTTAATCCTTTTTAAGTAAGTAGGTAAAAATAAATTCACTTTCACTAGATTGTCAACGTGCAAGTTTTTTTTTGTAACCCTTGAAGTTTTCCTTTTTTGTTGCCTTAACTAGACACCTATTCACAACTAGGAAACAAACCTCCTCTGAGGACAATCAATTTCTGGAAACAAAGCCAAAAGGGCAAATAAAAGCAGAGTGTTCCTTAGAAGTTGTGCATTGGAAAAACTAGGATTTAGCTTCTAATGACCTTTGTGTAGTTGGATTTTCAAACTTTGCGAGAACTTTCAATTCTTAAGATCTTTTGTAAGAACTTGGAGAACTCGACCTGATTTACTCTTAAATAACTCGGATACATACTCTGAAGTTTATTTACCCTGAAAATCCTAGTAAATCTATTTTAAGCGATTATATTTTATATGAGTGAAAATTACAGTGTTCCTTGCAAATCGTTTCTGATTTTATTAAGGTTTTCATAGATTTCCGAATGAAATTGAATCCTTATCCACGTTTATTGCAGGCATTTTACGACCTTTAGCAAAACCTAATCAGAAGGGAAATTGTTATTCAGTTTATCCCCAGTGACTTTCTTTCCAGTTTAATATTAGCATAGAAGGTTATTTAATTATGCAGAAAGGTCACTCGTAATTTAAAATCTAATTACATTCGTTCGAAAAACATTTATTGTTTTCGTAAAAGTTTCAATTATTCTTTCATAATACAAAATGACCCTTTAACCACGAAAGTCATTGTGGTCAACCGATATGTACGAGCGGCTGACATAAATCAGGGTCAGATTTAATAAATCGAAAATAACTTAACCATTATGAGAAATTTTGGGTAGACCAAGTACGTGTCAACATTGAAATGTATGTGGTTGACAGATCAGATTGATTTAGAGGGCTTTAAATTCAATGCCGTTAGGGTTTTACTTATCACCAGTGACACATGAATAAAGGTAAATCTATTACTGATAAAAATTTATTCCGGCACACAAAATTCAAGTTTACTTTTAAATTTAAAGGGCAGTTTAATTAATTCCGGAAGCGATTCTGTTCATAAACTTTTATATTTTTGTTCATCCAGGTTAAGAGTAATTAAATGAATATATCATTTTTTAATTAAATATGTCGCAGCTGTTATAATTATTGAGGAGTCGTGTAATTATTATAGTTGTTAAAATGAAGAACGTCAATTTTGTAACTACTTTTTCTTTTAGTGTCAGATTTAAATTTTGATATATCTTTAGTTATTTTCTGATTAAAATAAGTGTTATCGAATCAAAGTATAATAATGATTATGTTAATCGTCGGCCATTTAAAACATTTTGATTTGCTTTAGATTTAGATACTGCGTCATTGAATGTTACTAATTTTAAATCTCTGAATCTGGGTTTTGAATTTATAGTTCCTGTAAAGGGTGCTGATAAAACGTGTTTAATGTTTGAGAGGTATATAGCATCCGTAGAAATCAACTAAAAAGTCTTAATATGAACCAACTAAAAATATCAAGTCTGTAATGAGGATAAATGATTTTTAAAGGGTTGGGGAGTGCCACCCTGAGAAGTTATAGAACTTGTGATGTACTAAAAGAGCATTTCAAATATTTTGCATAATAATCATAAAAACAAATATATTTATTTACATAAACATACTAAAAGAAATTTAATAACTGAAATTCATTCTGAGGTAGCGGGATCTACAACTATGGGAGATTGAATATTTAAGGCATCTAATTCTCGTGTTATGTTCCATTTCCAATACATAATTCCATTCAAATTTTGCGTTATCATTAAATTAATTTATTTTGAACAAAACTCATTGTTATCTATGCTCGAGTTGCAACTAGTGTTATTTACCTAGGAAGGTAAACTCAAACTTCATAGTAATATGTTTAGTATCAATTTTTAATATCATTGAATGTTTCATAGTGCAACTTTTCACATCGGCAATGAAAAAGTTTATAAATACGTATTTACCTTCTGACAAGTAAAGGTAAAGGTAAAGATAACGGCACTTACACTCCGCAACGGAGTATGACTAGCAACATGGAGGGTTAAGATCTCCTAAGTCGCTTTCATATCCGGTTGTCTCGCACGCTTCTGCTTACGGGGTGATGTGGTGAGCAATACGCATTCGGCAACCGCCTACCTTCCCTACTCCACTACTGTGTTTCAATTCCCAATTATTTTCAGTGACTGAGTACGCCACCCACCGAGCGTCACGCTTGGGTTTGACCCCAAGACCGTCCGAACAGTTTCGCCGGCAATGTTCCCATCGACAAACAGACTGGTATTTCGGTTCAGTTTCGATACGGCGTGGATGGTGATCTTCGGGGCATTTCCTTTCGAGGTCAACGTTCGCCTTCTCACGTTAACTCGTTTTCCGACGGATGCTCTCTTCTTGCTTTAATGCAGCGACGCCGGATGTGCCCTCGCTCACCACAATTCCAACAACAGGGTACTTGTTTTTTGCGAATATTCTTCTTACGACTCCCTTCTTTCTGGATAATCTTCCGCACCAACTCTTCTAGCCGGTCCCGGGAGCCTGCAGGTTCTTCAGCCATCAGCCGGAGACGCCCGTGTCCTCGTGATGCTTGTTTCGCCGCTTCAAATCCTAAAGCGTACGCGAGTGCATCATCTATTGTTCTTGGCCGCGCTAACATCAATGACTACTGCGTTTCTAAATCCCTTAAAGTATCTACGAACGTTTGTACTGCTAGTTGTTCCAAGAAGGAATCGTGCGCAGTATGGCAGGCTAGTCGAACCATTCGTGCGATGTCGGCTTCGTACTCTTGAAGATTCTCCCCACTCTTCTGAATACGATTCTTCACTTGCGCGTGGTACACTTGTTGAAGATGTGCGTCTCCGTATCTCATTGCCAGCCGGGAAACTAACAATCGGTAGTCATTCTGTTGGCTTGTTGGAATCGCTTCACAGATAACCAATTCTAAATAGATGTTTCAGTTAAATCAGAAGAAGTAGGGACAATCACGTGACTTTTTTTAATTTATCTTCCATCCGTAAGATGTAAGCATAGTCGCTACATTGGGCATATTGCGCATGCGGATGTTTAGATTTGGAAATTCCTAATCCGGTTTCAATTTTGTTCAACTTGGAACAAAAGCTGTAGTGAATTACCACGTGTTCCTAAACGGCAAATACCTTGTTTAAATACTATTTTTTATTATTTTTGTTGTGTTTTGTTCGTGAACAGTGTTTATTATAGTTATTTAGATTATTTTAGTGGACATTTAATTTTAGTGAAATTAGGACTATTTTTAAGTTTAAATATTGTATTGAGTATTTATTGGTAAGTAGTACCCTTTTAGTTGTTTTTGTGTTTGTGAGTCGTCAGTTAATTAATGGAGCTATTTATACATAGGTATTAGATATATAGCTTCAATGGGGTACATTAAATGCTGTGTACCAAACTGTTGTGATACTACTTCACGAAGGCATCGTTTTCCTAATGCGAAAAAGGATCAGATGAGAATGAAAGCATGGCTAGAAGCCATCAACAACAGCAGTGTATTGTGCATGGCTCCAGAGGATATTTATAATACTAAACGAGTCTGCCATAGGCATTTTGAAATGCAGTATTATAGCGAAGGTGCAACTCGTTTACATATAAACGCGATACCAACACTGCATTTGCCAAGTAAGTGATTCATAACAAATGACGTATTTTGTACAAAAGTTTTATAATTTTAATAGATATTTGTGTTCACTGATCTCGTGGACACTAGATTTATGTTGGCATGCACTGAACTATTGGTACAGAAAATTTGTTCTGTAATGTTGTTATTTCTGGTTACTATATGATTGGAGGGAAATTTGAAATCTGACATTTAAACAAATTAATTAATTATAAAATAAAAATTTTCGTGCAATGTAACCTAAATGTTTAACTATGAATTTTACCGAAAGAGGGCAGAAGGCAATTTAATTTATCATAATTTATGTCACGAAGAATTAAAAATGGAACTACATATTTATAAAAATTTTGATTTTGATATCTGTCAACATGACAGCATAACCCAACATTTTAGGGAACTAAATATCTCACTAAATTTTAAAAACATGTAGTGCTGTCAATTCAATAACAACAAAATTCACCAGATATTTCAATTTAGTGCTTGTCGTAGTAGTGAATAGATAGTAGTAATTTATATTTAAAAGTTAAATTTCAAAAATAAATTAAAAATTAGCTCTCTTTAGATCGTGTTATAATCCATGCTAAAATAATTATTGTGAAATTTCACACCATTAAAAAATTTAAAAAAAATGAATTAGATAAATTATAAACATGTATATAAAATTTTCATTTATAAAGTTTTATTTTCTCACTATTGTAGTGTCAATAAGTAACAACATAATTTTGGATGTACAAGAAAATGTACCTAGACCTCGCACACCGGAACGAGAGACCCCACAGGACAGTATTAGTCAACAAGTAGCTACAGGGGAATTCGCAGCAGAATATGCCACCACCGCATTAGCAAAGTCTTCTAGAAAAAAGAAATGTAAGATGACTTTTTTGTTATATTTTAAATTAGTAGGTAAACATTAAATTATATTTTCTAGGTATCACTTCTAAAGATGTCTTACATAGTATTGGGTGCAGAGCAAAAACCGATTTGACGCCAAAGAAATCAAGTTTGTATAAACACATACAAAACATTACGAAGCAATTAAAGCGGAATAAAATTAGAAAACAGACTTTTCAGCAACGGTTAAATGCATGCGAGAAGTTTTGTAAAGACGGAAAATGCAGTGATGAAAAGCTAGACAGCTTAAATCATGCAGCTGCTATTTTTATAAAATGTCAATTCCGCGAAGCTGCTAAATCGGCAAAACAACGAAGATTTACAGCGGACGAGAAAATATTAGCCCTTGCCATTTACAAACAGAGCCCAAAGTCATATCGCTTCCTGTCCAAAATTTTCACATTACCATCGAAGCCAACGCTGGACAGGTTATTAAATAAAATATATTTTGAACCAGGTATTATGTCACATATTTTTGAAACGTTGAGGATGGCATGCAATAACCTGGAACCTGCTGATAGGTATGTGGCTGTTGTATTTGATGAAATGGCAATACTGCCATCACTTCAATTTAATGAAAGGAAAGGCTTAATTGAAGGCTTTGAAGACATGGGAAATGGCAAAAGATCTGGGGAATTTGCAGATCATGTTTTAATATTCATGCTAAGAGGCATTAAAAAATCTTTTAAACAGCCTTTATGCTATGCATTTTCCAGTCGTGGTGGGGCAAAATATGATCAAATTAAACATTTACTTAAAAATGTAATAGGTTTATTGATAGATGTAGGTTTTAAACCAATTGTTACAATTTGCGACCAATCCAGTTCAAACACAAGAGTCATCCGCTCATTGTTGAATGATACAAAAGAAGAGCATGTTCGAAATGGAAAGGAATATAGAGAGGGATACTTTGAAGTGAACAATTTTAAAGTATATCCTTTGTATGACCCTCCCCATTTATTGAAGGGAATACGTAATAATTTTATCAATAAAGAAGTTACCTATATCTTTAATAATGAAAAGAAAACTGCAAAATGGGAACATGTTGTATCTCTATATGAAAAAGATAGTGGCTCAAATACTTGCACTGGATTGAGGGTTTTACCACATCTTACTGATGAGCACATCTACGAAAGAAAAATTAAAAAAATGAAGGTAAAATATGCTGCCCAAATTTTTAGCCAACGGGTTGCTGCAACAATGAAACTTGCCAGTACTTTGGGTAAGAATGATTTCCTCTATTTATGGTTTTGAATTGGATGTTTAATTTTGATATTATCTAACTGTTACTTATTTTCAGATTCCCAAAGTGTTACGAGGAACTGGGAGGATACTGCACATTTACTTTTTTTTTTTGATAGGCTGTTTGACTCAATAAATGGCTGTAAAAAGGTTGCTACTAAGGGAAAAATATTACGATGTGGTATTTCAAATCAAAGTCCACATATAAATTTTTGGATTCAAGAGGCTCTTCCTATGTTGTCCTCAATGGAGTTTATATGTAAAAGTTCTAAGGAGCAAAAAAGACCACCCAGTTTAAGGAATTGGTCTTTTACGATAAATAATATTATAAATTTATGGAGTGTTCTTAAAAAAGAGGGTTTTCAGTACATTTTAGGTCGACATTTAAACCAGGACCCAGCTGAAAATCTCTTTGGGCAAATTCGAAGCCATGGTATCCAAAATATAAACCCAAATGCAACTGCTTTTATAGGCACCTTTAAGTCGTTATTGGTAAATAATATTATGAATTTATATAAACGTAGTTTTAATTGTGAGGATGATAGTTGTTCATGGATATTTAACAATATAAAAGGGTTTATGGATTGTGATAATTCAGATGACAATTTGGTAATGGACAAAGAGGTGTTAGCTACTCCATTACCTTCATCTCCTCTGCCAAATCAGATGAAAAGAAGTAATTTAGAAGATCAGAACTTGATCAATGATCATCTTCTAACATCTTTTCATTTACTTTCCAATAATTATGTGGCTGGTTTTATTTTAAAAAAAATTAAAGGAATTTTTAAAAATTGCCATAAATGTAAAGCTGATTTATTTTCTTCTACAAATCCAAATAATAAACTTATTGAAGCAAGAGAATATGGCGGCGGCTGGGACAAACGTCTGTGTTACCCATCCATAAATTTTGCAGAAGGTTTTAATGTAGTTCATTGTAAGATAATGGATTATTTAAAAGATAATCCATCTGACAAAAATTTGGTTTTGCATTTAAGGCAACAGTTAAATAATGTAACTGACTTTAATTTTTTGCAATGTAATATACACAAAAAAGCAGTATTGAACACAATTTTTACTTTATCAGTAAGAACTATCATACATGCTTGGTGTACTGATATTAATAGAAAATTAACAGGTCGTGATACAAGGCCTTATTCTGGGGATGACATAACAAAAATTAAGGCTTTAAAAAAAAGTCGTGATAGAAGGAACTGAAATGCTCTGATTAATATTTTTTTGTAGTACCTACATAATTAATGGTGAAAATTTGATAACGTATTAAATATTACGAATTGTTTATATTAATAGTAATAACTAATAACATTAATTCAATATTTATTATTTTATAGTGTTCATTATTCATAGGGGACCTATGATGAATCATTTTGAAGTTATGTATTAAAAAAAAACTGTACTTGTTTCACATTTTCTGATATTTATTCATTAGTTCTAACATTTTTTATTTGACTAAAAATACAAAAATTATAAGATAATAGTTATTTATGTACCAAGTCAGTAAAGTAATGTTCACACTGATAATGTAAATTACTACTACATCCATGAATATGATAAGTGCCAATATTGTTGATATTTGTTATTTAACTTAGTAACAAGTTGTTACAGAAATTTAATTTTTTGTTATTATTTATTAGTGTTATTTTATTTATGTTAATTCAGTTTAACTTATTCTTTAGAGCTCCCAGTTCCAATTATTCTTGATATATTTTGTTTATTTTAGTAACAACAGCATGTGTAATAATTAGTTAGTTTCTAATTATTGTTAATATTTTTTAATTAATTTAATAACAAGGGTCTGTGCACTTACAGAAAGTTCATTTTTATTATCGCTTATAGGTTTATTTCGTATATGGTAATTTAATTAGTTTCCAATTATTGTTAATATCTTTTATTTAATTTAATAACAACAGTTTATGCAATTACAAGTTTAATTTTTTATGTTATTTATTGATTTGTTTCATGTATATCAAGTTAGCTTTACCTATTTTTTAGAACTTTCAGTTTTGCAATTATTGTTAATATTTTGTATTTAATTTAGTAACAACATGTTCTGTTACAGAAATTTAATTTTTTGTTATCATAACTGCCTATTTTATTTTGTTAGTTTATTTCTAGTGGTAGTATATTATTTTAGTATTTCAACTTCATGTTTACATATAAATATTGTAGATATTTGATAATAAATACAGTTACAAATTGAACACATTGTAGTTTTTAATGTAGTATAAAATGAAACACATTTGCATTTATCTGGTGAGGTTTTTAAACTTGGCGCTGAAGGTTAATACTTTTGCTTCCAACCATCAGAGGCGCTAGTATAGCAGTTTCTAACGTTTCTATGCGCGTGTGCCATCTATTTAGTTTGGTTATCTGTGAATCGCTTGAAGGACGTTCAAGGCGTCTCCGCATAAAGTAACGATTAATGACAGCCTTTTCTTGGTCAGTCTAGCCATTGGCCCCGGCAGGTGCTTCAAATTGTTTGAGACAGGTGGACCATGGTGTCTTCCCATAAAACTTTGGTCTGATTTCGGCAGGCTATGTGGTTGTTAAGGGTGATAATAATTCATTCTTTCTTGTAATAGTCTCATAGTATCACCTTCCTCGGCCGTCGTTGCTAGTTCCATTCGAGTCATTTTTTCTTCCATTTTTACAATTTTATCCTTTAACGTTCTGAAATTTTCCAACATCTTCTGCTTTAACAAACTAGAATTGTATAATAATAATAATAATTTTTTTCTCTCTGGTAGACTGTCTGTTCGCTTAGGGCTTAGGGGAATGCGTGCTTCCATACATGCAAGAAAATTTGGGAAATAACCGCAAATAACGGATAATTAATAATCAATAAATCTAATTTCTGAATAAATAAATAAAAAATAAAAATGCTAGGAAGTCCCAAAATAAAGCAAATTACAATATCAAAAATTGTTTGAAATAAAATGTATACAGTGAAACATTGTTTTTAATTTGCAATTTTTGAGCGGGTCGTACAGTCTTAAACTTGTCCTTAACTAAAGTAATATTGAAAGTGAACATAGAGGATGGCTTTGCGTGTTTTTTAATGTGTCTAACAGAGATACACAGTATTGCCATGATAATTAAATATGCCCTTAAAAACTGGATTACGGACCTACAGTCGTTAAAATTAAGTAATTTGAATTTTTGACAGAGGTCGAAATTATTGAGTCGAAAGTAAAGACCAAGAAGATATTTTGAATCTTAATCTGCGCTTAGGAAACCTCACCAGAGGCGACCAAAATAAGCATAGCTATATTGATATGACCCACGTTGCTGTGCCAAAAATTGATATGAATGATGTTTAGCCTTACGTTTGGGCCACCAAAAATTGTTATGTACCCACAAAATTTGCCTTAAATGATATTCAAATGTGCCCCAGCTTTCGTGATTTGTATTTCAATTTAGATTTAGATTTCTTTTTAAATGAGTTACTCTTATCTCAGGTCGTTCTCAGGATTCGTTAAATGAATTTCAAAAAAATAAGAATAAAATAAAAATTGCTCATGAATGTTTCAAGATACAAATTCATTACAACGATGATTCCCTAAATTACCCTAACTTATTTAAAATTAACTAACCTCACTCACTCTCACTATTTGTATTATGGATGAATACTGCTTCGATCTCAGTTATCTCCACTTATTCTTCACTTTATTTTCAGTCCAGTTTCCAGTTATATTTTAATTTGCGTTTGGTTTTAATTCCATTTGTAATTCCATTCCAGATACACACTTTCCAATAAACTTGTAATTATATTTCTTTATAATTTATTCTTCTTTAAATTTAATATTCTTTTAATTAACACTTTTAGAAGTTGGTTTATATGTATATGCTTCGACAGTTAAGCAGCACTCAAAGCCTTGAGCTTTATAAAACCCAAATCAAAACCGGAATACCGAGAGGTTTTGCAAAGGCTCGGGTCAATCAACTGAGTTCAACTAATCTGAGTGCCCGGTCACAGTAATATTCCAGGCAATGAGGAGGCCGACTACTTGGCCAAGGAGGACTCTGTGGAACCCTTTTTACGGGCCATGGACTCTTTAAAAGATATCTGAATTTGATGGGCCTCTCTGAGGACCCAACTAGATGAAACCTCCCTTCCTC
Source organism: Melanotus villosus (assembly GCA_963082815.1). NCBI lineage: Eukaryota > Metazoa > Arthropoda > Insecta > Coleoptera > Elateridae > Melanotus > Melanotus villosus. The sequence goes on from OY720422.1 coordinate 41,824,373, forward strand.
TCATTTTGTGATGTCCCAGACTACTTCTTCTGAGGCATCGCAGATTTGGTGGCAGTTTTCTAGAGCCCGACGATACACGCTCGCTTTTATATTGACAACATTTTGGCCTTTGGGCTAGGCGCCGGTCTGTATGAAGGCATCCGGCGGATGCATAATGGGCCTAGGGCCTGAGTGCTGCACAGCCGAAAGAAGAAGAAAGGGAAACACCAAGAAAATCTAAAAATTTGATTTTAAGAATTTTTATGCATGTTACTTATGCAACGCAGAGTTTTGCATTACATTTGAAGACCATCGATTCAATTTAATTTTTGAATTGCGATTTTTCACATTTATTTTTATACTTGAATAATAAGCACTGGTTAATATAAAAATACTCAGAAAATAAGATAAAAACTTTCGTATATAATTTTCTCATTTATTTCTAAGAATAAAAATTGAATGACAGCCTTACTCGAACAATTTAAACTTTAGATCAAATTGTAGGCTATTTAAGCAATGGTCATAGTGCTCTGGTCTTATTTTTTAAATACTGTAACTTAAGATCTTTTAAGAGATGATATAAGTGTTGCCTATTAGAAAACTATTAGACTTCGCATTGATCATGAGTACAACGTCCAAGAACTTACCTTTATAAATAATGTAACTTCTCTTTAGTACAACGAAATAATAACAAACAATAGAGTTTTTAAACCACCTTTACGTTTTTAAAGTCAATCTATAACTAACCATAAAAGGTTTGCTTCGAATGGATGCAGAAAAACTAAACATTTGTTAAGATAACTGTTGGAGCTTTAAACGATATCAGCAATAACATTACCACATTAATGGTAGTTGTTTCTTATATCATAGTAAAAATTAGGCTAGGTAAAATAAAAGGCAGGTTTTTAAAAACAACATTTCTCTTATGCTTATCTCATTTGACACTTGTTACTGAAATCCATACATGCAAGTACTTTTATTTGTACAGGTACGACTATACAATTATTTATATAACAGTTTTATATCTTAGCTCGTTTTCTAAAAACGTGTGTAGTAGTAGCAATTTTTGATAAATAAACAGCAAAATGCCAATTTATTGTTTTGTACAAGGTTGCGTCTGTGATCTTATATTAATTTATAAAGAAATAACTTTAAAATTCACTGAAATAAGGACGATTCTGGAATACGAAATTTCGATACTTTGTTATTTTAAATCAATTGTGAGGCTTTGTAAATTTTTGAACATTTAAGTTCGTCCGAATTTTAATACCTTAAGGATAAAAGGAAGTTTTGAAGAACATAATACAAATTGTATTTTCCAATTTGTGTTCACAGAAAACGAGCTTTCCAGCAAAGTTTCGCTGCGTGTACGGTTATGAATTCTCGTTTGTAATAATAAGCGCCTTTGTCTACGCTTTCTACAAAACTTTTATAATATCAAGAGTAAGTTACTTCATTTGCTACAAATCTACTAATCCTATTTTGCTCGCAAACGGGATAAGTCAAAAATTTGATTTTCCTTTTTGAATTAAGAATTGTGAATACAGAAAAACTAAAACAGGTTTTATAACAGAGATGAAAAAAGGATAGGAAAAAATTGAGGTGAAATCAATTTTATTAGAAAAACCAAACAAAGTGGAATAAATATATTCTGAAAATCGTTAATATTTTAGCTGAAAATAGAGCAATCACAATAATTGGCTCACCCCGTACAACAGTTAGTAATAATAATAATAATAACGATAATAATAATTAACAGCCAGAATTGCAATTATTAGTCCACTTAACTCATAAACCACAAATAAAAACATTAATTAGTTTCTTCAAACAGCACCTAAATTGTTCCCATTAATATATTATTTTTTAAATTTTCACAAGCATTACATATTCGTTAGGTTTAAGTTCGTTTTTTAAAGTGGAATATTCGCTGTAAAAATATTCACTGCATAGATTTAACACCACGTCGATCGCATTCACCCAACTACTGAAATATTAAATATTTTCCACACTCAAACGCACTGTGCTGGAGGAATAGGAACGCTTCCCTTGGGAAAGGCATTAGAAGTCCGTCTAGCGGCAATCCATTGTGATGCTCTTCTCCCAACCGACCCCAGTCATACTTTTTCTTCTCCTGATCCCGGATATGCACTCGTTCGTACGAACTGAAAATAATGCATTCCATTAAAATATCAATTTTGTAACATGGGTTGTTTTGTGCCCAAACAAACATTGGAGGAAATTTTAATTAAAGAATACTTGAGGGATGCTATTTTTACTGTGCAAATTTCTACTGGAATTTTAAAGCTTCAGTGTAGGCATGCAGTTAAGGTGTGTTATTGAGCGTGAATAAATGTTAGGTAAACGTTTAATTGTTTGTTATAAAAAATAGAAATTAAAGTGCAGAATATCTATTAAATAAAATCCTTGCTATATTTAATGTTGTTGTTTCTCCTGCTTTAAAATTTGGGGTGAATGTAATAAACCGCATATACTTTATCAGTTTTATTAAAATAATATAAAGAATTATTCGTATTTTACAACCACGTGTCTTCTCCCTTTCAAACTTAATCGTAGTATGTATGTTGGTTGGTCAGTTTTATATTATGTTTTTCTACTGTAGCAGTTTTGACTCTTTATTCAGCTTTATAAGATGTTAGATGAAAATAATAAGTAGTACGTTCCAATCATCGCCGGAGTGGCCGAGTAGTTAAGGGATTCGACTACAGCGCTGACGGTCTCGGGGTCAAACCCGAGTCGGATGGTCGGCGGGTAGCCTACCCAGTCACCAAAAATAATTGGGAACCGAAACATAGCAGTGGAGTAGGGACGGTAGGCTGTTGTTGAAGGCGTGGTGCTTATTACACCACCCTGTATGTTGTCGGGCATGCTCCCTCAAGGGGCGTTAGTGCCGATATCTTTACGTTACAATCTTGATATTTTCAATAATAAGATACAATGCTTACATTAAAAAAAATTGTGAGTGTACTGTTTCTTAATCTGGCATTTTATAAGAAGGTGAAATAAGCCCCTTTTACCATTTTTTCAAACAAAAGAACTCTATTAACTTCTGCAAAAAATATTGGTTTTCTAATTTTCTTGTCGCATACAAAATTTAATTACAAATGAAAGCTTTCCAAGGCTCTGATGTTATCGTAAGGAGATTCGAAAAGTATAGTCTCTAAATGTCATTGAAAATTAATCAATTTTAAGTCATAACCTACTGCATAGTCAAATAACAACAGAGCAGAGTTTGAGGTGAAATTCCTAAAGTTAGATCTTAGATAATTGCGATATAATCGATGTTGGACAGAAGTCATTTCTATTAAAAGGTTGTTTTCGCAATAGGATGAAAAATGAAAGTGGTGTTTTAGAGTATTTATTTCAAGAGTATTACAACGAATTTACTGATCATTTTACAGAACAACTTGAAATACATTATTATATTCTCGTAAAAGCATTTAATAATTTGGGTTTGAACCATCTATCAACAGAAGAGCCGACTTACTAGCTTGCAGACCCAAATGAATTACCTGACCTACTTGATTTTTGTGCAGTAAAACGAGCTACAGTTCCAGATAAGGAAATTAAATGGTCATAAAGCACCAGGTTATGATTTGATATCAGGTCAAGTGTTGAAGATGCTCCCCAAAAAGGCCATCGTTTTATTGACAACGATATAGTATGTACATATAATCGCATTTTAAGTTTGTCGCATTAGTACCCCATCTTATGGAAATATGCGAATATAATATTCCTAAGCCAGGCAAAGCACTAGAAAACGTAACCTCCTACAGACCGATTAGCCTCCTACCCCTATTAGGAAAAGTCTCTGAGAAACTTTTCGTAAGAAGAATATCGGATCAGACGGATATATCATCACATCTGCCCCTACAACACAACAAATACATCGAATAGTAAACCAAACATCAAAGAGCATCGAAGAAAAGAAATTCTGTGCAGCCGTATTCCTCGACTCTACCCATAGTCCAGAGAAATTAGACAAAATAAAAGCCCATCTCCGGAAAAATTCCCGGAAAGCTGAATTTTGGTATGGACCTTGATATTGTGGTTCTAAACAAAATGTCAAAAGTCCCCATCGATCCGAGTGCCGCTAAAAATTTCATGTGGGGTCAAAGGTCACAAAAAACGGTTTTTTGTAAATATCTCGTTAACGGTCACATTTACGGAAAAAATGTTTATTATCAAATTTGTGGCTTAGGAAATTTCCTACAAAAACTATGTAATGACTTTTATTCATAGAAGTAACTGTTTTGGAGATAATGCGATCTACAGAGTTGTAATCTTTATTTTTCTTACGAAACGTGCACTCCTTTCCACACTACCTTCTATCTTCGAGGTAGAATACAAGCTGAGTTTTTTGTACGTGGTGTCTGCAGTAAGCCTAATCCACGTTTCTTTTTGTTTGAAAAATGTTTATTTAAAAATATTACTATAGTCCAGTGAAATTATACAAACAAAAGTCCCATCTCCGGAAAAATTTCCGGAAAGCTGGATTTTGGCATAGACCTTGATATTGTGGTTCTAAACAAAATGTCAAAAGTCCCCATCGATCACAGTGCCGCTAAAAGTTTCACGCAGGATTAAAGGTCACACAACGCGGTTTTTCGCGAATATCTCGTTAACGGTTACTTTTATGGAAAAAATATTTATTATCAAATTTGTAGCTTAGGAAATTTCAAACAAGAATGATGTAACGTCTTTTATTCATAGGAGTGACCGTTTTGGATATAATGCGATCTACAAAGTTGTAACGAACAGTGTGCACGTGGCGTATACATACATGCCGTTGAGGAGTGCACACCATTCGTTACAACTTTGTAGATCACATTATCTCCAAAACGGCCACTCCTATAAATAAAAGTCATTACATCTGTTTTGTAGGAAATTTCATAAGCTACAAATTTGATAATAAATATTATTTCCGTAAAAGTGACCGTTAACGAGATATTCACGAAAAACCGTGTTGTGTGACTTTTGACACTGCGTGAAAATTTTAGCGGCACTCGGATCGATGGGGACTTTTGACATTTTGTTTAGAACCACAATATCAAGGTCCATACCAAAATCCAGCTTTCCGGGAATTTTTCCGGAGAGCAATGTCTAATTTCACTGGACTACCAGGCGTTCGATAAAGTCTGCTTCACTGAATTACTAGATAAATTAAAAATACTACTCCCAAGTTATTACTACCTTCTCCTTAAATCCTATCTCACAGACAGATTCTTTACAGTCAAGTACAACAATGTACTATCCGACTATCATCCTATAAATTCTGGTGTCCCACAAGGTAGTGTCCTTGACCCCCTACTTTAACTCATCTATACTGCTGGAAACACTGTCATCGCCACATTTGCTGACGATACGGCTGTCCTATATGTGCACGCAAACCATATATTGGCATCTAATAACCTTCAAAACCATTTAAACTTAATAAACGAGTGGCTGATGAAATGGCGTATCAAAATCAACCAAACCAAGTCGGTACAAGTGACGTTTACTACGCGAACTAACGTGTGCCCGCCAGTTAATCTTAACAGCGTTCCAGTACCCGTTAAAACCGAAATCAAATACGTGGGACTACATCTAGACCAACGTCTTATGTGGGATAAATATATTAAAACTAAACACAAGCAACTGAACCTGAAGTTTCGCCAGATGTACTGGTTAGTAGGTAGAAGATCCAAATTATACGTATCTAACAAAGTCTTGTAATATTGAAACCAATACGGAGTGCAACTTTGGGGATGTGTCAAACCAACTCGAAGAAAAACCATACAACAGATTCAGTCCAAAACACTTCGCGCTCTTGCGAACTCACCCTGTCAAAAATCAAACATTACATGAAGATCTCGACATTCTATTAATTGATGAAGAAATACGAAGATTTGCTCAAAATTATTATGATAATATGCGGAATCACAATAATGAACTTGTACACCAACTCTTCAACGATCATCCACCTTTAAGAAGATTAAAAAGGTATTGGCCGTGTGACCTGCGAGCACCCTAAACCCAAAAGGACTGCCATATGAGTATCACTAATGAGTGGTTCCTCCTAACAATGCCTATTTAAATTATTATATTTACTCAATACTCCATGTAGGGTAGATTGTAAATTTACTACATTATAAACTAAAAAAAAAAAAGAAATAAACCCGACCCCCTACCTTAAGGCTGAATCGTGTTTAGACAGTTAATCATTCGCCAGTGATAATAACAATAGGAACTCAAGTCTTAATTAAAAAAAAAAGACTTACCATCAGCAATAAACACACGAATTGGGATTTATTCAGGGAGTCAAAAGACACGAAACTGACATCAGACATCTCCTTAAAAACAGAAGAAGAACTGGTTAAAGCAATACATTTCAATGAAGTAGTTCAACAAGTTGCTTGGCAAGCAACTTCAGACTGAATACAGCACATAGCAAGTACAAGCTATCCTGTGTCAGCTAAAAAGAAAATTGCCCAAAGACACCCCTTACAGAAATCAAAAACCAAACTGTTCAGAATTACTTATAGCCATTGTGGCCAACAGAATCATTTGATATTCACTTTGGAAGGCAACTAAATTACCTACGCACCATTTCAAATGAACCTCCCAGGCAAGAAGTTTAAAGTACTCCTAAACGAGATTAAAACCACGATTTTCAAAAACACGAACCCACGCAAAGCGCTCGGCTATGACTTGATTATGGAAAGAACTTCCGGTGAAAGTATTTAAATTTATGACTTACCTGTTAAATGCAGCGTTAAGGCGTCAGTACTTTTCCATGAAATTTTAATTCCAAAACCGGGCAAACCTAAAGACGACGTAGCATCTTACATACCGATTAGTTTGTTACCTGTATTTTCTAAGATCTTAGAAAAACTGTTACCAACCAGGATTACATCAATACTTATACAAGGTTTTTCAATTTGGGGTGATATATTTTGAAATTGACATAACGACCATGTTTGAAATGTCAAAATTGTCTATCGTTGTCAAGTGTGTTTAGTAAAGTCTGCAATTTCATCATGGAAAGATATGCGCTTCAGCAACGTTTGGAAATTATGTCAATGGTGAGCGGTACAGATCGGCCTGAACTGAATGATATTGATTTAACTAACATCTGGTTCTAACAAGAGGGCACTACGTGCCACACGGTCCGTAAAACAATTGGTATATTGCGTCAAAAGTTTGGTCAGTTGATTATTTCCAGAAATGGACCTGTCGAATGGCCTTCAAGAAACTGTGATTTAACACCTTTAGACTTCTTCTTGTGGGTTATTTAAAGTCTATTGTGTACGAGAATCAACCAGAGACAATTGATGCATTAAAATTGAATATTCAACGGCGCCATTCGTGACATAAGGCCTAATTTATTGAATAGAGTTCTTGAAAATTGGGTTCATCGAATTCGGTCTTGCAGGAGAACCAGAGGCGATCATTTAAATGATGTTATTTTCAGAACTTAATTGTATCGATGACACTTCAAAATAAAATAAAAATTTTTGGTATATTTCTATTTGTTGTTGTTTCATTTCAATTTAAAAACATATCGCTCTTATTGAAAAACCCTTTAAATAAAAATTTGTTGCCCGATCACCAATTCGGCTTCCGTAAACAGCACGCCACGATCAAGCAAATACACAGGGTTGTAGACGACAAGATTACAAAAGATTTCGAGAGTAAGAAGTACTGATTTGCAGTATTTATCGATGTCACTCAAGCATCTGCCAAGGTTTAGCACGATGGCCGCTTGTTATCCAAAATTAAAGATAAACTGACTACCGCCAGATTATACGTTCATATGTTACCAACAGAAGCTTCCTGATTATACCTGTATGGTGAATTTCGGTAATTTTTATTCCCCATCAGTTCCGGAGTACCGCAGGGGAGTGTGCTGAGGCCAATACTATACCTATTATTTACATCAGACTCACCTACAAACAGTAACATGATGGTTGCCACATTTGCCGATGATTCGGCGATATTGGCATCTCATTGCAATTCACGCATGGCCTTCCACTTGAACACTCTGCAAATATGGTTTCAAAAGTGGTATATTAAAGTAAACGAAACCAAGTACCTGGAGATCTATCTAGATTAACCTGGAGAAAACACATCTGGATGAAACGTAAGCAATTAGAATAGATATTTCGTAAAATGTATTGGCTAATAGGACGTAGATAACAGCTATCCATTGAGAGTAATCTTTTTATATAAAACCATCCTCAAACCTACATGGGGTTACGGAATTCGACTCTGGGGAACAGCAAGCAACTCCAACATTGAAATATTGAGACGCTTCCACGGTATGTCCCCAATATAGTTTTATAACGCGATCATGGTATTTCCACCACCAACGAAGAAATACACAAGCATAGTAGTCGTTATTATGACCAGTTGGGTGCCCACTCAAATATACTAGTTTAAGAACTACTACAAGGACAAGATGAGGAGCCCAGATTTAACCAGGCAGGTAGAAATGGTGTGTAGCTCAATGACAAACAATTTATGTTAATAAAAAGTGACTGTCAGTGGACTTTTACATGATATATGTAAACGCTTAGTCAAAATACTTACTAAATGTCGTACTTCGTCAGACTGTAAAGTCTTAAAAAAAAAGAGTCCAACTTTAAAGAAACCGTTAACGTAGCAGAGAAACCAGGATACTGATATCCAACAAAAAAACCGGAAGAGAGTATTATTGGTAATGTTAGAAATACCGTTGAAATGTTGACGTTTTATATATGTTATGTATTCGAAGTTTGTTTCAGAAATTGGCTTATCAACAACTTATCTAATTCTATGGCTGACTTATTTGATTACCATAAAATATGCTGAAAATGTTGCCCCTCAACGTTTATATTATAAATACGCTGTTTCATATTCCGAAATACATAGATATTTTGATGTACTTCCATCAATTGTTATATTACTTCAAAAAGTCGAAAGTTGCTGAAATAATAACTCTACTGGCAGTGAAAGGTCTGTTATATAAATCAAAACATTTGTAGATGATTACTATTCAGAGTTACACGAGCACCGGAATTAATTCGGTTTTTTAAATCAAATACGAGTATGATTACTAAAGCTTCTTAGTAATTCAATAAATTGAGAAATACCTACTTTAAATGAGTTACGTTTTATCTTCTTAAAAATAAATTATAAATTAACTTTTTGTTATTGAAATTGTTCATTCGAATACATTTGGATAAAAAAAAGGTAGCAGGAAAATTCCAGATAGGACGATTAACGGAAATTATGTTCTTCATTCGCTACTACTTAAAGTTGGTGCTTTTAATCGATTTTCAACGGTATTTATCAGGTTTTACTACCTTTTGGTTGTACTGATAAGTCTATAATAACAACTAAGTGGTTTTCTCAAAATACCCTGTGCTATTTCGCCCAACTTTCTAAAAGTGAAGTTAAGTGTCTATTAACAATAATTATTATTAATATACATGGTGACCTTTGACCTTGTTCCTAGTTATATTTCCAAGGCATTTTTCAAAATTCTACCTTCAGTTGAAAAGTTGTAATTGTATTTGAGTTGTAGAAAGAAATCCTAGAACTGGTCACCGGTAAAACAACTACAGCTCAGTGTACAATGGAGAAAAAAAGTCTCTTGTCAAATATCAACATAACTTTAGGGGAAGGAGTTATTTGTTCGAATTTGTATCATTCATTCATCCTTCTCAACTACTGATTAATGTATTTTAACATGCGTATTCGTACAATGTGATTTTTTAAAAACTCAATTGCAGCAGGCCGTATTCTGACTTAATACAGACAGTGCTAAGGTTATTAAGACAGAATACGGCCTGCTGCAATTGAGTTTTTAAAAAATCACATTGTAGCTTTAAGTTTAAATTATTGGAAGTAGTTGCTGAAATTTCTATTTTCTGTCGCATTGTTTTATGATAGTAGCAGTACAGCTGTACGGTTACTGGATGGCATGTCCACCAGGAGTATGACGTAATAAGATGGGGAATGTCTTTGAAGGTGACGAAGAAGTTCTTAAGAGGGTAAATATGAGTTGGTAATTGTTATCAATGCCCGGAGGCTGCAGAAGGGGATGTTACCGAGAGTTCTTGTAAAAAAAAAAACAAACGAAGAAGTAACATCATTGACCAGGAGGTTTTGTGTGTGTTGGTCAAAGGTCAAGGATGTGAGGGGGGGGTCAAAGGTCATTTGAATGTCAGTTGAAGGTCACGCTAAGACCATTTACATACCAGTTCAAGGTTGTTTTTCTTAAGCTCACTTGAAAGTCATTTGAATGTCACTTGAAGATTTGAAGGTCGTTTTAAGGCCATTTGAATTTTGAACGCACAATTTCAAGGTGATTTGAAAGTTATTAGAAGGTCATTTAAAGATCAATTTTTTTTGTTTTTAAGGTTGTCTAAAGAGGTTACACACACAGCAAGGTTATCGAATGTATGTAGTTGTTGTTGTTGTTTGCGGTTGCGAATTAAGGCTTATTTTTGTAAAATGAGATTAGCTTAGCTTAGTCTAGTCTTGTCTAGTCTAGTCTCATCTCTCTATCTCTCTCTCTTCTATTGTTGAGAACAGAGTTATAATAATAAAAAGCATAAATTAATTAAATGAATCGTTAAATACATAAAAAAATTATGAAAGTGCTGTGCATCTTTTATTAAAATAATAATAATAATAATACGTTTATCAATAACGGTTACGTTCAACGGTTCTTTGGTGATTCTGTGGCCTGCGTTTATGATGTTTCTTACTTGGTGTCCGTGTTCAAGTAATTCTTTCTCTATGTCTTTTAGGTTTGTGGTGTCGTGGTGTGATGTAAGTTTTATGACTATTCCGAACGCTCGTTCATCTTTTAACTGGTATATGTGGTGGTAAATGTCTTGCTCTTTTAGATCTTTGACTCTTTTTCGATAGGAGTCGGGTGACTGACAATTTACAGTAGATGCTTGTTTTATATTGTTAACTTTTTTCTTTTAATACTTTTGTTTGTTATCACTTGCCAATTATTTTTTTGGTTTGTTTGAGAATCAAATTCTTCATCGCTCGTAGATGACATTCATGTTAATTGTTGTCTAGAAATTTCTTTATTTGGGTAGTAGGCACTAGGTAATTTAGCTTGTTGTGAAAATGGGACTGCTTATTGCAGTAGTGGTGGTACTTGTTGTGTTATTGGCTGGAAGTAATTAATGGGCATATGTTGTCCTTGAGGAAACTGTTGTAGTTGGTGTTATGTGACTGGGTTATTCATTAAATGGTTGAACTGCAAATTAGGTTGTTGATACATTTGGTGGGACACTTGGTCCGGGGAAATTCCCGTATGGAAACATTATTGGACAGCTAATTTTAAATATTTGCGTACCTTATTTTGCATGTTCCTGGTCTACAAATTAATTGAACTGTGTATAATGTCTATATTTAAAACACAATCTTTACTTATGTTTAAATTGTTTATATTAAGTGAATGCACCGAGTATCGGTCTCATTTTTATCGTGCGCGATAAGAAACACTTGTATTTGAACGTTCTTCCGGTCAGAACGGAATACCGAACGTGTTTACACTTAGAAATCCAAATGTGAACTGAGAAGATATGAAATCACTTTTTGGACTGTAAACTGTAATTATTAGAATATAGAGGTTTTCTAACCAAATTACCTAATTTGACTTTCGTTCGTTCCAAACTCGAACAGTTACGGCAGTCAGAAAACTGAGATACGGGTTTATTGCGCCAGGTAACAGCAATAATCATAGAAGCTTTAACAACATCATTACTCCGAAAAAAACTATAAAAATTATTTTGAATTAATTCAGAAATAACGTTATAAATTTATTTATTTTAAAACCAAAAGTATCTATCTAGGTTATTGAACAAACTTTGCGGTAGGTATACTAAGTTTAATTGAAAGTCTTTTAAACAAAAGCATATTTAAGGTCTTGAATTTGATACGTACAAGTAGCTGCCGAATAAAATTTATGCTATGTTAATAGAGCATCTCGTGAATTCTCACGTTTTTTGTACTTCTTCTTTGTATAACCGCACTTGTATTTAATACATTTCGTATACTAATTTGTGGTTAATATTGTTAATGTGTAACAACTTTGATGTGACTTGGGAATATTTTAATATTAAGCAATGTGCTGCCCTAATTACAAGCAATTATCTTTTTCTTATTATTTATTTATTCGTAAGCATATCCTTTTTATATGCAACGAAAACCTTGGGTTTAAGTATAAGAAAAAAATTAAAGTAATATCTTGATGTATCTATCCAGGAGGACGACTACTGAAACTCTTGTTAAAAAATATCTCATGTAATCATTGCTAAAGATTTTTTATAATATACATAAGTTTCGAAAACACCCTGTAGAAAATGAAATAGCAAACTGGCAGTATTTGTCGTTTCATAAGTCAAATCTTTGGGTAAGCTTTTACTTATGAAAAATGTTTGTCCAAGTTTCTTCAGGATTAGAAAGTTATTACGATTACTAAAGAAACGGTATTGCAGTACGTATCATACAAAAATCATGAAATAAACTAGCAAGACAAAAACGAATCTCAATCACACAATTAACATGAGACTGTAATACAAATTAAGGCCGATTTTGGACAGCATTGTATTAAACGCCCTATTTAATTTTGGCAACGGATATATTTATGAGTTAACAGCATATTTACGTTTAGACAAAACCCTATTGTTTCTAAAAAAACAGTTTTCACAAAATAGTTTAATACCTAAGTTTAGTAATGTGTATTAAAATCACAGATTACAAAAAAATCGTACTGGTTTGTATTTAAAGCAAAATAAGTTAAAATTCTTAAGCTGTATATCTAAGTAGGTACTTTAAAAAATTGGAGTTCGATTTACATTTTAAGTGAAAACGCAGGATAACAATTAGAAATGAGTAGGTATTACATTCAAATTAGATTTTAATAAGTTAATAATAAAGTGGATTAGGTAGTGTTAAAGTGTAGAGATGTGGTCTGTATTTGTTAGAAATAGTTAGTAAGGGTATCTACCTTACGTACCGAGACGGTGGTTACCGTGCATGAATTTGCTCTGGGGCGGAAAGTTGCTATCTGCCATTTGCGCCTCATCTGCGCTATTACCTGAAAACAAAACAAAACATGTACCACTGAAATCACTTTACCTGTTGAAATAGAAGATAGACCAACTTAGGGTTTCTTGACAACTTAGCTGGATTTCATATGGAAGTTTCGGTTTGGATTGTTGTCATAAAGATTAGAGATATATAAATGTTTGCAACATTGGACGTTGAAAGGTATTAGTTATCTTAAAATTATTTGTTAGAACAAAATATGTGATTTTAACAAGAATATGCTTAATGATTCAAGATAGCTGAATTTATCATCACATCTTTTTAGTAATTAAACAAACTGTACTTTCCCATGAACAAATATAATTTAAGAAATAACCAATCATAGGTTTTGTTACTGATACATGTATGAGTATTGTATTGTTTACTGGAACTATCAACACTTTGAAAAGGGTGGCTTTCTGTATGAAATATTTCCAGGTCTGTGTCCATTCAAATATGCTATTCATGTACGCAATATTACAGAACTATGGACATAGTTTGCCTCATGAACTGAACGTTTTAGTTTCTCTTTTGGAAAAGCAATTTTAGGTGGTTTAAATTAAGTATTTACAATTTTTAAAGAAATGGTTCTTATAATTTAATTTAATATAGGACAAGGATAAGAATACTCCATGCCAATTATACATGCACCAACTGAAGAAAAAACAAAAGAGACAAGAATGAATTTTATGACATTCCAGAAGAAATATACAATAACTTAAATAGGAACAGCATTAAAATGATTATACTCGTAGGAGACGCAAACGCAAAGGTAGGCAGGGAACCCATGTACAAACATATCACAGGAGGAGAAAGCAAACACCATAATAGCAACGAGAAAGGTAGGAGATTGATAGCATTTGCGGAAGAGAATCAAATGAAGATAATGAGCACTAATTTCATAAGAAAGGATATACAGGGTGTTTCTAAAATGTATGAATAAAGCTTAACCATAGATTTCTGAGCGCAAAATAAGATGATTTAACCCAAATTATCTATATCCAAATTCGCTTCGTTAAGCCAGTATTCTGTTTCAAAGTTTTTTGAAAAAAACTATTTTTTTTTATAAAAACAAAACGCTTGGATCTAATTGGATGATATTTGGCATGATATTCCATACGGACATAAGACATCTTTTGAGATGACAATGGTTATTATTAATGTACCACTAATGTATGAAACATGAGTGTCGCAGCCTACATCAGTAGCTCTTTAATGGCAAGACCGACAATTAAAATTTAAAATCTATTATATAAAAATACGCCTTTTATAAAAATTACAAAAATGTAGAAGGATATTAATTCACCATAATAGTTTTGAGCAGCGATCGTTAAGGCATGATTAAGGTCCGTTTCATAGCTATTTAAACTTCAGTAAATATATCTTATTTTAAAAATATTTAGCTATGTTGCAAAAATAATTAGAAAGATCTTTATTAAAAAAGTAGTTAATAGGTATAAGTTATAAAAGTATCGTAAATATTTAAATATAGTTATTAAAGTTGGCCTTTACAGGCATCGGTAAGTACCTAATTGTGTTCAACACGGTTTTGAAGCCCCAAACTAATTTTTTCTTAAATTAATATATTCAGAAAACTGATTAGTAAAAGCAAAATTCTAGCTCAAAGGAAAAGTTATAATTTCGTATTTTCCTTGAAAATCTTTTCAGTCCTTGCATAATAAGTTTATGAATCTTGGACCCTGACATATTGGTTGTAGGCTATCCATATTAATTTCGCCAAATTTATTAATGACATTAAAATTTCAGGTCACGCAGGAAATTTCGTCCCTTAAAGCGGCGTGATTGTAATTAAGCCAAAAACGTAGAATAAGTAAATAATATTTATTAGAACTGACCCATTTTAAATGCGAAAATAAGGTTATGAAATGTAAAAATACTCATCACCAGTAAAAGCCTTAATCTATTTTTGATTATGGCTTTTCATTGTTACATATTGCTTCTATTTGATTGCGTTACATTAAAAACCTGTTTAAAAGATTTAAAAAATTTAGATGATCAATTTTTGGAAAACTACATAAAACCCAACAGTACTGAAAATGTCCTTAATCTAAAGATTTCTAATTTCTCAATTTCCCAAAGGAAAAGTAAACTGAAAAATTGTTTTTACTGACTCCCAGAATTTAAGATGGATCTACATTTATGTAATTGCTTTAATACTCAATTATATCCAATTAATTTCTAAATTACAAGCTTAGTTGATGTACCTAAAAGCACTACATACGATAGCCTGAAGGAGTTTAATGTTGTGTGTTCAAATGTGGTTTGCTGTTTGTGGATATTGCACACCCATGTAAGCACTTTGGTGAAATTTTCAAAATTTGTTGTGTAATACAGTTTTAGTTGTTTAATTGGGGAATTATTTAACATTCTGATTGTTAAAATTTTAGACATTAATTTTATATGGATAATAAAAAACCCCAAAAGGATCTTATAAGATAAAAATTCAGAAGTGTCTTTGAAGTAGTTAATGCGGTTTTAGTGTTGATACGGTTACGAAATATTTCTTGCAGCTGAATATCATTCACTAACTTGTCGACTTGTTTCAAAACAAAAAATCTCACCGCATTTTAAAAGATATTTCATGTCCCTTCTAACTACAGAATTATTAATTTATTTTATAATTACAAACCGTTGTAATATAACATTTAACAACGCCAAATGGAAAAAGTTGAGAAAACTTTAAACCATCAAATATAAAATCTTACAAAATTATAATTTATCCTTTGAAATATTACGCTGAAACGAAAAAACTTTTTAATTGGATTTTTGTTTTATATAATTTTTGATTTTTTAGGAACCGTTTTAATACGATTTACTGTAATGAATATTTTAAGTTAATTGCTTTGACCTGAGGCAAAATTTAGAAAGTTTGATGAAAGTTTTAAAATTAAGCATCTCGATGAAACTCTCAAAATTTATCTGGCCGTAAAAATCCATTATTTGGCACAGCATTCGCAAACTTCTAAATTTAATAACCCGTAATAATGCAAGGTTTGTATACAAAAACCATATTTTCAGCTATTTTAATTTGCCTGTCAGTTGAAATTTTCTTTTATAAGGTACATGTAAATATGTTTATTTGCCAGTGTTTACCTTCCCTCTACAAACAATGACTTTGAAGTGTTTAGTGTTTACCCCCCGTTTTCACCAAAAAATGTTGGACTTTATTTCCCATACATTGAACTTCACAAACAATTCCCATTCCCAGTTTCCTT
This sequence comes from Melanotus villosus, assembly GCA_963082815.1. Classification (NCBI taxonomy): domain Eukaryota; kingdom Metazoa; phylum Arthropoda; class Insecta; order Coleoptera; family Elateridae; genus Melanotus; species Melanotus villosus. The sequence goes on from OY720422.1 coordinate 41,840,686, forward strand.
TTGAAGCTGAGAAATGCGAGTAATACATCAAAAGGTACAATTATATCCGTAGTTGTCCAACCACACCAAAACGTTCTTGTTCGCCCATCTTCCATCTCGTTTTCTTAAGGCAATTAGAAAGGAAATAGCTTGTATTTATACTTACCTCTCCATTGCAGAAACAGAACAGGATCGCCACACAAAGGCCCTGCAGCAAACGTTTAAATTACAAAATGCTTCAGTAATTACAACAACAATTAAAGGAAATATTTGTTACTTGATATTATAGGTAGAGTTTTAATTCAGTTAAATACATCAAAGACCCTTGTTTGGAAAACGTGAAGTTAAGGGTTATAAATTTTATATTATTCATAAAGCCATTAAAATTTAAATTGCAACTGTAGTGTTACATTTCGTTTCGGAATAAATCTCTATACTTTTAAGTGGTGCTTTATTTTGTGATTAAATTTGAACAAAAGGGCACATTTAAATGTCAAGTATTATTAGGTTTGAAATATGGCCAGAAGTTTAGAATTAAAAGGATTAGCGGTGTATCTGTTCACCCCTTTTTCAAAAATATTAACATGAGTTGTTGTTTACTTAATTTTTATTTACTCGGAGCACTAAATCAAGTTGATTCAAAAGGTATATTTTTTGTGTTACTTAGAGGATAAGTAGAATTATCGATAATAAAGGTATTAGCATTTACACAATAGTTTTTTTTAATCTCTAGAAGAAATATTAATTCAATCACTTTTTGTTGCGTTATAATCCGTATACATTCTGATCACGTAACAAGCAACTGCCTTACAGTTCGTGAAAAAATAATTTTCGTTACAGCAGCTGATATCATAATACCCCAAAGAAAATTTAGCAGTTTTCATGTAATGAGTCTCAAGATTAATTTTTTTCGAGCCCCAAAAATTATTGGTTTTAAATTAGACTGTTCTAAGAATTATTAAAATTTGGTAAACAAAAAGGGGCAAGCAAGACCTATATATTCACTAAAAAGAATGTGAGTCATGATTAACTCGTTAATTAGATTTTGCTTATGTCCAAATTCTAAAGTTTTACTGTAACTTCTATTTACCAAATCCACCTAAGCTATTGTATTTTTACATGATGTTACAAGAATATAGTTTAATATGTAAAAGTAGGACAAAGTAATGAAAGTTTATTTAAAGAAGTGTTTGTTTTTCGTTTTACTGCAAATTTTGATTAAACGATTTTAGCAAAGTTTTATAGAACGCACCTTCACGCCAAACTTCGCGTGTATTACGGTAATTATGTTACGCCCGACGGCGTAAATTAGCCCCTGTAATGAAAGCCTGCTTTTACATATTCAAAATGTGGAAATTTTGTTTTGCGAATTACAGCGTACAAGTGGGACAAAAGATGAGGTACTATGGGTTCTGTAAGTGCAACTGTAACAACGGTTTTTAATTGTTCAATTCCTGAATTACACATAAAAGTTCTATCTTGTTTTTATTTTGCTTTGGAAATAGATATTAACACAAATTTTTCCAATAAAAGTTTGACTTCGGTAAATTTTATTATTTCGTAAACTTTCTGTAAATTTTCGTTCAGTTAGAATAATAATTTGTATCGCTCCTTGGTGTGATTAATTTCTATTAAAATTAGAACAATTTAATACTAAGTTATGTTTTATATTTATTTTATAGTTTTAGTAAAGATATATACAGAGTGGATCCTAAATGGGGGATAATACCCACACCATGAGATTCTTCATCAAAATCAAGGCAATAAACTTATATGAGAAGTTATTGGCAGTCTTAAGTCGTACTCTGGTTTGCTTGTCGAGTGATATTTTTATGAAATAATGATTTTTAGCTGTATCAACAAAAGGAATAATTAATCTGTGATTGTACTCATCGTACCCTTGATTTCCTTAGAATTTCCATCAGAAGTTTGAAATTTCTGCATTGCTTGTGCTTTTCATAAATGTTGCAATGATGTACAATACAGTTTTTGCATTATAAAACAGAAGTAGGCATTTACTTTCTTTTGTATTTTTACTTACACTTATGTCACTGTTTGCTGATCAGAACATCGTGTTTATTGTCTTCGTGTTCATTATCCTTGTGTTCATTATGTAACCTTCAATTTATTTTGTTCTTAGTTTATTTATGTAATATCCATAATATGCACCAATGGGTCGACGAAAATCCGCATGCACTTTACCAAACGAATCATCAAGTTCGGTTTAGCGTTAATGTGCGGGGTGAAATTATTAGCAGTAGGCTTATAGGTCCACATATTTCGCCCCATCGCCTAAATGCGAATAATTTTGTTGAACTTTTAGACACAGATTGTATAGAGACCTATTAGATGATGTATGATTAGATTTAAGAATAAATATGTGGTTCCAAATGGATAGGGCACCAGCGCGTTGGAATATCCAAACAGCATAATGGTTGGACCGTGAATTTCAGAACGATAGATTGCTCGTGGCGGTTCAGTACCTTGGTCCTCAAGAAGCCCAGCTTTGAGCTGTTTAATTTTTTTTTTGTGGGGAACTTTAAAAGCATTTGTTTACGAAGAAGAGATTGATACTCAGGAGCAACGAGTCTATTATTGCTATTGATGGTATCCGTCTATTTTTAAATTTAACAAAATAAACCCGCACTTCACGCAACCCAACGCCGCTGTAAAAGGTTTTAATTATAAAAACTTTTTCTTTAATCGAATAAGTAGACATTATTTCTACTTATTACTTGGCAATTAAGAATTATTTGAAACAATCAGCAACCGACAAGTGAAAAATCTGAGAAGCCATGAGTATACCTATTTTTCAAAATTACAATTTTAATACTAATTTATTTTAGTTAAAAATTCTATTTACAAGTTAATTTTAGTTGGACCTTATGGGCACTCTATCCATTGATACCATTACCATTTTTGTATGTTTAAGTGGGGAGCAACAGTGTATCTCAATCGAAATTTGTATGATTATTATTCTGCGCTTTTTATTTCCGTCATCGAAGCTGTATTTTCCTACTTTCCTAGGTTTACTTCCGCTTTTTCTTATTGATTACCTAAGAAAATACAGCTTCGATGATAGAAATGATAGGTGATATAGGCTACTCGAATTGTTAACACAAAATCGATTATACGCGAAGAATTCATTTTTTGACATGAAAAAGCAAAGAAAATGGACATGGATTAGTTCGGATGGTAACACGAGAGAAATGAGAAACAAACAGTTGAAGACGTCAGTGTATTAAATTATGTTAACATATCTAGTGACTATCGATTGCTGAAAGCAAAAATGAAAACAAATCAGTCATTAAAACGCTTCCAAATACAAAAAAGAATACAAATGTCGATAGACCTACAAAAACTCAAACATAACATTGATTTAGACAAGAAGTGAAACGAAACATACAAAATTATAAAGAAGAAACAAACGGCCACAAACTAAAAACCCTAGCTGAAAAACTGACGATATCAGTAAAAAATGCGGCTCAGAAAGTAACAAAGAAATAAACAACCAAAACAGATAGACATAGTAAAGATAGAACAAAGAAATAAATTATCGAGACAGAACCAAACTGAAGAATATAGATATATCTAAAGAAACGAGACAACTTATGAGAAGAAATATACAAAAATATTATGAAGCCGAAATAAATATTTACTTACTTACTTTACTTACTTTACTTACTATGGCAAAAGAAGAACCTAAAATGTCTAAGGAAAACCAATGGCAGAAAACGAATCATATCGTTAAAAGACCGTAGGAAATGACACAAATAACACCCAAAAAATAATAAGAATAGCAGAAGATTCCTATAAAACTGTATAACCGCACAAGTTGTTGAAAATCCGGAATACAAAGCACCTAGAAGAGAATTTGTGAATGTCGGATCAGAGGAATTGCCAGATGTTGGAAAAGAAGAAGTGAAATTAGCCCTAGAAAATATGAAAAATAACAGAGCCTCTGGAGATGACAACATAGTATAATAGGACTTCTAAAGAAAAGGAGAGGCAAGCTTATGGAAGAGCTGTGCGAATTCTTCAACGAATGTTTGAAAGAAAGAAAAATACCACATACATGGAATAACGCTAGAATCCAAAAAGTCTGGAGAACTATAGACCTATTAGTCTGTTACCACATATAAACTGATACTAACTAACAGACGAGAAAGCTAGATGAAAACAGCCGACAGAAAAAGTTGCTTTTAAAAAAGACTATAGCACATGCGACAATCTCTTGGCGGTGCGAATATTAATCGAAAAAGTTATTGAATATAACTGGAACATCTGCTTGACTTTCGTGGAGTTTTACAAAGCTTTCGACTCCGTGGAACACTGGATAATTCTCAATGAACCGAAAAATGTCCGAATCGATCATATAGATACATCCAAATAATAAAGTATACATATACAGGGTGTTAACAAAACCTGGGGTACAGATATCAAATTGGAATTTGGTAAGTGTAATACACTCTTTAAAAGGCATTTTTGACATAGAACACAAGTTTCTGCCACTTCCGGCTTAGCCGAAATTAACATAAACTTTGTTATTTTAAATGGAACACTCTGTACATTTATACATTTATGGAATCTCCATATAATTTTACGTATGATAGTACCAAGTTCGAAACTTATTTATCTTCAGCCAGCGGTACTAAATGGCAAACTTTTTTTAAGACTTTTAAACCACTGTAACTTTTTTGCTATTGGGTTTTTGTCAAAAGTTTATTCTGAAAACATGTTTCCTTTAGCCCCCTCTACCTACCCTGAAAATTTCCTCCGTACGTTATAAATCACCCTGTATAGAAGAAGAAAATTGGCGTGGATGGCATTTGGTAGGCTGCGACACGTATTGAGAAATAAAAATATTCCCCTGCAATTAAGAGCACGAGTGTTCGAACAATGTATTCATCCGGTGCTTGCATATGGATGCCAAGCACGGACCATTACAAAACAATCGATGAGGAAAATCGCTGTCACACAGAGAGCAATAGAGAGGTAGATCATCGGAATGTCTTTAAAAGACAGGAAAATAATAAGTGGATTCGAAAAACAAAGTCAAAGACGTAGTTGAATCCATTGCTAAATTAAAGTGGAATTACGACGGCCATACAGCTAGGTGCAAGGACGGCAGATGGACTAATGTGATCTTACATTGGAGAACATATAGCAGAAAACGTGAAAGAAGGCTACCGCTGACAAGCTGAACAAATGATCTTAAACTAATAAGCGGGCCTAAATTGAACAAGGGTGGCACAGAACAGAAAATAACGGGAGAATATGAGACCTGCCTATGTTTAAAAGTGGACAGTAGATAGTAGGCCATTAAGATTGAGATTGAGATTTATTTCTGTAGGTAGATATATTATTCTGTAGTGAATTAATTTTATACATAGGATGTCCTCTTTCCCAACGGGAACAAAACTTACGTACCTTTAAATCTTTGTGTAAAATGGTGTTAATTGCTTTCACACCAATCTTTAGAGTTGCTTGAATATACTCCTTACAGTAACATGCCGGTCCTCTTCAATCATGTTCCGAACAAGACCAATATTCTTTTCGGTAACCACTGTTTTTGGTTTAGGAGCTCGAAAACTGTCATTTAAGGAAAGTCAATCACGTTGAAATTCATTGTACCACCGCTTTATGGTAGCTAAAGAACACGACCTGTCACCAAATACTCCATTGATTTCCCCAAAACATTGTTTACGGCTTAAGCCACGTAAAAAATCACAGCTCAAGAATGTTCTCTGTTTAATTCCAAGATTTCTTGCGAAAAGGATTACTTTAAGCTTATGTATGTATATTAAAATATTCAAGTATGTTTGTTAACCGTTACTGTCATTAAACTTGGAAACAACTAGCTTCCACTGTCAAACAAAATTTGTTGCAAATTTTAATGGACCTAATAGATAGGCTCAGTGGAAAGAGAACAGCCCTCGTATATAAGTTTTTCATTGAAATACTGCATAGGCGACCGCTTCTTTGGTTTGGCCGCCCGCGTACGTTTCACGCCTTGGACACCTGCTTAGCGCTTCCCTTGAAAATTATTGCAATATTCATGTTATGCTCGGCATTTTTCTTTATTATGTATTTATGTACAATGTGATTTTTTAAAAGCTCAATTGCAGCAGGCCGTATTCTGACTTAATATAGACAGTTCTAAGGTTATTAAGACAGAATACGGCCTGCTGCAATTGAGTTTTTAAAAAGTCACATTGTATCATTTAATAGATATATTTGTGTAAATGATCAAAGCTGTAATTATTCAAAAAAATCAATGTTTGGTTAACTTATTTACGATTCTAAATTATTAAACTAAACAATTCAGTAGAAATAACTTCATAATAAACGACAGAAATCTGCTTCCCAATATTTCTTTTAAATTCGTTTCAAATCTAATCCAGTTCACTGGCTCTCTATTTACGAATATAAAAGCAACGAAAATATAGTCAAAGCGGAACATCCTTCAACTACATAATCTAAACAAATTGGAGCACGTGCACGAGGATTATATATTTCAAAATACCGGCCATTCGGATAAAAATACGGATTCTTAAATAATCGTATATATGAATAAACGAAATATGAAAATCGAGCAAACGCTTTTTAAATTTATGAAATTATCATCATTCAGGATATTAATGAAGTAAGGAGTATCTAAGCTAATGCTTAAGCTGAGAATTCGGATCTAAATATAGGAAATTATATCTACAAGCATCATCAGGAAATTTTGGAGTTAATAAGGTAAAGAAGGTAAACAAAACTAACATTCGTTCTGCAGAATTATAGACTCAATCAAATAACTACAATGAGTTAAAGTAATCTGGAGAAACGGGTTCGATGTATAGAGTATTTTACAAATGGCATCACCCAGTTTCAGGATAGATTCAAGTTCAAATTGGCTTGCAAAATGTATGTATAAGTTAAAACCTCTAACCGTGCAGAAAATGTACGTAGACGTAACATAATGTTTATTCTAATTTCAGAAGAAATTAAATGCCCAAATTAACGCATTAACAGCATTATGGTATATAAACTTAGTTATACCTATATATTTACGCTTTGTATATGTTCGCATTTATTACATTATATCACAAGAGTTTTGGTTGATAGAATCACTTAAAGTACGGTAGTACGGCCTTTAACAAAAGTGTTCTTTCAGGAAGCAATTTATGTCCGTAATATACTGTAATTTTAAATCAATAAAGAATGAATACAACCGAAAGCCATTTAAACATCAATGTTCGTTCTTGTGAAACCTTAAACTATATTTTTGTAGCAAAATACAATAGAATGCGCGTTATTCTTAATAACATATCACACGACCACCTGTTGCTAAACGAGTATCAAAGTATATTAGATTTAAGGTTACTCTCCTATACTGGTTTTGGTTTATTGTATCGGCGATAATTTTACTATAGTACCGCAAATTTTTTCTTTTCTGGGTGTTTGAGTGTAAGTTTGAACTTTCAATTAAATTTTGAAAATTGGCGAACAATGTGAACTATCTTTACCAGGCTATTCAAATATTTTAAATTAAATTGCAATCTCAGGGAAGTATGTAGGTTCTTTGTTCTGTATCGTACGGATTTCACAAATCATGGCATACTACTGTGAATAACCAAGGGCTTACAACTGGGGTTTTAATATAATTTATTAGAATATGAGATTAACCAACCACTGTGTTCTAAAACTGCTTACAAAGAGATATAAAATTTTACGTTTAAAATGAAGAAACTGCAGTGGGAAACAGTTTTATATCTTTTATAGCTAAATCAATTGTGGAAGAGCATGAAACTTAATTTAAAAACAAGGATTCTATATCCGTATGACGTTTTCGAAGTTTTTCGCAAATTCAAATACAACTTGGACGATCTTGTAATTATCAACAAAATGTCTTCCGGGTTGGGATCGTGTCATTGTTGAGACAGAAGAACTCAACGTTTCGCCCACTTTTTTAAGGGGCTTCTTCAGGAGAGAAGGGAGCACTAAAAGAGCACTGCAACTCAACGTGTCAACCACGCCAGAGGCGAAACCCTTCTGAAGAGAAACAGAATAGGCAGCGACTTTATATCGGGTGTAACTGGCCAAGCGTATCGGACTGTGAAGAAGATTGGACAGAGGTGGAGGGAGCGGCACCAGTAATGATAGCGGACTTCCATATAACGGATAGACGATAGCCAGTTTCCCGATTCGTTGGCATTGGCATTGGCGATGATCGAAGATTTTTTAAACAATATTTTACGGTCAGTTCCGTGATGATGTTCATCAACAGCTGAGTGTGAGAGAAGACCTAATTTCAAGCAAAATTTGTGTTCACAGATATGTGACAATGACCCAGTCTTCAGAATTCCAATTTTTATATCGGTTCGCCTACAGTAGCATTCTCCATTTATGGGCTCTGGTTAACAACGGACATTTTTAAGAAGATCTAAACCATAAATATTGACTTCGTGGAGCCCTCTTCTCATTGTCTGGGTGTATATTTGCGTACCTCTTGCATTACATTCTTACATTCAGTAGCTGATTTTAGAGTACTCTTACAGTAGAAAATCTATTCCTTCGACACCGTTGTACTCCGATTTAGCCTGCCGCCGCGCCGTGTCCATATAGGCAAGTCCAGTATCATTAAATCGTATTCGAACTCTTCTTCTTCTTACCACATTAAGGCTGACATTGAAATGGGCAACGACAATTCTTAGTGATTCACTCGTCGTAAGCTTTCCCATAGATTGACTCATCTGTTCAATAGTTGAACGCTTCCAAAACGTAATTAACCAATCTCAAACCGAAACTTACTCCTGAAAATTGCAAAACTTCTCTTAAAACTTGATAAAAGAATAAACGTCGACAAGCTTAGTAACTGCACTTACAAGAGATAATAACAACGACCAACAACTGAACCGCAACTATCAAGCGATAAGCATTTTTTGAATTCAGTAATATATGATTATGTAGTAAGTTATGCATAATGCCTACGAAGGGTTTACTTTAACTGCATGTTATACAAGTGTGCTACTTCAAATGTGGAGCCATGTATGTTGAATACGTATATCACTATTATTATTCTTTTCTTTTTTGCTCTTATTTATACCTTTACACTTTACAGTGTCGAGGGGACCAGGCGCACACCGAGCCGCAGAGCGGTCACCCATCTAAGTGCTGGCCGACCAGGCTCTTGCTTAACCTTGTATATTTCAGTATTACGTGCACTCCCACTCTGCCGTACTGCCGGTTTACTATTATTGAAACATGCTTTTTTTTCTTTAACGAACCGCTACTTAACTGAAGGATTATATGTATATTTTGAAAAATTCAGAATAGAGTTTCAATATTTTGGAATATCGGGCTATCAAGTTGAAATTCTAAAACTTGAAACTTGTTAATTAAGAAGATTTTTATTTGTATCATCTTGACATTAATTTCTTAAACATGATGAAAACGCTTTATTTCATAATACCCAAGTCCCTCACTTCCATATTATTATTTTTAAATATAAACAACCGCCAAGGTCTCTCGGTGATGTAGCGACTGCTTCACGACTAAGAAGTCCCGGGTTCGGACCCAACCATGACCAGACCTTGGTCTGGAGCGTTGTTGACGTTCGAACCTGTGTAGGTTAAAGTGAATGATCATCGTACTCGACGTCAATAAGCTTAAATAAATAAAATAACTGCCAAAAGCGTGATTTTCTTGTAATCACCTTGTTTAGAAATATTGTTTTTTAAACTAAGTATTGATACATTAAGATAAAAACCCCTTCCAGATGTTAAAGTTCCTTGGGCTCGGTAAAAATTTAGGCGGGTTAATAACCATAGCAGTTGACGCGCGTTGATATCCGCGGTACTTCCAAGCCTAGATCTCCGGCAGTAAACAATAATGATAATAAACAACAACTTCAAGACAGCTAGATACACCACAGCAATATATTTTAATTAAAAAAAAAATTCTTTTCAATGCCTTTTAGGATTGCCGAAATGAATAGTGTTGATACTCCGAAAACAATTTTTGACAAGGCTTTGCGGTCGTAATAAACAAAATAATATGGTCTTCTTAAGAGTTTGGCTTTCAGACACTTTTCTTTACCTTGTTTCCTAAATAAATTATCATCGAACATTATGGAAGAAAGGCCATCCCTTGTTGCAATAATTTTTATAATAAGAGCTTTGATACCAATTTTGTAGCTCAGATGGAAGAGTATGAAGGCGAAGAAGTAGAGGAGAACGATATATTGAGAAGCACGTGATTTATCAACAATGTTGTAGAGGTGATTCAATTATCATTTGGAGAGGTATTCATGAGACTCGTCACACATAATTGTCTATGCTTGGCTACAGTGAATAGTGTCAGGTATTTCAACAATGTATTACAACTTGTAGTATTGTCATTTGCCAATAAAATGGGATGATTTTGTGTTTCTTGATGATAAGGCGCCTCCTTATAGAACAAGACAAATCAGTACATTTTTTGAAGAGAATAAATTATACACATGGATTAGCTAGCGAACCCTTTACATCTTAATCCCATGTAGATATCCTGAAAATGTTGATAAGATCACGACAAGTGGTTTCAAACAACCAGCAGCAGCTCAAAATTGCTGTTTTGGAAGAATGACTAAATATTCCCCAGCATTATGCTTGGGACTTGATTTCCTGCATGCCAAGATATTGTGAGGAGATTATAATAAGAGCTAGAGCTATCGGAGGCTTAAGCATTATTTTTTTTATTAAAACATTTGAAATTCGTTATTTAAGTTTTATTATTTTAATTTTTCAGCCCATATGTTTCTTAAACCATACATACACTACCAATTACGCAAGACGGTGTTACCCAAAAAGGAGTACATCATTATTTATTTACATACATTGCGCACGTACTTTATTGGGCAAGTAAGAAAATAATGCTCGGACAGGTCGGTTTTAGATACACATTTTTTGGCATACCTATATTTTTTTGACGTCATCCCTGTTCGAGTGTTCGAGTTATGACGTCATCGCCAGTTTTTTTTAAATGGCAACACCCTCTTTTCATAGTTTAAAAGAGCACATTTTTTTGCGTGTAGACGCCAAACTTTGTGGTATGTTACATAACAATATTTTCGAGAAAGAAATTTAAAATTGAACTTTGTTATTTCAAACAGAACACACATATTTTTAGATACTCAAGCACGATAGGGGTTTATCATTAATATTTCAGTAGTTATTTAATTCTTTTTGAAAAATCTAACCTCATTTTGGATGAACCGATCACTGACGGAATAGCTAGGACTACTCGGTACGTCTGTACTAACTTTTACCAGCGTACAAGGTGATTGAAAAATGCCGAATTATTTAAAAGGAAATATTCGATTTGCTAGTTAGATAGGTACTGTCTTAAGTTTTCATAAAATATTTTCAGTCGATTTATAATATTCCAAAACCTTACTTTGCACATTTTCATTTATGTATTAGGTATAAGGTTTTCTCAAGAAATGTACAATCGACGGTCGTCGTGCAAACGATGCATATGAACTAAAATTATTTAGATAAAGGGTGGCTTTGGAATTCTGAACGAACCTATCATGTAGAACCAACAACAAGTTGAACCTATCAAAGGCAGTGATTTTGTTCAACATGGCACTCCAGATTAACAAAATTCATCTTATACTATTTTAGAAACAGCAATAAGAAAAAATACAAGTTTATGTCATAGCTTCAAAACCATTCTTTTTACAAAAAAACTTGGGACACCATTGGATTCCTTTAAAAAAAGTGCCTTAAGAATGTTTTTACAGAAACAAAAAATATTCATAAATAAATAAGTTACGGGGGTGGGTCAATAATGCACAAAATTGAAAACCACCCTATATCTTCTAAACAGTTCAAGATATCGATGTGCGGTTTTCGGCATTCACTTTCTCACAAAAATCGAGCTTGTAACATGTAGGTTAGTTTTTTTCTAGCTCCTCTAGAAATTGGTGTTTCCTATCAAAAGTGTCCAATTTGGACCACCCTGTGCAGGGTGGACGATTTTCGAAGGGATTCCAGGTAAGTATAATAGTTAAAGAAAAAGCCTGAAGTCCCTTTGAAAATGGTCCACCCTGTACATTATTGCTATTAAGAATTGTTTACTAGTGTTGCGGTATTCAGCTTCTTGGCAGATGATTTAAAATCAAGTTAATATTATAACCTGAGCTAAAAGCCTCCTAATATGAAATCTTGTGCATTGCATTGTATAACTGCTAATTATAGAGATTTCATCTAAGCATTTTTCTACTGACATTTTTTATTCATTATTCAAGAATTGCGCTTAATATATAATAGGTATAAAAAGGCTTCAGTAGCAAGTAAATTTGAAAAGAGTTCAAAGTGGAAAACGGAATGTATTAGATTTGGAACGAAGATTAGTGGGATGTATTAATATAACTGCTAATTAGTTCCGAAACACAAACCTGTAAGGAAGCAGTAACAGCGGATACGACTTCGTAGGCATGCTCCCAAGAGTGCTTTGGCTCTGGCCGGAAGGGGGTCAGTAGGAAGTTTAGTCCTAACAACGGTACCAGTAACAATGTGGCTCTGAAATAGAAATGTGGTATTTAGTAATGAATTCAAAATTTGTTTCATTATTATATCCTGTTCAGGTTCAGGATGCAATGATTTGTTAATTAAATTAGTTCTTAGTTTAAAATTAAATGGAAAATTTCCTCTTACTGAAAGATTTTGACTTAAATATTTCTAAAGTTTTATTATTAAGGTTCTACTTTCCTTAACGGAAATATTGACAAAAATCGTAATATTTTATATTACTTTTGTGGCTTTATTATTAGATTTGAAGAGCTGGTCGACACTTATAAAGGTTCCGTAGAAGGCAAGGTAGTGATGTGTTGATATGTTGATGTCAGGAGGTCAATTAATTTGCTGTAATTAATCGAAAACGTCTTATAATTTCTGCAGTTTCTTTCGTTTATTTGTGATCGAAACCAAAAAAAGTTTGAACAAACTGACAATGATTAGCACGGTCTACTGAGGTCTTCTAATTGATTTTTTCGTCGATGTTTATTGAACATTTATATCGCAAAAAGAAAATTGTGTTTAGGCAACCAGTTAAACATCATGTTTCGATTTTTACTTTCCCAATTTCTGCAATCTAAGTTGCCTAACGTCAAAAGCATTCTTTTAAAGCGTTGAGTGGCTTGTACTGCGAAACCTATTATCTGCACTTGTAATCCCTAAGAGATAACATAAGAAATTATCCTCCATGCTCTCCTTTACTTAAAATACATTCCTAGTTTAAATTAATGCTTTTGACGTTAGGCAACTTAGATTGCAGAAATTGGGAAAGTAAAAATCGAAACATTATGTTTAACTGGTTGCCTAAATAGAATTTTATTTTTGCGATATAAATGTTCAATAAACATCGACGAAAAAAATCAATTAGAAGACCTCAGTAGACCGTGCTAATCATTGTCAGTTTGTTCAAACTTTTTTTGGTTTCGATCACAAATAAACGAAAGAAACTGCAGAAATTATAGGACGTTTTCGATTAATTATAGCAAATTAATTGATCTTTTGACATCAACATATCAACACCTTGCCTTCTACAGAACCTTTATAGGTGTCGACCAGCTCTTCAAATTTAATAATAAAGGCACAAAAGTGATATAAAATATTGCGATTTTTGTCAATATTTCCGTTAAGGAAAGTACAACCTTAAGCTGTTTAAGTAGAAAATTAGTGCAAATTATATAAACAAAACCTGTCGTTGTATTCAAGAAGTTTAACCGACTGATGGAGTACTACAGGGTTCTGTAGTATGACCTGTGCTATTTACGAATTTTAGATAATGCCAAAACTAAGATATTTGATATGGATCTAACCAATTTTTTGACAATACTGCATAGAATTAAATGAAAATATCCATTAAAAAGATTTTCTGTTCCTTACTTGTTATTATCATACTTATTTTTTTAATTAATTTAATTATAGATTTAAAATAGCTATTTTAAATTCGCAATTTTTACTATAACAATACTACGAAATAAATATAGGATGATTTTCACAAATCGTTGTCAAGTATTGCTATATTAAGACCACTTATCTACGTATTAGCTAAAAATGCGTTGAAATGTTCATGGCATGCTTTGATAAGAAAATTTTAAATCACATAACAAGAAAACGAATTAAATAAATCTGGTTAAATACTGATCCCTGACCAGACGTTCAGAAAACTGTTAAAGCGAAGCTAGTACGTTGAAGTGTGCGAAATGAAAAAAGTTTCATATTTCATGGACAAAATACCGTCACATCAAATGATGACTTTATAGAATTTGTGCATAACCCCAAGCAAGATTTATTTTTTAATATCTTAAGGTTTTGGGCAAGCTCTTAAAAAACTGTTGTTGTAAATCGTCTTTTGTTAAAAGTTATATAGACATCGATTATTACCTTGTCAACGAGGTGACAGCGAAATTTTCTCGACATTGTTGCTTTGTTGTGCTTCTATGTATTTTCTGTTTTAAAATCTAACTTAGTTAATTCTGCATTTCAATTTTGCAATGTTCTTTTCTTCTAGATTCCGATAAAACTCGTGAGAGTTCTTTTTATGCTAATTATGATTGTATGCTTTGTTTTCTAAATAGTAATTTTTACAGCTTTTCCTTAGTTACTTAAAACAACCGTTACGTTACATGAAAAGAATAGATGCATTTAACTTTTTAAAATATTGCGATAGTCCGATTTTTAAAATTTTTTGTATAAAACAGTATTTTTTTTTTATAAATCTGCCAGCTCAAATTCCTTTTCCGATAAGAATTTTAAAGTATAAATGACTCCAACATTTGAGGTTTGAATGCGGATTGAGATGTAAAGTTGGCATTTAAATAGTAAGTTGAATGCTGTGTTAGTAAAGATTTGAAAGTTAGATTAAGTTTTGAATTCAGATGATAGCACCATTTAGATCTTTTAATGGTGGCTGATTTTAATAACTTGTGCTCTTCAGCTATTTAGGATGCTGTTATGACTTTATTAAAATAAGCATTATCTTTAAATCTCTCTAACTAAATTTGCTTAAAATAACGTTTATAAAAAGATTCCAAACGGGAACTATCATAGAAAGGCGAAGTAATTCCTGGTGGACTACTGAAAATTCCAAACTACAAACTAGAGGAATAAGACGTTGTGATCTATAGACTTGGAGAGGATATAAAGCACAGCAAATTTTACTTATAATGAACAGTAGAGCACATAATTACCTAAACAACTTCTACAAACCCAAAGGAAAATTAATCTTGAAAGCCCTAAAGCCCATTACTGAAACGAGAATGAAGCTGAAACATGCAGAGAGGCTAATCCTTTGAAGAAGAAGTTTTTGGTCTAGAATGTTATTGCAAATTTTATCAAACTTCAATAAGTTCCTGTTCTATGCCTATCTTCATTTAGAATGGCCAAACGAAATTGTTTACAGTTGACTCGCTTTCTGTAAAGCTACTTTGTAGATCTAATTTCTATTTTACTCGATGCGCGACGACATATTAAAGTTTCAAACAAATAACCCGCCTAACTGTAATTTATATTGGATTTTACAGTTTTTTCCATTTCAAGTATTTAGAAAAATGAAGATTAGCATGTGCTAGAAAATCGTATGAAAATTGTTGCTACCGAAAAGGTTTTAAGAAAAAAAAGATGTGTTATATGTGACATAAAAGTTTAGAAGGCTGTAATTTGTTTTATTTAACTATAAAGCGGATACATCGGGCGACGCTTTCAATTTTGTACCATTTTTTGCCATAAAAATTAATGTCTTAGATTGTTTCATACGTTTTCTCATATTGACAGTTGTTACATTGAAATCACTTGTGGTATGATTTAAGACATGTTCTAGCACAAAAATTACCCGGTAATTAACAAAATTAATTAATTCATTAAAATTCTTTTCAGCAATTTCAATGCCAAATTAGGAATTAAAGAAAGAAATAGACCATCCATTGGAATTAACGAGTAATTCGATTAACGGCAGAACATGATCTCAGGGTAAAAGGTACCTTCTTAGAGCACAAGAAAATTCGTAAGGGCACCTGGAAAAGTCCTAATGGAAATACAATCAATCAGATTTATCATACTTTAATAGAAACTAAACACTACAACTGCATTACAGACATCCGAAGCTGTAGAAGTTTTGATATTTGTTCCGATCATTTTTTGGTTAAAGTTAAGGTAAAACAACACTTACCCTCACCACACGCCAAACAGAAATTAAGATAAGGAGAACCTAAAAGTTAAAAGTATACCTACAGGGTAGAGATGGGAAGTTCGATTCTTTTTGGTGAATCGATTCATTTGAATCATTCATTCCAAGTGATTCGTTCATAAAGATTCGTTCTTGAATGATTCACTCATTCACTCGTTTTTTTAGACTAACGAGTCTTAACAAAGACCGAACCGAAGCAATATGTACCGGCATTCGTATTCAATTACTTAGGAATGTAAAATTGAATAATTTTATGTTTACATCGCATATACAAGCTTATTTGTAAATATATCTCAATGCTTTTTAAACCATTGGAAAGCTTATTCTTTCTAGATTCAGATGCTGCCACAATTTTGTCAAAATTGTTGTTAACAAATGCTACATAAATTAATTGAACTAAGCGTACGCGAAACGCGTAGCCGAAATTTCAGCATCGAGGTATTTTTTAAACTATTTCAGATAGATGGGTAATTATATCGTATGAAATGCGTAGAAAAGAATGAAAAAGTTTTTAGTAAAAGAATTACTTGAATAGCTTTATTGTTATAAAAGATATGATTTATTTTTGTACAGCGCTCCGTTGTATTTCGTAACGCTGGCATAAATGTACGTTTCACACATGATTTGCCAAACATAAATCAATTTAAATAATCAATGCCAAGAAAAGAGAATTATAATTACTGATTTACTTATTTGCCATTTTACATTAAATTTTGAATCTACTTTGAAGACGGAGAACCACCGCATTGTCAAATTTTACACCATCAAATCCGATTTACTGCTCAATTTTACGTAGAACTCGAAACTCGAACGAATTGAGCGATTCACTTCAGAATCTTTTGACAAAAATACCCGATGGTTCCGCGGACTTCGATACCGAGTCGAGTGAATCGATTCGCTTCAAAGTACGGCGGCTCCGCAGTCCGCGGGCTTCGATGCCGAGTCGAGTGAATCAGTGAATCGATTCACTTGAAAGTAAGGATTCGGTTATTTCGATTCAGTGTACTGATTCGTTTTTTTTGAATGAATCGTTCACGACCGACACACCTCTACTACAGGGGAATAAAACATATAAATTTACACAAGTACAGTAACCTACTTAGGAGTGAAAATAAATAGTGCTAACAACATCGGCAGCGAAATTGATAGAAGAATAACAGCAGGTTTGAGATCAGCAGCTAGTGTGCACAAACTGTTAACAGCAAACAATGTTTCGTGGAAAGTTAAAGTGGGAATCTATGAAACAATTATTAGACCTATAGTAACTTTCAGTAGTGAAACGTGGGCCTTGCGAAAACAAAACATCCAAAAACTGCCCAAATAGGAGAGCAAGATACTAAGACGGATTTTTGGAGGGATTAAAAAGGAGAAAGCTAGAGAAAATGAACAAACTAGGAATTGAAGGATATCTATAGTGAACCCAATATCGTGAATATAGAAAGACAAGCAAGGTTGAGATGGCTGGGACACATCGGGCGAATGATGGAGTCAAGAATGCCAAAGGTAATGATGGAAGAACCGTGGGGGTACAGACTGCAGGGGTCGTCCGAGGAAGTCTTGGTTGAGTTGTGTGCAAGAGGACCTAATGAGTTTAGGAGTGGCTGAGTGGCAGAGGCTGACTGCCAATAGATTGGAATGGAGGAAGATTACTTTTAAAGCCTTGGGCTTATAAAGACTGTTGAGCGTAACAAAAACTATATGAAATCGCAGTTGAACTATGAAATACCGAGCAAATGCCAGAGCAGTGGGGAATGACCATGCTGTATTCAGTTCATAAGAATGGGGACAAGATGTTATGCGATATCTAGAGGGGTATAGCTTTGCTGGATGTCATGTACACAACTCTGGTAATACTAATACGAAACAGAATAGCAACACAGATGATGCTCTCCTGGGGTAATATCAAGGGGTTTTAGGAAGAGCAGGTAGGTGGTGGATAAGATCTTCATCGTGAAACAAGTGATAACAAAAGTTATGAGCAGAATATACCAATATAGGTACGTTTTATAGATTGCAAGCAAGCGTATGATACGATCAAAAGAGAAAAACAATATGAAGCTATGTCAGCTCTGCAGATCCCGGCAAAGCTTATCAAACTAATAAAAATGATTTTGGTAAAACAAAATGTAAAGTGGTGGGAGACGGGAGGTTTCTCCAGGCTTTTGAGTCAATAAAGGATTGCGACAGGGAGATTCTCTGTTCCCAGGACTGTTTAACATTGCTCTAAAGATGACTTTACGCAAAGCAGCAGTTAAAACACGTGGGATAATATATCACCAAAGGCATCAAGCTGTGGCGTATACGGAGGATATGGTGATATTGTCAGGTTAGATACAACAGCCGCAGAATTTGTGTTACGCATAAACGAAAGTAAAACTAAGGTGATGAGAGTAGCTGGCGACAGGGAGCAAGATAATAAAGAAGTAAAAATAACAGAGCTGGAAATAAAGAGTATAATTTCGATATGGTGGAGAGTTACGACTATTTAGGGGTTACCATAACCAAAAGAGGTTCTGAAGAAGAAGAAATATGGAAACGATTAAGTAAGGGGAATTATAGGAGCGCTATCAAGATTGCTAAGTGCTAAACAGGTGTCAAGAAAGACTGAAGTTAGAGTGTATAAAACCATGATACAACCTATTTATCGTTGAGTAGGAGACGATCAACATTAATCTAATAAATAAATATTAATTATCTCAAGCATATTTTGTCAAAGTATAAACACACACTTGTGTAAGGAGTTTCAGTTGCTTTCATTATTTTCTGTAGCCTGTAGCCTGGAAAACATATTTCATTACCTGTTAAGTACCTGAAACGCACGCATATGCTCAATTAAAAGAAAAGAAACATTGCTTGTACTTTTGGCAGTCAATCATACATACATAATCCACCAATTAAGGACATCTAATTGTGGCTAATCCTCAAGTTCCACAAGGGGACGAAATCTGCTTAGGTTTCGGTGGTTTATACAACGAAATCCTTAACAAATCTGAGCAGAACTTGGGCTGTTTGAATCAGGTTTGGCAAATGAACCAAAAAATATATTTATAGCAGAAAATAACAGCAAATTTTTCAGATGACGGTATAAACCATTAATTCTTGCTTTAATAAAAATTAAAAGTAATCAGAAAAAATACGGTTGTTTGAGAAACAATTCTGATATACTTGTTTGGAATATACGAAAATCCCGAATAAAAGAATACGACTTAAAAAAATCTTTACGAGCTGGCGTTCTGATTTTACGAATACGGCTATTGAATGTACTCGATTGAAAAACATCTGTAGGTTATTCGTTGAGCCAGCATTAGGTAATGATGGCGTCAAAAAACGGAAGCGAAACAAAAACGCTTTTAATGAAAATTTCTTGTAGCGAGCTACCAATAAGTAAACAAAAGGCTTTTAGCTCTAAATAAAGAAAAGGCAAAGTTTAGTACGAAGTTTACATCAGTTTTAAATTTTATGCATAATTCTTTTATTTATATTCCAGATACATTTATAAATCTTTGAAAATAATGTTTTTAATTACCAAAACTTGAGGTTAAGTTAAGTTGAAACCTATATATTTTAAAGTATAAATTTATTATGAAAAACTAGTTGTATCAATGTTTCAGCAGCAGTACTTCCGTTTCCTAACATCCTGTCATCACAATTATTATAAATTTAGCTACTTTTGTTTGAGCTTTCAAGCTCATGTCAGGTGCTTCCATTTTTTGGAAGTTTGATGCTAAGTTCAAACTGCAAAAAATTGCTCCATTATTCATAAAAGTTATGGTTAAAATTGTTTATATTTTTACCATACGAAAAACCATTTTTACCGAACTGAAAGAAACAAGCTCAGTTTTTAAAACAAGTCTTAAAACAATTCGGAATAGGTGAGAATTATTTACAAATTGAGGTTTCTGAAAATGAAAGTGTTAAACATAAATATTTAACAAATACGTTTTAATTTAGAGTTGATGAGTAAAGCAAATATCTAAAAAAAAGTAATACTAATAAAAGTCACGTTGAGTTTTTACAGAAGTGTAGCTTCAAGGCCATTTTAAATAAATAGGATAATTTTAGACTGTAAATGTTTGGTAAATTGGAACACCTAATCTAATAAATTTCGCAAACGATGTGGAAACAATTATTTAATTTGGTAAGAAGTTAAACTGAAAATAAAACCACTTAAAGCGGTGACATTCAAGTAAATTCTGTAATACAGAAACAGAAGGCGAATTACATTATAAAATGTAATAAACGAACCAAGGATGGCCCAGTTTTAATTTAAATAGGTTATTTTCTGAATAATATAAACTTCTTAAAAGTAATTTCTCATGTAATTGGTTTGTTTGTGAATTTAAAGATATTTAAGAGTTGGGTCTGTTAAACCTTTATCTTATGTTTTTTATGTTATATTTCTTGACACATTGGTCAAAATATAGGTACTAAAAACTATTGTTTAAAAGTCATTGGCATTTTATTGATAAGTGTTTATGTAGTTTTTCTGCGAAAATAACAATGGTGGTTGCTCCATTAGTTGCAATTCAATTTGTGTGGACACATGCCTAATCTTTATTGATAAACATGTATTTGAGAGACTTTTGCATCTTTCTCTTTCGTAGGTATTTCAGTTTAGTATGGTCTAAAAATTCCTTAAACTTTATTCTTTTAAAATTGAATTGCATTTAGTAAAGTGTATTTTTTTAATAATAATAATTTCCAGTTCAGCACTTCCTCGAGAAGACAGTACAATTTACCAACCTATATACATAAAAGGTATACCTGTTGATTACGTAGAAATCTTCTGCATCGAAAGAAAATATGTCTTAAATGTGGATTACCGCAATTTAAATTTCAAAATTAAGATTGAATAGTCAGTTGAAGCTAACAGCAGGACCTAACTGCACAAAAGTCGCCCAGAACAGAAGAATATGAGAGGATATGAGGACTGTCCAGAAATAGATTGTAGAAGAAGGCCAGTGAGATTGAGATTGAGATCGAAAAAATCTTCAAGATTTGAAAAACGGCAATGAAATCATTCCTCGATGTTCTAAATACTTATTAAATGCTTTAAGCTTTAAAACCTGAATGTTTTTCTAATATTAGATGCAATCTAAAATAATTGAATGCAATCTACATATAAAAGGTATTAAAGCTTTTTCGAGTTAAAGGTCTGGGTTCAAAATTTTACATGAGACATAAAACCGACCATCATAAAAAAAGGATAAAGATATAGGAAAGAAAGTCTATTTCATTTTAAACTCCCTTCCATCTTCCCATTATTAAACTTACTTAACGCGACATATCTGTATATCAGTATAAACGTAATTAAATAAACTCAACCATGCACCTCCAGAAGGTTTTAGTAAAGGATTATAGAAATAGAATTGAATTAGGTACTTAGAAAATCTGATGAAAAATTTTCCGAAGAAACCAGAGAAAGCATTTTAGACGCTCATTTTCCTTGGTTTGCTCCAAGTTGCGAAGAAGACAATGTAGTGGAAATCGCTCGCCGCTTTACAAGATTGGGAAGAAGGCTAGCTAAAACTATTCATCAATAATACAGTTAAATGAGCAATAAACACTTATAAGTCCTTTCAACGGCCATGAGGGTATGCAATTTTTCCAATATGGGAGTGAAGTTATTATTCCTTTATTAACAAATATCTTCAGAGCTAGTTACAAATTACAGTACATATTTAAATCCGGAAGAGAAATCAATCTATAGTATTTCTTCCACGTCTTTTGGAGGTACTTAAATGCTACCGACCGATGAGTTTTAATTTTTTTTCATAAAAACATTGGAAGTTCTGAGAATACTTGTACACCCAAGGTTACTGCTTTCTTGCCATACATTCGCCAGGTTATTGATCGCATAGATAGGATTCTCAAAAACCATAATATCAAAACCATCTTCAAACCCTCTCCAAAAGTATCTAGATACTCCCTTCAGTAAAAAGTAAGCCTCAATCCCTGATACTGACACTAACTGTGGAAGTCTTCAAATTATTTTTTACAAAGAATTGAAATTAATGCTATACATTGTTTGGTTACTGTAATTAAAAATAAATTATTCGCAAAAGAAGTAGTGGTGTGTGCATTTATAGGTATAGAGGGTACCTTTGACAACAGCACCTATGAATCGACACGAAAAGTCGCAGACAATAGATGCGTAGATGCTCATACCATGACATGGATAGGTCGAAGAATTAAGATATGCATTGAGAGTGTAAACGCAGCCATTTCAACTACTAAAGGCTCTCCTAAACAAAGTAGATAAACATGGTTTTAACGTCCAAGGATATTCGGATGAATTGGTCGTTATAAGGGGAAAACACGATGTTGCTGTTTTTAGTTTCATGCAAGAAGTCCTAAGTAGGACCGTGAAATGTTGCTCGCAGGAAAAATTTAGTCTAAATCCGAACAAAACTATTATTGTTCCATTTACAAAATGAAAGGAGCTAAATTTTTAGTGTAGGGAAATATTTGGGAGTTATGTACTTTCGAACAAAAATTAACCTGGAACTATCACTCTTGCAACAGCAATAATGTCAATCTGGATATACCAGCAGCTTTTTGGAGCGATGTCTTTTCTAAAGCCAAAAATGTCGTCTTCGTCAGCTAGAAAGCGTTTTACATGAGAACATACATAGAATAAATATTAATAACTGTGCAAGATATGTAGCCCATGTCCAAAGGTTTATATATGCTTTAAACTTGAATGACATGCTTATGTAATGTTTTTTTTTTTTAATTTTTGTTTGTCGTTTTTCCAGTTTGTATAAATAATTTGAAATAACCTAATCTCGTGCATAATATACAATTAACTTTGGTTGTATTAACTTTTGTATCTGATACAATAAACTGAATTGCTTCCCAATTTAAAATTGATTACTCTCAATTTGAACATGTTTATTTTCAATATGATTATGTTTATTCTCAACTGGAATGTGTTTACTTGATTTCAAATTGTTTTGTCTCAATTTGAATGTGTTTATTCTCAATTTGAAAATGATTATTCTCAATTTGGATGTGTTTAATCGATTTCAAATTGTTTTATCTCAATTTGAATGTGTTTATTCTCAATTTGAAAATGATTAGTCTCAATTTGAAGTTGAAAAGGTATAGAATGCAGTCTATAAGTCTATATTTGAAAAGTTTAATTGCCTTTTAGTTTTAATTTATTATGAATGAGCAATAAGTTAGCAGTATCTTTATTAGCATTTTTTAATATGAGAGCAACATCCCACTGTTTTATGTTTCTTAGAAGGAAAAAGCGGAGAAATTTTATTTTTGATACGTTTGATGTTATTCATTTATAATAAAAGGCTTGAAGTTAAAAGAATAAAGATATTCCCTTTAAGGAAGAGGTCATTTAACTGCTACTTTTAGTCTAAATTTAAAGATTTGTGAATTAATAACGAAGGAGTTAAGATGAAAATAAATCGTACAAGACTCTTTATGATCAAATATAGGATTCACAGAATCAAAATTCCATACGTTTCCTGAGAAACAGATTTCTGAAATTTATCTTCACGGTAATTCAATTTATTGCTCGTTGAAACTTCCCGATAATATATCCCTTTTCATGCATTATCAGCCAGTGAACTCTCAACATTCCATTCCAAGAAGACGATTTGCACAACTGCCCGAACTGTATTCACCGAACTGTGGAGAATCCAAAAGCAAAGCAATCTCTTGAAGGAAACCCTATATCAAACAGTAATAGCGTGAATTCTCTTAGCGATGTCGAACACGAAAAGTCTGGAGACAGTTTGACAACAAATATTGAACGAGACAAGGTAGCAGACAGTTTAATGGAAATTATTAGGGAATTTAATCCCCCGTCGGAAAATAATTACGTTCAACCACTACTTTAAAGTTCGACGCGAAAGACGTTCTTTAGCAGACTTTGTTTTTTTGGGGGTTTTGATATTGATTCATACATTTTGTGGTTTTACAAAGTTATTCGGTTTTGCATAGAAAAAATAAAAAAATGGAAAAAGGAAGAGTTTGATTTCAACTCAAATTATTCTTAAACAGTTCGCTTTAAATCCTGAGATAACAGAATTGTAGATTTATATCAATATCGAATACAAATTATAACGGTATTAATAACTTCTTATTATTTTGGATGGAACCTATCCATAGGTGGCAGTAAATAATCCGTCGATTTAACTAATAACTTATTAGTGGTGAAGTTCAAAACTGCCCTCCTTGTTTTCCAAAGTTAGATTACATGCGGTTCTATGTAATTACAACAGGCTTCCTAAACCGTACGACGTTGTTATACATGCTATATAAAAATGTAGCATACATTTAGTCAGAAATTAATATTCAAATATTCAACATAACTTATAGAGTAATTTAGAAAATCAAGCGTATATTTTTAAAAAATTGATTTTTGGCTTGAAAAGGTTGTAAAAGTTTTGTGGCACAAGAAGTTGTTTTAACAACATTTGTTTTTCTCATGTAATTTTATTAATATGTATTATATTCGATGCGTTTTTTTAAATTAATATTTTTCTTCCCCCACAAGATCAATGCACAGAGATTTATTTTACTTAAACTGCTGCATTAAATCAGTAAGGCAAGTTATAAACTGCTAAACTTTTATTGCTGGGATTTCATTTATTAAATATCACAATTTGGAACTTTTCTGTTAACTTACTGGAAACTAAAATTAAAAGTTTTTATTGAAAAACTTTTATTTAATGGTTTTTCAATAAGGGTTACCTTTAAATTGAGAAAATATGTTTTAAATTGCTTGGCAGGTTCAAATTTATGAGAAAACTTAAAACACGAGAGCTATAAATTACGACAAAGCTTTAAACTAAGGACTGATGCAAGTTGTAAGAAGAATGGCAGCTCTACAGAGTACCAAGTTAGAATTTAAAAAAATAAAAGAGCAATGCAGATTCATATAGTAAGAAAGTACTAAATACAAAGTGAGAGCACAAGAGGAAAGTGAAAAGGTTACATGCAATAACCAAGATTCGAATTATAATAACAGATATTTTACTTGACGGAAGTGAAAGTTTCTTACATTTAATTAAAAGATGGCCTAAAACATACTATGTGTTATTTGGAGTTCACATGTTTTGGTAAGGAAAATAAAAAATATAAGATTAATAATACAGCTAATAATGCAGGTATTCGCAGTACAGGTAGGTAATAACCCCAAGGATATTAATAGTTTCTCTTCAGGATGAACCGGCAAACATAATACATTTAAATAGAGATAGATTTGCTTTAATGAGACTTTTTGTTTTTAGGCGCGGCCATTTAGACGTGAATAAGTCTTCTTTGCAATGTTTATTACTAATCTAAGCTTCCGTAGGTAACGTTATCCCTTTTTAAAGGACAGCACTACCCACCACGTGTTTGGAGATCTTTTGAATAGTTTCGTTTCTTTCTTATTTACATTCAACACCATAATACTATGCTTATCTTCGTTTTATAAGCGTAGCTAGATTTGTTTGACGTTTGGTACAGGTGAATGCATTCAGATTTACTAATAACCACATAACCCTAAGAGTGGCCAAAGATATATGAAACCGATGTCCAAAACTACTCTGGATATTTGATAATTACCGTTTCTTCAATTTCTTACGTTAGAATAATTTTCTAAAATTTAAATCCAGATAATAAACACTTACAAGTATTTTAAGCTTAAATTTCTACTTTGAAATCCTATATCACACGGGGTGGCCCTGAATTATACCAACACGTTGTTATAATGAAGCAATTTTCAGGTAAATCTAATTTACTTACTTACTTACTTCTTCGGCGTTACAACCCTTTGTGGGTCTTAGCCTCTTCCACAATTCTATTCCACTGTTTCCTATTCTCTGTCTTACTCCTCCAATTTATGATTTTCATATCTTTCAGATCCTGTAGCACAGCGTCCCACCATCTATCGCGTGGTCTGCCCCTTGTCCTGCCATAACCCGGGTTCCACTTCAACATATCCTTGACGATTTGACCAGTTTTCATTCGCGTCAGGTGTCCTAGCCATCGTAGTCTTTGCGATTTAATAAACCGTACTATATTGGCACCTTTAATCAGATCCTCCAACTCGTAGTCCATTCTTCTTCTTCGTGTTCCGCCCATCTCTTCAATCCAACCATAAATCCTCCTTAATATTTTTCTCTCCATGCATTTTAACTTATTTTGCTGACCTATCGTTAACGTCCATGTCTCGCATGCATATGTTATAGTTGGTCGAATTATCGTCATATAAATTCTGAGTTTTGTAGCTCTGGATAGAACGTTGGAGTACATTAGCTTCTTGTGCACGTAATAACTCCTGTTTCCCGTTTGGATTCTTCTGGCTATCTCCTCATCCATACTATTTTTTGAGTTTATTTGATCTCCAAGATATACAAATTCCTTCACCTCCTCAAATTCATACTAATCGATCCGCAAGGGTTTTAGTCTATATTCGCGTTTTGACAGTCGCATATATTTAGTTTTATTCTCGTTTATTGTCAGCCCTATTTCGGATGCCGCAGCTTGTAGTTTCCCCAACGTATCTATCATACCTTGATGGCTCCTGCTGATTATGACTAGGTCATCCGCATATGCATTTATTTGTACACTTTTTGATTTTATGGATCCTTTAATGTTAATTTTTCTGACTATTTTTTCTATTAATAGATTAAATACTAAGGATGACAGGCAGTCTCCTTGCTTTACTGCCGCATTAAAGTCGATTGGTTCTGTATATTCATTCTGGATTCGTACCACTGCCTTTGTGTTCCTTATCGTCATGTTGGTTAATCTGATTAGCTTGCTGGGAATTTCCATTTCTCTCATGCATTCGGTGATTTTGCTTCTTTTGATGCTGTCGAATGCCTGTCGAAAATCTATAAATAGGTTGTGGAGTTCAATGTTGCACTCGTGGTATTTTTCATAAGCCTCTCGCAACACGAATATAGAGTCAACTGTGGAGCGATTGGGCCTGAATCCGTTTTGGTAGTCTCCAATTAGCTTTTCGGCATACTTAGCTATTCGATTATACAACACACATGATAGGATTTTGTATGGGACACTCAATAAAGACACACCGCGATAGTTATTACATACCCCTCGGTCACCTTTTTTGAATATAGGTAATATTACGCTCAATTTCCACTCCTCTGGCATTCTTTCTTCCTTCCATATGATTTTTATTAGGTGATGTAGTTGTTTGTGCAATGATACGCCTCCATGTTTGATTAATTCCCCTGTTATCCCATCCATGCCTGCCGCTTTACCATTTCTTAATTTATCAATTACCTGTATTACTTCTTCCAACCCTGGACATTCCTCGCTCTGCGTTAACTGATGATGCCGTATCTCCCTTATTTCATCTTCGTCTTCTTCGTCTTCCAAATTTAATATTTTCCTGAAGTGCTCTGCCCATCTATTTAGTACTTCGCCTTTCTCGGAGAGCTGCACCCCGTTCTCATCCTTACAGCCCCACAGTGTCGTTTTTGTATTGGTGTTCTAGTTCTTGACTTCTCTGTAAAATTTTCTTGTTCTTTTGTATCTGTGGTGATCTTCCAGTTCTTGCATCATGCAATCATAATATTCTCTCTTCTTTTTTCTGCACATTTTTCTCGCCTGTGCTCTGAGATTTTCATATGTTCGCTTATTTTCTTCTGTTACCTGCGACAAGAGTTTTTGTCTTGCTTTATTTTTTTCTGCGATAATCTCCCTGCATTCCCCATCAAACCAGTCATTCCCTTTTCTATTTCTTTTCTCGTTTTCTATCACTTTTGCAGCAGCCTCCTGTATGTTACTTCTTATCTTCTGCCACTCCTCTTGAATGTCCTCTTTTATGTCTTGCTTTTTAATTTCCATTTCAACCTTTTCCCTATACTTCTCTTTTATTTTGCTATTCTTTAATTTTTCCACAATCCATTTTGTTACTCTTTGTTGCCTTGTGCTTGTATTTAATTCTATAGTTTGTTTCATTTTTGCAATGACCATAAAATGATCCGAGTCACAGTTTGGTCCTCGGTACGAACGTACGTCTTGTATTCCTGCTGCTCGCTTTTTATTTATCAGAATATGGTCGATTTGATTTGTTTCTTTATTTGCCGGTATTATCCATGTCCCTTTGTGTATGCGCTTGTGTTCAAAGCACGTACTACTTATAATATAATTTTGGCTCATTGCTAATTGGCACAGTTTAAAACCGTTGTTATTTGTTGTTTCATGGATTGCGAACTTTTTCGCTACGTCACTGATGCTCTGTTCTCTCCCAATTTTCGCATTGAAGTCTCCCAGTATTATGGTTGCATCGTACTTCGGGACGGCCTCACAAATTGTTTGCTCTTTTGCGTCTTCATCAGCATTTTCTGTCGGTGCGTACGCGTTAATAAAAGTCATATTAACTAATCTAATTTATCTGTTTCAAAAAGTACGTTTAGAAATTTGTATTTAAATATTTATATAATTTTTTTTCTAATTACATTAATTTGATTTGGAAAAGTAATAATTGCTATAATTTATGCCCCTTCCGTCCTTGTTCCTTAACATCTTTGCGCCTTGTTGAAGATTGTGTTGTTTAAAATTTTATTTAATTTTATTGAAAAAGTTTTGTTCTGGATGGAAATGGAAAGCATTCTTAGTTATCAGTTAGCAGTTATTAGAAAACTGCCTCAAAAAATTTTGCCCTAGCTAAGGTTTATGTTTTTAATCTTAAAATTGGATTGAAAACCAAGCAAGACTTGGTTGGAACTACATTACTTAATATTAAAATACGCGAAAATTTGACTAAATCTCAAACTTCTTTGAAAGATTGGAATCAAAGAATCCCAAAAAAGAATAAAATGTTCCGACATTAGTAAAAAATCGATTAAAAAACAGCTGAAGCTATGGGAAGCAATTTACACAATACCCAGCAATTTAAGGACTTGTTTCCTATATTTTGTACAAGGAGGGTTCAAATTTATCTCGGAATTTTTATATATTTGTATATGGCGAAATAGCTTTTCGTGATAATACACTGGACAATCTAGAAGCCGTGCTGTTGTTATAGTTACAATTGTTTTTGTTTAGTATCTGCAGCTATGACGGTACAGAGAAGCCAGGTAGCTCAGTTGTAGCAAGAGGGCTAGGCTTGCATGTTGCAAGTCCCGGGTTCGAATACCTACTTTGCTGGAGATTTTTTCTCAGACCTCTGGAATCGGTACTAGGCCTGGTGAGACCATTCACAGTTGGGATTAATTAACTGTGCTCTACTCGGAAGACTAGTCTATGAGATAGAGTAACAAAACCATACACACGTAGTAACGCACACATGATATAGCCGTCTGACTTGATAATTGGTCAGATGTTGTCACGTGACACCTTCCCCTCAATCGCCGTTTCGTCATACAGAAAGTTGGTTCAAGTTTTCGCTGGTAATTTGATAATTTTTTAAGCGGTTTATTTGGCAATCCGTTGAGGTTGGCATAAAACACGCACAAAACATTTAACCTTAACAATTTTCTTTTTTTAATTGTCCTATTTTTTATCTTCTTTCTTCTCCATAACTATAAAACTAAGAACTTATTGTAATCCATTTTATTTATATTTATTTGCCACTCTGCAGCATTAATCTTCGAAAATGTAAGGTTAAGTCAGGTTAAGTTTGGCAGTTATCCGAATCCCCTAAAAATCAAATAAAACAGCAGCAGAAAATACCTAACATAAGATTTCCCTAGTATCCCCACCACAACAAACAAATCTCCCATTCTCTATTCTCCCGATCTCAATAGCAGAAAAGGCACCTTAAAGGCGGTTTCGAGCAGATTGGCTATACACTCATACAAGACACACAAAAACAACCACCAGTTCATAATTCGATGGCGCAGCGAATTGTCATTAAATTTCTTATTAATGAAAATATAAAACTTGCTGAAATTCTTGAACTACTTCGAAAACAATTCGGGGTAGACATTGTTAAAGACTCGTGTTTCACTGGTGCCAGGAATTCAGACAAGGCCGAACTCAAGTGGAAAATTTATCCCGCGTTAGGCGATCAAGAACCTCACTCACTGAGTTGAACATTCAGGAAATTGATAGGTTGATCCGAAGTGATCGACGAATTTCCGCCCGTGATTTATCAAATAGACTTCAGATAGGTATAGGTAGTGTTGAAGAAATAATCCATGAACATTTGAAATTTCGAAAAATCTGTGCTAGGTGGGTCCCAAAACTGCTTTCTGTTGAATAAAAACAAAGACGGATTGAAATCTCAACCCAACTCCTTCATCGATACGAGCGAGAAGCAGAAGCATTTTTAAACTCAATGCTGACTTGTGACGAAACCTGGGTACACAATTTTGTCCCAGAATCCAAAAAATTAAGCATGGAATGGAGACACAAAACTTCACCGAAGCCTAAAAACGCAAAGATTATTCCTTTTGCTGGGAAGATAATGGCCACTGTGTTTTGGGATGCACAAGGGGTTTTGTTTACAGATTTTTAGAAGGTGGACGTACAATTAATGCCCCTTATTACGTTCAACTGTTTGCCGTAAAAGTTAAATCTGCATTTCGGACGAAAAGACAGAAGTGTTCGGTTAGGAGTGTGGTTCTTCTCCACGATAATGCTCGCCCGCACCCCGCCTAATTGACTAGGGAAACTTTAGATAAATTACACTGGGAAACACTTCCTCCTTACAGTCCAGATTTGTATTCTTGTGACTTTCATTTGTTTGAACCGCTCAAGGAAGCAATGGGTAATATTCGATGTGAAGATGATGCGGAGATCAAAATTTTTGTGCAAAACTGGCTTGCCGCTCAGTCAAAAATTTCTATAAAGAAGAGATTATGAAGCTTTCAAAGAGATGGCAAAAGTGTGTAGAGTTAGAAGGGAAATATGTTGAAATGTAGGATAAATGATATTGTAAAGATCTTGTTTAATTAAAAAATTACAAAAAAAATCCGGGTTAAATTTCAACCCCCCTTGTACATTGATAAAATCTTTAGAAAAATTTAAAAATAAAAGAAAACATGGAACGTACAAAAAGAAATTATATGTAAAAATGAAATCGAGTAGAAGCTATAAAAGTTTCAAGAAGCTAATGAAAACGAATCTGTAATTAAAAGTTGTCAATTTGTGATAAATGAATGGAGCCATTTCTTTTATGTTGATTATATTTTTACGGATTCACTTCTTTCGGAAAATACAATGTAGTTTCATAATTCGGTAAAATCGACCAGGAACTTAATATAAGTATATAACGTTTGTTGTTGAAATCTTTAACATGAAATATTTTTTAATAGCCACATTAAAATATCCGAGTTAATATAAAAAATTACGTCAGGAATTATAAACATTTTCTCCCCGAAGAAGAGTTTCAAAGATTTGTTGATTCTAACGCTCAATATTTGTAAACCCTTGGCGTTGGTGTTTGTTTACAGAGCTAAACTGGGTTAGGAAGGCCTTTCGGGTTCATATAATATGATTAAGTGCAGGTGATCATTAAATTAGTAACCTAGGTAACCACGTGAGCAATTTTACATACATTTTTTACATTTGCGTAATTTTTACGATATTTTAGAATTTGTTTTACTTGAAACTTCTGCTTTGGTTTATAATTACTGCACTCATTAAAATAAAGTTAAATCTACTTAAAAAAAAGTAGTGTTGTTTTTGTATGTCAATTTAATTGCAAGCCGAAATAGGGTTAACGGCATAAATGTATGTAAAGATAATATTTAAACGCACATTTTTTTCAGTGGTGGTTTAAAAACAAATGGAACTCGCAATTGCGTTGCTATTTTCGTTAATCAGAAAGTAGTAACATTCAACGACTTTGTGTCTATATGATATGTTTCGATATTTGTGGGCAATAGCGAAGAGATTCCGAATTTTACCAAGACATTAAAATCGTACTTAAACAACGTAAAAAACAATAGGTCACTGTTATTGAAGATTTAAATGTTAATATGTAAAAGTTAGAGAAAGTCAAGTAAAAGGTCAGTGGAAAAATTTGTCCTTGAAAGGCGATTTAACGGATGAAGTGTTAGTTATATTCTTTTTGAAAACAACAGATGTAAAACCGATATAGATCATAATTTGTCAGGTAAAATCCGTATTAATAAGACTTGACTGAATAAGTAAACATAAATGGTAAATATGATAACGTGAGAGAGAATACAAACGAAGCCATTAATAAAATACTTCACAACTTGAAAGTAAGTAGTAGAACAGGAATGTAAACATTAGGAAAGCAATAAGAGGAATATTAGAAGATAATCTAAAATAAGAAAGATGCTACAATATAAAACGATGGATAATTAAAGAAAATTTTGTGGTAGCAAAAGATACGAAGAAAGTATGAAAACAGAACTTGTAAACAGTATCATAAATAAAAGAAACGAAAGAAAAAGGGGCAGATAAACATTGATAAACTGCAATGATACTACAAATTGTTTAACCTTTACACTAAAAGTGAATGATAAAAAGATAAGGTGCTGACTAGAAAATAAACAAAACGGTTTTTCCAATACGAAGAAGTACAATTATAAACGACAAATCTTATCATGGGTTCACCATTTACCAGAGATGCAGTGTTATGTGCTACAAAACAAATCAGAAATAGTAAGTAGTATAATTAGACGAAACATCCGATGATATAGTAAAAAAGACGTTATTAGTTATTACAGACATGTTCCACAATATATTATATAGAATAAATAAAAATTGACTGTTAAGATAACTCATATGTGAAAACAGAAAAGGCACTAGAAAACCGAATTATAAATTTATAATTTGGATATAAGGTATTTGAATGGTCGTAGATTTCGACAAGCAAAACACGATAAGTTTTTTTACAGATCTTATTGTAATGACCAGCTGGGGCGTTACTAATTTTATTTTATTTTTCAGGCATTATACCGTCCGATTTATAAAAAAGGCCCCAGCTTATAGTGCTTTTATTATTAATATTACACCCAATAAACTATATATTGTTATGCCCTTCCACTTAAAAGAATTACATACAATTTTTAATTATTCTTCCGGCTAGCTCAATAATAAGATTTAATTAATTTCTTTCAGAATCTCCTAAATCAAGGTCTTTAAAAGGTTCCCTTTGACGAATTTCAAAATTTATAAAAATTGACCAAGATAAAATTTTAAAAAAATATAACACCTTTCAAATTATGATAAACTTTTACAAAGAAATAACAATAAATAATTCTAATAACAAACTAAACAATTTTCTAAAATTTAAAATATAAATTACCTTTTTCACTTAAACAACTTGAACAAAACAACACTTCCTGCCTCGACTTCCAATTCACCAAGCGCTGCTCTAACTTCTTTCAAACAATACACTTTCCCCTTTTGACTCCAACTCCACCCAAAATCTGCCTTATCCTCCAACCAACAACAAGCTTTCCCCTTTTTATTAAATTAATTCGTCACCAATATCCAAATTTATAAAGCTTCTTCAGAAATAAATTATATTTCATAAGATTTTTTTATTTTTAAAAAATCCAAAATTATATTTTCATATAACAACAACTTTCTTCATACAGTATTTTAACTAATTATATTTTTAATCTGCTTTTAAAATATTATTTTATGGTAATTAATGAAGTTTTTTTGATAATTTTCAAAAAACCAACTTTCGTTTACCAAAATTAATATTCCACTGTTTGTTTTTTATTTGTTACCCTAGTTTCTTAAATTTTAACACTCTACAAAATTATTTTTATGACATATTTACAAAATTACTATCTAGATTCTATCCTACTTATTTACAATATTCATTTTCTAACTTATAACTATTTACAATTTTATTTACACTAAATTTTCATACTTTCAAAAGGTGTTCATTCTCTTTATCCAAATTCAATTAAAACAATATCACCTCAATATATTCTTAAATTATAAAAGCTATATTTTCCCATTATAACTTTCTCAATATCAGTCAACTGTTTTGAAGGGCGATATTCAACTTTCTTATTTTAAATGCAACACCCTGTATATTTTATTTTTTTTGTATAGATTTTTAAATTATCGTTCTAGGGGTACCATATAAGTATACTTTTAATACATAGATGAACGATTTTTTAAATTTAATACCTAAGATCTAGTAGCGATGATTAAATACAAAACTAACATGATATTCAGAATATTCACTCATTTAACAGCACTATTTTTAACCAAATTACCGAATAAAATGCATAAAACGAATTAACAATTTTGGTATTGTTAATTCGTTTTATGCATTTTATTCAGTAATTTGGTTAATAATAGTGCTGTTAAATCAGTGAATATCATGTTAGTTCTGTATTTAATCATCGCTACTAGATCTTAGGTATTAAATTTAAAAAATCGTCCATCTATGTATTAAAAGTATACTTATATGGTACCCCTAGAACGATAATTTAAAAATCTATCAAAAAAAAAAATATATACAGGGTGTTGCATTTAAAATAAGAAAGTTGAATATCGCGCTTCAAAACAGTTGACTGATATTGAGAAAGTTATAATGGGAAAACATAGCTTTTATAATGCCATTTAAGAATATATATAGTTTATTGGGTGTAATATTAATAATAAAAGCACTATAAGCTGGGGCCTTTTTTATAAATCGGACGGTATTTTAATGTATTTCCTTTTCTTCAAAGTATAAAATTAGATGTGTTTTGGGCAATTATGTGACAAGAAAGTATTAATTTCATTTGGAAACTAAATACAGCAATATCATAAATTCTCGGACTTAAGCACTGAAACCCCCGTCCTTTTTCTAAATTAGTTACGCCGTCCTGTATGTAAACGAACTGACACACATGCTTTCTAGTAAAGTGTTAAATTGCAAAGGAATTCAAAACAACTCACTTATAAAATTTATTAGTTTTCTGGAAAGTACCAGATGCAAACCCGTGAGAACGTTTAATTACCACCCCTTCAGTATCACGGATGTTTAGTATAAATACTCAACAAAATCTTATCACAGGATTCAGTCTTGACTATTCAGTCTATCTGTGGCCTATAGTGGCCTGGAATTTCGATTAGTACGCTGATCCGTATATCTAATTACAGCAAAATATACAGTTAGTTGTATTGCACTTTGTTGCTCTGATCTAACTTGTAGAAATTAATCACCATACGTATACCGCTGTAAAGTATCGCTGTTGCGTGTATTGGTCAAAGGGTTATAATAAAGTAATTCCTGTTGAGGGGTCTCCCAGCGAAATCCAAATTTAACGCACATATATTTATTATATTCAAAGACTTTGCCAAAATTACATTAGGGTTGCCCTGTTGTAGGTGCTGATCACAATTAATTAGAAACGTACGACAATTCTGACTACTGAGATACCTATGTCTTGGGCACATTCTCAATTAACGATAGGGATAAATATTCTTTTACAAATACGAGGTACCCAGTACCTTGTACATTCAGTTTCATTACATGGGGAGTAACGCTCACTCACTTTAGAGTTGTGCATAGCGCATATACTCGTTAATTTAACAGTCGCGCATAGCGCACGTACGTTTGGAGGGAAATTGCACCCTCGTCAAACTTTAAAGGTTGGTTATAATACCACCTTTATCTCCGGCCGCTTACGATTGATTTTAATATCAATCTCACACAAGATCATCTGACTGACGTACTGACTTACAATATAATTGTTTGTGATCGAACCATCGCACTCAGGCCACCCTGATTACATCAAAATCATAAAGCAAAAGAATAATAATTATAATTATTGAAGCCACTGCCTATATTTAACTTGCCTAGTTTGATGTTCATTCAATATGCATAATTATTTACTGTATTTGTAAATATCTGTACATAAATACGACTTTATAATATATGTTGTTATTAAACTTGATGGAGTTTTTATTTCTTATTTTATAAGGTGAGCTACTCTAGACCAACGAAGTCACAACAACATTACGGGTGCTCTGACTAAATAGTCAGTTATCTAAATAAAGGGCAAGATTTTCACTTAAGCAATGGGTTGAGGGTAAAGAAAATCTTAGTGAAAAACTAGACGATCATAGCAAAAAACTGTAAAGGGTAACGTACCTGAGTTACCCACAGTTACAGTATACAAAACCATTGTAACCTGCAGAACTAAGACAGAAAATATAGCACGCCAATCTATATAACGCTCCTGGTTACGACTTCATAATTGGGAAAATCTTACATAACCGATCAATACCCTAGTACTGATCACTACAATAGTATGCTACGACTAGGTTACTACCCATTACAAAGGAAATACACTCAAATTATAGTGGTAGTCAAGCTCGATAAACCAGTTACAGAAACAACTCAAACAACATACAAACCAATAAGTTTCTTTTCAATAACGCCAAGAATATTTGAAAGGCTCCTTCTACATAAAATTGAAGACGCAATAGATTTAACTCATATAATCCCACATCAATTTGGGTTCTGTAAAAATCATTGAACAATACTTGAAGCACTAGGAAGAAAGAAAGACCTTACTTTGGCCTTTGTAGAGATTAAACGGGCCTTCCACAAAGTGTGGCACATTGGTTTACTTGTTTTTTAAATCCTATTTGTGCGAAAGAAGTGCCCAAGTCAAGAGGTAGTGTGTTTGATATACATATACTGCTGATATCACATTCACAGATAAAACCGAATTTGCAGCAATCTAACTTTGAAAATGCACTAAACCAGCTACGTCCAACCAAAGACAAAACATTAATAACAATATTTTATTTGATGTGAAGCTTGTAGATTTTATTTGCCAAATCAGCTAATTTAAACAATGCCCATAGCAGTTGCCTCGCCGTATTTTCATTCTTTTTAGCCTTCGATTTGACAATTTTCAATTTTGGAAAGAAAAATTCGGAGGGAGAGGTCGTTATGGTTGTAGTTTTAATGTACCATGAGGTGCAAAAGCAATGACACGCCTAAGATTTGTTATTGTATGATAAACAGCCTTGCAGCAGTGGATGAGTAACTTGGGCATGACCATAAGACTTGTAGGTAGGATTAACAAGTTAGAATAAGAAAGTTACTCATCGACTGCTAGCTGCAAGGCTGTTTATCATACAATAACAAATCTTAGGCGTGTAATTACTTTTATTCATAATCATTATAGTAATACGTCGATTCCTAACCTTTTAGAGGTTGGGAAATACGCCATTCCTAACTGTAATGACAATCTCTTGGGTGGGAAGTAACAGAAAACACTTCCCACCCACGGGCGGGAAATGTTTATGTACGGTTGCCTAGCGACACTGCCATAGATCTATATGTTAAAGTAGGCTAAAATAAATTATAATAGAGCTGTCAAAAAATATTAATAAAATTAATTTAATGATTAATAATTGTGAATAAAATAGTATACATACCTCGGTGGGAGTTTCATCACAGCCTCGCGTTATGTCTAACCACGAGGCTTCGCCTCTCAGTCATACATAAGCCCTCGGCTGTAATGAAACATTTCCCATCTCGGATGTAATGAATTATTGCACGTGATAGTACACTGCCCATTGTTTCAGATTGGAAACTTTATCTTCGAGAATGTATTTTTGGATTTTTGGTAAATTTTAAATTTAGGGCTTCCCGCATATATTTCAATTTACTGATTTACTGAGATATCGATTCTATTTGCAGATTTTCGGAAGTAAATTTTACGTCAATGCTAAATGGATCTTTAAATCTTTGAAGCAATTCTGCAACTTCGTTTGCATGTTTGAAAAAATCTTTTCTGTGATTATTAAAGTAATGGATGACAGTAAAATTATTATTTTATTTCAGCTGTCTTTCATAAAGCTTGAGTTTTGTTACAAACACTTTCATAAAAACTTAAACGGAAATGGCTTCGAGGTTCTAACCTCGTACCCCGACCAGGCTAGTCATTCTGAATTTATTGGGAATAATATGTACATAGATTTCTTTCGAGTTCACATACTCTATCATAATATTTACTTATTTTTAATAATATGTAGATGTAAGTATCGGAAATTATACACCACGAGGGAGTATGGTCAGCAACATGGAGAGTTAAGACCGTCTAAGTCGCTTTCTAAACCCGGTTGTTTCGCACGCTATACGTACGAGGTCATGTGCGAAGGAGCACGTCTTCGGCAATTATTTTCACTGACTGGGTAGGCTACCCTTCGAGCATCCGACTCGGGTTTGACCCCAAGACCGTCCGTGCTGTAGTAGACTCTCTTAACCACTTCGGCGATTACATAATATATAGAGTAGATTGTAAATCAGTAATTTATTAAATAAAAAAAGTTGTTACAAAATCCTTATGTATCAGGAAATGTGTAGCTTAAAAGTAGTTACCTTAAAGCTTGCAGTGAGGTTCTCGATGTCCCAGAACTACCTTGAACATTTGGTCTTCTTTTTAGTTTGACCAAAAGGACGCGTAGTATGTTGAATAAAAAAATTACATTAAGAAACACTGTGGCACACACTGGTATTTGAAGTATAATATTGTATCTGCCTTCGTTCATCCAGCACCTGGAACAAGATTTTTACTATTATAAACAAATTAGACGATTAGCTAAAGTTAAATTCCTAATTACGATTTTCACAATTAATATCATAGCTTGATACTGTATTAATTTAGGCGGAAACGAAATACTTTATTGTTCACTTATTTATTTATGATATTAGTTGTTTAGTTTGTGTTATAAAATCAAAATTTGTAGTTTCTGTAACGTCTTATAAAATATTACTCTTTGTTAAGGTTAAGTGTTTATAAAATCAATGAAGTGCCATGAATGATCTAAAATTAAACGATTTACATTGTTAAGCTTGAGCTATAAATATCACTTCTTTAAATTGGAAGTAACAGGTGTGCATTTTATTAAAGATTTTCTGTCATGCGTTGACTTTAATAACTTACGTATAACTTCACTTTTCGGAGTAACGGTAAGATAGATATTAAAGATGAAGCTTCCTATATTTATTAAATTATTATTTGCGATCTTTTGGAGTTCTAAATTAAAATTTAAGTCAGACTGGAAATATTAAGATTTGCGTAAATTAAAAACAAGGTTGAAAGTTATAAAAAATTGAATTAGGTACTAACTTCATATGAAGCTATTTGTCACTTTTTAAACATTTATTTATTTGAAATGTGATTACAAATGCTTTCTTGCGCAATTACAATAACGGGTATTTTAAAAATGACTATATGATATTACTATATCGATTTAAGCAATTTACTACGAATTAATTATAAATTATAGACGTTGAATGTCAGATTAAGTGGAAGGAACATGGAGTGCGAGGTAAGGACCGTTAATAGCAAAAGTAAACTTCAATTTATTGGAAACCCCTCAAAAATCAACCCAAGCATAAAATAATTGGGTTGTTCAAATTGTCAAATATTTGCACAAGAGCCAACACCCTAATTCCGAGCAGCAGTGAATAATAAGGTTTTCTTATTAGATTTTCATGAAAATGAATAACATTTTAAGGAAGGCTAACTTCAAAGAAAACATGGAAGGAAAGATTTTACTGACGTAAATAACGGCAATTTTAAACTAACGTTTAATTCAGGCACCTTGGTTATTGGTAACGCTTAATTTACCGTAAAATTAATTACACTGTTAAGCTTTAAAGCTGTCCAAAATCTGGTTGAAAATTCACTTTCAAATCCGAATATTGTAAACTGTAAGCTGGTACAGGTCACAAGGGTGTAATTGTAAGCAAGTAAACGTTCTGTGGGGTGATTAATGGAATTACATGGAACTTATTTTGGCGAGAATCTTCTTATTAATTGCTTAAATGGCAACCGCTTCTTAAAATATAACTTTCGATTTAGTATATACTGAGTGCTTGCAATAAGATGTACATTGAATGAATTTTCTTCCGTATGAGTCAATTATGGACTACGAAAGTTAATCAAAATGATTTGCAACTTAAGTTGTTGGGGCTGCTTGTGCGTCCTTGAGAGATCTCTTTCATTCTTTGGCTTTGTCGTTGTTTAAACCCTTTCTTAAACTTGATTTGTGGGTCTTTTTGTATCTTTTTTTGGAAAGCTTTTCTGTCATATATTTGTGTGTCGGGGATGCTGAAAGTTTTAAGACCTTGTTTGTAGTGGCGTAGCCAGAATGCTTTAGCTGCAGGCGCTCAGCATTTTAGTGTTCAACCACTAACAATGTACTTTTCACCTTTTAAGTCGTTAGAAGGTTGGAACAACTAAGAAAGAAAAAAATAATTTATTAACAAAAAATAGTAGTCATAGAACAAATTTTTGAAGGCGCTCAACATATTTTTACAGGTGCTCGAGCGCCTTGAAATAAGATACTAGCTACGCCACTGCTTGTTTGCCTGTTTGTACCAAAGGCGATGCGGTTTTCTTATGCAAGTTGGTTCTGTGGATGATACTGTTAGTCTTAATTCTTCCATCTTTTCTATACTGTATTTAGCGAGTCGAGTTAGTAAAATCTGCAACCCACATCACATATTTCCTAGACAAGTAGATTCTTAATATGATTTTTTCTAAAGTATAAATCAACGTGACCATTAGTATGCTTTTTTCCTGTCATAATGTAAAGGCTATCTTACATAAATTTTAGTTACATTGCTGTTATTACATTTAAATATTCTCTGAATGTTATTTGTGGCGCTTGATTTGACTTTTAGAGGTAAATAGCAATAAAAAAGTTTAAATACAAATGCGGCTTTACATAAATCATCAGGTAATTCAATTCGTAAACAAGGTTCTGTTTACTTCCACTGACTCGACTCTGTGGATCTGGGTAGTTCTTTGATCTAACTTTATTATTAGGTTACGTTAGTGATCTAGTCACTGATGAAATATGCAATATGGGTTGCAGATTTTACTGACTCGACTCGGTAAATACAGTATAGGTGTCCATAAAAACTTTTGATAATGGTGTCCATTAAAGGTTTTTGTTTAAGGTATAGTTCCTCGCTGGGTCTGTGGTATCTTTCTCCGTTTATAATCCGTGGGCCTAGTTCTCAAGACGGTTCTTTCTTGGACCTCTAGTTTCTGTTACAGTTTTGCTTCTTTGATGGTCATGCTTTCTGCCGCATAAAGAACTTCGGACTTAATTACTGTGGTATAGTGTCTCAGTTTTATATTGATTGATATGGATTTCTTT
Source organism: Melanotus villosus (assembly GCA_963082815.1). NCBI lineage: Eukaryota > Metazoa > Arthropoda > Insecta > Coleoptera > Elateridae > Melanotus > Melanotus villosus. Next base: position 41,881,945 of record OY720422.1, read on the forward strand.
TGGTAAACCTTCCTGCATAGGTTGTAGGCTATATCCATTTTCCTGATCCTTTCCTCTAATGCTGCTTTGTCATTTTTGAGATCTTGACTGATCCACTGTCCTAAGTATTTTAATTTTTTGACTTCTTGGATCTTGTTGTTGGGTAATAGGTATTCTGGTACTAATGTGTCGTTGCTCATAAAGACTGTTTTCTTGTAAGGTAACTGAAGGTTGGGGTTGGCAGCTATGGATTAAACTTCGATTTGGACTATTGCTGTTTCCACGGAGTCAGCTAGAATGGCGCTGCAATGCAAATAATCGACATACCGGAGGTGTTGCAATTATCCTGAATAATAACATCCAGTACAAATTAATTGCTAACTTTACAATTAATAATATTTGGCTACTTTGTATTCAAATAACGAAAGGACTTCAAAAGGGTTTTTATACAGCTATTTATCATTCACCAAGTTCTAGTGACGCTGAATTCATTGAAATTTTTGAAAGATGGTGTAAGGATACTATTCCAGATAACGGTTTACATACAATAATAGGAAATTTCAATTTAGATGTCTCAAAGAGCCGGTATTACAGTACAAAATTAATAAAAATTATTCAAAATCTAGGCATGAAGCAAATGGTAGAACATTTTACACGTACTACGGAAAACAGCGATACAGTCATAGATCTAGTAATAACAAATGACGATAATTGAAAAGTGGAAGTACTTGATGACCCAATAATCACCGACCATAAAATAATTGAAGTAACTCCAGGAAAATCATTCACATGTATTAAATCTAATTTTGAAGAAATAAAAATAAATAATTATGCTAAATATTCACAACAGAACTTGGTAAATAGGTTAAATAGGTATAACTAGACAATGCAAAATCATCACGTAAACGAAATTGCTGACACTATTGTAACAAGACTGCAAAGTATAATGAACGACCTTGTTAGCGTAAAACAATTACTGCTAAATATGCAAACCCGTGGTTTACTACAGACTTATGAAATATTCAAAGAGAAAGAGGCAGACTTTACAAAATTGCTAAATTGTCAAAAGATGAAATAGATTGGGTTCTCTGTAAAACCATGCGAAACTACTACAGTAACATGATTAAAACAGGTAAAAATAACTATTATGAAAATAGAATTCAGCAAAGCACCGGCAACTCCAAAAATATGTGGAAGATTATTAAAGGACCAATGAAAAGCGAAACTACTACACCAAAGAATATATTGTTTGATGAAGTTGAAATTAGTGAACCGGACATAATATCAAATAAATTCAATGAATATTTCGTAAACAGTATTGTTGAAATTAACAACTCCATTGTGTTGAACGCGACATTTAAAGAAAGTCCAATAACAGAAGCCACCTGCAGTTTTAAGTTCAAGGAAATAAATTATAGGGATCTTAAAAGAATAATAGCTTGTATTAAAAGACAAGGAAGTTCAGACCACATTACAGCCAAAGTAATTTCGGATGCATTGCCAATAATCGGAGATCTGTTTCTACAATTTATTAATTAATCAATCTTTAAGAACGAGAGTTTTCCCGGAAACATGGAATATATCTAAAGTTGTGCCTGTTCCAAAAGTAAATTCTACGAAAAAATGTGAAGAATTTCGCCCTATTAATGTATTGCCAGTTTATGAACAAATACTAGAAGTGGCCGTTAAAGAACAACTGCAAGATTATCTAGAAACAAATGACATTTTAACTAAAAGTCAATCCGGTTTTCGAAAATAAACATTCAGGTGAATCTGCTATAAATTTTGTGCTGACAAATTGGAAAAGTGAATTAGATTTAAATAAAAGTATTGTGGCTGTGTTTTTAGACTATAAAAGAGCTTTTGAAACTATCGACAGAGAACGATTACTAAATAAATTAAATCATTATGGTATCCGTGGTACTGAAAATGCATGGTTTCAAAGTTACTTTACATCGCGCTTCCAGACAACTTTATAATATGGAAATAAAGAATCTTTACAAATTCAGAATGATTTGGATGTACCACAAGGATCGGTTTTAGGCCCATTGCTGTTTTTAATTTATATTAATGATTTAGAATTTAATCTTAGTTATTGCAACATTAATTTATTTGCTGATGATACTTTAGTGTCAATTACCGATGAAAATATCGATCTTGCTATCATCAAATTAAACCTAGAATTAAAAACCATTTCTCAATGGTTATTAGTTCACAAATTGAAATTGAATGTCTCGAGAACCAAATTTATGATTATTTCAAATAAAAATGTTCAGTCAGCTAAAATAAATATAGAAAATATGGATTGGAAAAGGTTGACCAAATTAAATATTTAGGAGTAATTATAGATGATAAATTAAATTTTAAGAAGCAGGTAGATTATGTTATCAAGAAAGTAGCACGTAAAATTAGTTTTCCGACGACCACTATGAAAAATGACTCATTTCACACGGTTTACTAGTATTGAAAATAACAAATTTCGCACAGCAACGAAACTGTGTGAAATGCCCGTGTGCAAAACTTTGCACACGCTAAACCACACAAAGCAGTCGGCGGGCTACGTCAAAAGTCGTCATTTGTTAAAAAATAAATATTTAAAACGTCAAAGTGTTCCAAGTGTGGTGCTGGTTCAAATTTTTTTAAATGAAAAATTTGAAAAATGGTCGTCGGAAAAGTATAGTGTAAAACACGTGTTGAAAGGATATTTCACACTCGCGTGATTAAGCCACTCGCCAGAGGCTCGTGGCTCAACTTTCACACTCGTGTGAAATATTCAACTTTCAGCACTAGTTATACAATATACTATTACCGGGCAGGATATCTAACAAGCTTACTATTCAAGCAAGAATTAATGTTTACAAAACAACTATTGCTCCACATTTTGATTACTGTCAGGAATCAGAATTAAAAAAATTGCAAAAGCAACAAAACAGTGCTACGCGTATTATACTGCAGTGTTCAAAATTTACTAAAATTACTTTAATGTTAGATATCTTGCAATGGTTAAGCATAAAACAGCGTATTTACGTTAAAACCCTAGTATTAGTCTATAAAACAATAAATTTTTTACTTCCAGAATACATGTCCAACTCATTGATGTATAATTTAGATATACCTGATTATAATACCAGAACTCGCTCCGACTTTAGATTACCAAAATTTTCCAAATCGAAAGCTCAAAATTCTTTTTTCTACAAAGGTTTAAAATATTATAACAATCTTCCACAGGAAATAAAACAGGCGCCAAATATTTCTAATTTTAAGAAACAATAATTAAGTTTGTACGTTAAGAATAGTTTTTAAGAAAATATTGGACACTATAAACTCTTGTACGATTAATGTAAAATTAGTAATATTACTAAATAAAGTACATATTATTATTATTATTATATCACCTGCGAAGGACAAGCAATCTACTTTGGTATTAATTTTTTAATTAGTTCAATATATATTGTTTTAATCAAAGCTACAAACCCTTAAAAGCACTGATAACGTGTAGTTAGTTCTACACATGATGTTCTTGACTTATTTTTCTTTACTTATTATTTAATCTGTTTGGAATTTGCTTTGGCCCTGAATGTATCCTACATAAAGTTTGATTTTTCTATTTTATTAATCGTTAGAGTTGTTTATGAAGCGTTCATGGAATTTGTATGCATCTTTTAGTTAAAAGAGTTCAATTTTTACTAATTTTACAAAATAATATGCAGTATATTCCTAGATTTATATGAGAGTACAATTACATGTTCCCACAAAAAAGGCCAAAACTGGTAATTATTTTTGGGAGTTTGTGAAGAAATTTTTAAATATAGCATAAACCCTTTCACATTTATACATATAGTTTAGATAGACATCTGGCGCAAATAATATTTATGATTCGCAAAGGTTAAACTTAAACTTTACGATCATCTGTCTAATTCACATTTACATAGGTACTAAAACACGTGCGCTCTTCTGTCGTAGTCAAACAATAATATTCTAGCAAGGATTTCATTCGGAATAATTTAATTTCTATTATTAGCAAATACGAACAAGGGTACTATTATAAGGAATTACAAGAAAACGAGAAAGGAAGCTGAAGTATATACGAGTTAATATAATTTGCTGCTTCTGCAATTTAGATAGCATTAAAGAGCGCCTGTAGTGATTACTATTTTAATTCAAATATGCTGCCGGAAATTCACCCTGAAAGTTTAAGTAAGGGAAGCTAAACCGCTGAAGACAGCTTACTCCTTTTATAATTTTATTACCTACAGTCCTACAGCGTTAAAAATTTAAAGATTGTCTTTATTAGTGGTTGTTGTTTCAAAGCTACAAGGATAAAAATTTATTATACACAATATTTGCCCTATGTGCTCTCGCTCTGGCGTTTTTTGGGGGTTTTTTAATATTTCCATCTTTTTATTCCATGACGCTAGTTCTTTTAATATTGGTATTTGTTTGTGTTGTTCGGACTTCAGTTTTCCAATCCTTTTTATCTCTTGAGTTTCCTTTTCCATATTTATATTCCATAAGTGCTCATTTGCTCCGTTATTTCAAATTCTTTACTTGTAAGTGATGTAATCGAATCACTCTCCATAATCTTTGCCATCGTCGTCTTTTGTTTTCCATAATACTGCTCCCTTTTGGCCTCGAGATATTCGTATTGGCAATATATCTCGTTTGCTTGGCCCCAACTGTTGTCTTTACTCGTCTGATATCGGTGACAATTCCACTCATAATCTGTCATCCAATGAAATTGTAGTATTTTGGTGAATTGAACCAATCAGCACAATCGAATTATACTGGAAATTTCACTACTAGTGAAATTTCCGCGGAAATTTTACGACTAGCAGCGTTGCTTAGAGACAACGTCTGTCAATTTTTTTTTAGTGACAAGTATTTCAGTAATTTTATTATAATTCGCGGAATTGTCATTCCGAATACCATTCGTGACTAGAATTTTACAGGCAATTTTTGCCGTCATGACCACTCTTGCTTGTTGCTTTAGAAAATCGTCGCAACAAGCAGTCGTGTTCATGATGGCAAAAAAATTGCCGGTATTACTTCTGACAATTCACTTACTTTTCTTGTCTTATCTTTTTCTGTTTGCTTCCTTCTCCAATGTTCCTATTTTCCGGTAGTTCTAAGTTCTCTACTTCCCCATCCGTCTCTTATTCCACTTTGTTTTTGTATTTTATTATTTCGTCTAGTTCGTGTGAGTCGAGATCCCCTAGTTATTGCAAAATAAAGATTTATCAATGCTTAAGTTTTAAAGAGGCACTTAAATTTCAAATTGGAATTTTTGCCAGTTTATACGTTGAGGTAACACACAAAAAGGTAAACAGTTTAAAGAAATTATGTTGTAGGATTTTAAAAGGCTTTTGCTTCATCTTACTCCCTTCTTTTAATACTGCAGAACCGTTTTAGACATATCCTGATTCTGTATGGTCGTAGTTGAAGTTTGTGAAATAGTGATAATTGTGCTAATGATCATAATAAAGCTGGTGTAATTAGTGGTAAATAGGATTGGAAGTGACGTTATAAGGAATATCGTATATATGTAAGCAGAAATAAATAACTCGTGCATCAAACGCAAGGCAACAAAGGCTGCGCGAGGGGCGAGCTATGTATCAGCTGAACAACCGGAAAGTGTTACGGGCGGCGATAGGAGATAATCGAGGCAATAAACTAGTTTCTTAATTTTAAATAAATAAAATCGCCGTTGTATGCATTTAGTGTAATAAATAATTAAAACATAATTAAGTACATACAAATAAACGGTAAAGGTATCGGCACTAACGCCCCGCGAGGGAGCACGGCAGGTAACATGGAGGATTAAGACCTCCTAAGTCGCTTTGCATACCTCGGTTGTTATATATGGCATTGAAGAATCTAACAAGAATCAGATTTGGAATCGAAAGCAACAATAAGAAATGTATTAAGAGAGATAGATATACAGATATTGGGATTAAGTGAAACAAAAAAAGTGGGCTCACGGACTGTAACACTACACGAAGGCTACTTTTTTTACTATCCTGAAATATACTTCAAGGAGAGAGCCAAGGAAGGGGTAGGAATAAAAGTAACGGAAGAATTAAACGAAAAAATAGTAAGATGATAAGCTGAAGAATAATACCAATGCAAATATAGGTTGCATCAGTAGAGGGTACGAAGGAGGGCAAAATAAATAAATTTTACGCAAATTTACAAAATGTATATACGATAGGATAAGGGATGAATACAAGAAAATAATTATAATGGGTGACTGGAATTCAAGTCTTGGAAACGATAGGGAAATAGGAATGGGATGTATGGGCGAATATGATCTACTGATAGGAAATACTTTTTGGTATCAAAAATTCGAATATAGATATACGAGTACTTTTGAACTAGAAAGTTGTAACATTAGGAGTATTATAGATTATATCGTATATACACAAGAACTAAGCTAGAGCACGAAGAAACTAAAACTATGCGGAAAAATTTCGACAAGAAGAACAAGATTCAGAAACATACAAAGAGAGTGATTCAAACCAGAAAGAGGAAGAACAGTTGAATAGTATAGAAATTGAGGAAGCTATAAATAGGATCAAAGTAGGAAAGGCATGCGGAGATGACAATATCGAACCAGACACGATTAAATGGGGTGGAAGGAGAGTTATAGAATGGATATGGGAGATATGTAAGAAAGCATGGAGGAGAAGAAAAATACCGGGGGATTGAGAAATCAATGTTACAGTTCCGGTACACAAAAAAGGGGATCAGTCCAGTTGTGACCAGACCAATATGTTTGTCTTCAGTAATTTTCAAAATATATACAAGGATTGTCGAAAATAGACTAATAGAGGCAATAGAAAATAAGTTGGAGAATGGACAGTCTGCATTTAGAACAAATAGGCAATGCAATGACAACATAAGTATAATACAGAAACTATTTAATTGAAAGAACTCTCGAAAAAAGAGAACATAAATTGTTTGTAACATTCATAGATCTGAAATCACCATTTGATAAAATCGACAGAGCTGAAATATGGCGATGTCTAGAACTAAGTACTGGCAGTACCTAAACCATTGCTTGAAGTAAAGCATCTACGAAAGAGTTCAAGATATAGTTCAAATAAATGGTGAGACATTAGAAGTATTCGGAATGGAAAAGGGGATTCTATCCATAATAATTATTGATAGGATACTAAAGAACATCAAAGTAAGATCATAGAAAACAATAGTAGGGTATATAAAGTAGGGTATATAAACCTACTACCAATAAAAGTGGGCAGCTTATTATATGCTGACAACATAGTATTATAATAAATTCGAAGACTTCCACGGTCAGTGTCAGTATTAACAAAACGTCTTCCGGATTGGGACCGTGTCATTTTGAGACAAGACTCAACGTTTCGCCCACTTTTATAAGGGGCTTCTTCAGAAGGGTTTCGCCTCTGGCTTGGTTGACAAGTTGAGTTACCGTTACCTTTCTGCCTCTTGCTAAAAGAGTTTCGCCTCTGGCGTGGTTGACACGTTGAGTTACCGTGCTCTTTTAGTGCTCTTTTTCTCCTGAAGAAGCCCCTTATAAAAGTGGGCGAAACGTTGAGTCTTGTCTCAAAATGACACGGTCCCAATCCGGAAGACGTTTTGTTAAAACATAGTATTAATTGCAGACTCACATATAAAGATACAGAAGCTTCTTAATTGTGTATAGAATAAACTGCAAAAATTAAAATGGAAATAAACATAAACAAGAGCAAAGCTATGGTAATAAATGAAAATATGACTGAGAGTTTACAGATATAAGATGCAAGGGCAGAAGTTTAAAAGCGGTAACCACATACGAGTATTTAGGAGGTGCTATACCGAATGACGAAAAGATTAATACAGAATCAGAAAACAGATCAAGAATATACTATGCAATCAATAAATCGGTATTGGGAAAAGAGCAAATAAAACAAAAACATAGGACGTCAGAGACGTTTCTTTGATAGTTCTAGTATTATAGTAGAAGGTCATCAGCCTTGTACTGTTTTCAGTTCATGAGTTGAGTTAGTCCGCATCATCTTTACATAGTAATTCTAGTACCTGCTTCCATTCTGCCTAATTTTTTGATATGTATTTTAACTGAGTCCAGGTTTTGTGTTGTATGTTCCTTGTTAACCATCCTCTTCTAAATTATATTTGGTCTCCCAAGCTTCCTTTTACTCTTCATAGTGAACCCCATTGCTTGCCTAGTAATGTCTGACGCCGGTTTTCTTCAACTCAACTCTGTCTCAATAGAGATGAAATTTCTACGGAAGATCGCAGGAAAGACTAGGTGGGATAGAGTGAGAAACGAGGATAATTAAACTGGTGTGGGTATATAATGAGGATGAAGCGGGACAGACTAGTAAAGAAGATTAAGAAGCAAGAACAGAAGGTAGAAAGAAGAGAGGAAAACATGGCATAAAAGTATTGAAGAAATATGTAACAGAAGAGGCAAAAATCTGGTAGAAATTAAAGCACGGGCGAAGACTGCAGGTATAAGGATGAAGACTAAGAAAGAGAAAGAAAAAAGGAAAAAAATTTGCGTTTAGTTTGTTCTAACCTATCCAGGAAGCACTACACGAAACACCAATTTGCTAAAATAGTGTTTGGTTTATTCGGTCTATTTGGATCCCTCGATAATTTAAGGTTTGTTGAAACACGCTGTATATGATTAAATTAACAAATAATGAAAATGGTGTTGGTGACTTTTAATTTAATTTAATACCATTACAAACAATTTAATTATCACAGTAAATAAATACAGAAATAAATAAAGCAGTATTAAAGGTAAATATTGTAGCTCTAAAAAACTTTATAAAATCACGTAAAGTTCAGCAAATATAATATATCAAAGGTTAACGGAATAAAATAAAAGTAGACGGTAAAGAGCTTTCGTGTTCAGAATTGCTTCCGAGAATTACGGATGTGCTTAATTACTGCGGGTATCTGGGTTAGTTCGATGTAGTATGGAAATTTGCGTTAAAAGAACGTTTTCTTTGAAATTGAGTTCTGTAATTTTACTTTGCTATAAATTTGAAGGCAGATGTTTAAATTTTTAAGTCTTACGTTTTATGAAATCCTATACACCTACAATTTTGAAAATGTATTTTCTAAACTAGACGAAACTTCAGACGTAACAAAGTCTTCTTTCTACCCTCTTCCGTATAGTTTTGAAATGTGTAATTTTCAGATGTAGCCTTATTCAGATGTAATTCTGTTCATATAAAATGGTTTTACAGAATCTGAAATACTAGTAAATAACTGTCATTTAGGGTTTTATCTGTTCCGTCTGACAAGTCAAAAGGTCGGATTTGTTCGGAGTATAAATTAAACTTTTAATGGCACAAATAAATTAGTCAGACATGTATTGTGCAGATGATTTCAGTGTACGATTAAAACTTAGAATATGTTATGGGAATTAGCTATGTAGCTTTGCTGAACACAAATCCCCTTTGTAATATAAATTATTTTTAATTAATATATTACACAACTAAACTTCCTGTTACGATGGACTTTTATTGGATAATGATTGCTAATTTTATTTTAGTCACATTTTAGAATTTTAACAAGATTCTCAACTTTAATTTGAATTGGCAAGTGTATCAATTTAGGTATGCCCGCTTTCCTTTATGCACCCTTTATTTACTTGTATTCCAAGTAAGTCACTATAGTATGTCAAATACCTTTGTATGTCTACAATTTCCGTCTAAGATATTTGAACAAAGTCATTTTAAAAGAGTCTAGAATTTCACCAAAAAAATAACAATAATCATATATTCAGAAACTGCTTTTTGAAAATCAAATTTAGCGTACAATGGAATATTAGGCAATCAATATTTATCAATAAATAATCAGAATCCGAATATAATTAAATAGAGACACGCTATTAAAATCAAGCATAACTAATAAATTTGACAACAGCCGAAGTCACCCAGTATTTTTTATGAACGATAATCAATAAAACTAACTAAACAACAGATAAGTAAAAAATAGAGCCTTTTGTGGAGCACCCAATGGTTACATATTTAAGCTTATCACTTCAATCAGAGATGAGCAATTTATTAACCATTTGATTTAAGCTTCTTATTAAAACTTAAAAACCATAGAGGCACAGAAGAAACGGTAACCCATATTACAACTGCATAATTGAAAGTGTAGAAGCAGCCACAATTACAAGAAAAAACCCAAGACTTGTCAATTCTAAAATATACCCAATACTTTCGCTGACCGTTTAGAGCAAACCTTTACATTGCACCATCATGAATCCTTAGGGCTCGCCAATTTAATTAACAGACACCTAGAGACAGGTCAACCACTGGCAAGACGTAACATGAAACCAAACCTTTCCCAAAGAATTAGCCTAGATAATAAAAATACTTTCAGCCTACAAAACTTCAGGTGGGGAATAAAATAATCCGTTACTAGAAACCGAATTATGGAGACCTCTGGAATGCTTTATGGGATTTGAAGAAGTGCCTGCTTGCTAAGGGCATTAAGAAGTTGGCAGTCCCAAAACTCGGATGTGGACTGGATCAGTTAGATTGGAGGATCGCACGAAACATGATGGAGGTTGTCTTCAAGGACTTCGGTGTGGCTATCCTGGTCTGCAGTCTTGATCTGAAGCCCGCATCTAAAACTGGAGAGAAGTGTAGACTGTTATTTCTACAGTAGCGTAACATGCCAAAGAGGAAAACGATGCCGGTACCGTCATGACCCTTTCTACAGGAATCAAAGGTCGAAACCTGTTCCGGGACACAACAGACTTGAAGAGGGCGGCAGTGTAACGAGACACGCCAGCTGCCAGGTGGAACGTGAATCATTTCACGCCGATGCGACAATTGTTCCATGACTCATCGTTCCGCAGCAGTGTAGAATTTGCTGGATTGGAAGCTTGCCTATATAAAAGGCGCATTCTCTTAGCGAACTTTAGTCTAATCAAGCCTACAAAACGGTCGCGAATATGTGCGTCGGTGAAGATCAGTAAATGCGTAAATTAAGTTGTTCAATAAATTAGTTAGTTTACCGATATTCATATTAGTGTTGTGTTTTAGTGTTAAGTTGTTATTTCGTGTTTCTTCGTTGTTTACTAATTTTAATATTTGTTAATAAATACTTCACACCACGAATCGAAGTTTTAAATAAACGTTTTAAAATCGTTACAGTATGCTCTATTTATCAAATAGTTTAAGATATTTTTGCCTGTTGAAGGTTTTTTCCAGATTTATAAAACACATGTGTAATTCTTTATCTTTATTAGATTTGTACTGCTCTATATTAGTATACAAATTGGACCTTACGTGCTTCTAAACTTTAAAAGCTGTAATTGGTATTCTACCATGTTTTCTACATCTGTTCCTATCGTTCGTTTCATTACTTGCTTGTTTTTATTTGTTTATAGATATTTCAACCAATATCCCATATTTTATTTGGGTCTGTGTTGCACCGGCTATTTTACTGTTCCAGAGCTTTATGAGCGGCCTCGGGTTTAATGCCTTTCAATTACTTTATTTGTATTCTATTTCCTTGTGTTGGATATCTTTTTCTACGACTTCGCAATATTCTCTGACATTATTTTCTGTTTGTTCTATGTTTGGTTTTTAAACTTTTTTTAATATTTCTTATAACTAGGTCGTTGTCGTAGCGAAAACTAATTATTCTTCCTCCTTGTTATCTTTAACGATTGTTTTGTTTAGATCTCCCAGTTTAATCGTGTTTTCCTGGGTATCTACCTTACAGTGTCTTATAGGTAGTCAAAGTTATTTTCTTCCTATTTAGTGCCCTTATTTGAAATGTATAATATTATTATTGATCGATTGCTTTCCTGTTAGTTCTACTTCCTTTGACTATATTCTCTCATTTACATAGTGTAGTGGGACACGTCAATGGGAAGCGTGTTGTACATATCGAATACCCGGGCTATTCTAGAAGCTTTCATTATATTTGAAGATTCAGCGGTCAATATAAAACTGCATTCCGGAAAGAGCAGTCAATCAACAAGTTGAAGTCCTGAGCTAGCTTGTGGCACGTGAATTTCAAGTATGAACAATTAAACTACTGCAATTTTGTAGCCAATAATCAGAAGCGCGGCTATTTATATAACAGCACTAAATGCCAGTTAAGCCTATGGCTTGAATTATTTTCTTCTACCATAACCTCCGGTCTTTAATTTCTGTTTTCCAATTACTCAACCCAGTTTCTTGAAGGTCTTCCTCTATTTGTTGCTGCCATGTTTTCTTTGGTCTTCCTATTTTTTGCTTTCCTTCTGGTTCCTGTTCTAGCGCTTTTCGTATTGGATCGTGTTTTTCCCTTCTCACTATGTGCCCTAACGACCGTAGTCTGTTTTGTTTTAGCACTGTACTGATATTTGCTTCTTTAAATAGATCTTCTAGTTCTTTGTTTGTTCTTTTGCGCCATATTTGCCCTTTTTTACACCGCCAAAAACCTTTCTTAGTATTGCCATTTCCCATGTTAATAGTTTATTTTCTTCCCCTTTTGTTAACACCCATGTTTCACTCGCATACATATGTTAGGATGGGTGTAATGACTGCCCTACACAACCGAATTTTTGCCGGTCTTGTGACGTTCTTGTTAGTTATAAAACGATTTAAGGAACCTGCGCACTTTGAAGCACTTAGGATTCTTCTTCTTTTCCTTCACTGTTTACTTCGACTCCTAAGTATGTCAGACTGTTTGTCATCTTGAAGGTTAACTTTTCTTTAGTTGTTCTTGTTGTTACACCTAATTCTTGGCTTTCGTTTTGTTTCGTGTATCCTATAATCATACACATAGCATGATTTATTTGTATTTATTTTCAAACTCGCTTCCTGCGTTTCTTTTTTAAAACTTGTTATTATTCCTTTTAATTGTTCTTTTGTTCCGGACATAATTACAACGTCGTCCGCGTACGCTAAAATTTGATAGGGGCCGTTTACTACGTTTTTGTTTGTATTAATTCTGTCTTTCTTCATAGTGTATTCTAATACAATGTTGAACAGGTGTGGCGATAGGGGATCACCCTGTTTTAAAGCCCAGTATTGCTTTCAAATTCTGTGGATAAACAGCCTTTATTATGTATGTATTAAGCGTTATCAGCCCATTAAGGCCCATATCTTGTCGAGAAGAACACACCGAGCCGTAGTAAGCTGAGCCTGGTTTGGGCCACCCGTCCAAGTTCAGACCATGGGCACCGATGCTTAACTTTGCAGAGCGATGCCCCATACCAATACTCACTACCGTACCGCCTCCCTATATTTCACCTTATTGGTTGTTCTTCCCAAGGTCAGTGCTACTAACGCTATTGTTTCTTGATTGTATTGGTTCTTCCTTTTCTTTTATTATCATATTGTTCTTTTCACTCTGTGACTCTGTCGAATGCTTGTTGGAAATCTATATACTGCGCATGGGTTCTTATGTTCTTTTATTTCATACTGTCTGGTAAATTCAGTTTCCCGGCGCCATTTTGAGTGCGGAAAGTGAGCTAATACGATATCAGAGCCGGAAAGTGTTGCCAAGCAACACTTTCCGGACTGTTATTTTATGCACCCAATCAGAGCCCGTAAAAGTGTAACCAAGCCACACCTACCGGCTTTGACACAGTAATGTCACATGTTGACGTTTTTGAAAAAGTGTCACATGTAAAAATTAAAAAATCAAATTGTTTACAGTATGAAATAAAATACATAACGACATTCGTCCGTGAACTCTTTTCACAGTACTCGTTTCGAGTTTCAAGACTCGGCTCCTTTCGTCGCCTCGTCTTTAAACATCTCACTCGTACTGTAAAATATGAGTTCCCGGACTTGTGACGTTAATTACTATTTCCTATATCTAATAATGAATATTTGATCTACCGTTGATTTCCCTTCTCTGAATCCCGCCTGGTAATCTCCTATCTTTCTTTTGGATTCGTCTCGGACTCTTTCGTTAATTAAAGGTGCTACTATTTTGTATGTAGTACTTAGAAGCAATATTGGTCTGTAGTTCTTGTTTGTTCCCTTTCTTGAAAATTGGGCATATCAAAGCCATCTCCGATTCCTTTGGCATCTCTTTTCTTATCCATATTTGTTTTATGAGTTCGAAAATTCTTCGTCCCAATTCTTAGTTTCCGTATTGTATTACTTCGATAGTTATATTATCTATTCCTAGGTTTTTGTTGATTTTTCCCTTATTTATTCTTCTTCTAAGATCTTCCTAGTTCAGTAATTTTCTCACGTCTTCTATGTTTCGCTTTTGTTCTATTTTCTTTGCCTCTTAATTTTTGAACGTTTTCTCAAAATATTATTGATAAATCTATGTTATTTCTGTTTCTTCCATGCATAGCTTTCCGAATTCATTTCTTAAACCTATCGTTTGCTGTTTAATAGTGGAAAGCAAACGTATATGGGGCGTTCCATTTAAAATTTCCAAGAAAAATAGAGGTTCGCGTTTTTCGATCGCCTTCGTAATTTTGTTGAAAATAGACAAAATGATACCTTAAAGAACAGCTTACATTTCGACTTAGCTACGGTATTTTAACGTAACTGTGATAATAAAAACGCAATCGAAAATCCCATGTTGTTGGGACACCCTGTATATATTCAGTGTTTATAAATTTATTATTAAATATTTTCCTGTTTGAGTACTGTTATGCATACTTCATTTATGCTTCTTATATGATGGATGGTCATTCTTATTATTTTGTACTGATTTCACTTTTTCTTACCTTTTTTGGATTATTTATTGTCCTTTTTTCCAAAGTGCCCATCTTTTGGTCTTCTACAATTTTCTTGTCCGTTACCAGTTTCGTTGACGTTTTTCCATCCATGTTTCATTTGTTATTTCTGATTGTTCTTTGAATTCGCACCTTCTTTTATCATTTGCCTTTTTCTCAGTCCAACATCGACAAGGTGCCATTTATAGGTAATTTCATTTGATTTTCTTTCTTTCTATAATAATTTTATACATTTTTTGTTTCCTCTTTAGTGAGGTTATTATTAATAAATATTTCTGTTCCTGCGGTGTTTTGTTTCTCTTTTTACTTCGTACTGCTTCTATTTTCTCTTCCCTTTCAAGGGGTGGATTCAAAATCGTATTATTTATATTCGTACTTTATACATTTTTTAATAAATAAAATCCTTAAATATTTTAGAGATAACAGATATTTTACAGCGGTGCAAGGGTCGTTCACATTTTCTTTTTTAATTTAAATTTAAAATGTTGTACAGTTACGCTTTAATTAAAAGTCTTTAAAGAAAACTTCCACGTGTCCGTTAAATGACGCTCCCAAGCAAATTTATAAGCGTAATATATTTCTCAACAGAAAAATCTTAAGGTGAATGTCTGAACCCACTTAACAAGTGAAAACAAACGGAAGTGGCCCGTTATGATTAACAAAAAAGATTAATATGTACGTTGTTGAAACATAATTAGTACTATTATGCGAATGAACATGAGGCTCTGCATGTCACGCGCAATTTAATTACAGATCAAAGCACCAATTTATGTTATAATTAAAGCTGACGGAAAGATAAATATGTCACTTTACCGTGGTAGCGTTCACAGACATCACATTGGGAATTAGGTAGCACAAAATACCGATTGGATTTGCAAATGGGGAGTAGAATAAGCCACAAAAATCAATTAACGCTATTACGGAGTACTGATGAGAATACATGAAAGCGACAGTTGTTAGAATACCTTTTTCGATATAACTTTTTTAACCTCGACATTCTTTCCTTTTTTATTCGGTCAGCGAATACGTAGTTTTATAACTGTGGAAATTTTGAAAATGTTTTGTGTCATTCCTTTCATTATTTCAAATAAACACAGGAAAAAATTCATTTTAAATCAATGGCGGCGCAGATTGCGCAAATTAAAAACAATTATCTGCAATTCAGGTTAAAATTGCACTAACTGGCTATCTTAACTAAGTTTTCTGCAAGTTTGTTCAAGAAATGGAGACAAACTTCGCTGATAAATCAGACCCGTGTGACCTCTTCAAGTTGTAATGGAACATATTACGTCATATAACTAAATCGCGTCATAAACCTTTAATATCCTAGCTGCATTCTAGGATATTACGTGGTGGAAAAAGAAAATCCTTCTCTCGAGCAAAGCAAATGTAGTGACCGTAAATAACTTGAGCTAAATCTGATTTTAAGTTTAATAAAAATGGGTTATACATTTAGTAGAGAAATTACCGAGTACAAAATTAGATCAGATGATTTACTTGTTTAACCATAAATGAAAGAATTTGTCTTTTCCCTGATAAAGTTTCATTTATGGTTAATGTCCCCAGTTTTGAGATGGATCTAATCAATTCTTTACTTGTTTATATTACCTACTTATTCTTTAGGGAATAAAAAAAGGTTATAAAATTACATTTAAAAACATTTTATAATTAACAACTCTGCTGAGAAAACCATGTTTATTTACGATTTATTTCTCTTTCAAAGGTTTTATAAACTTAGTAGTATTTAAGCAAAAAATAAATTAAATTATCATATTATGTAATCTTCTGTCGCCTTTAATTATTTATTGTTGTAGTTGATGTGAGCCTGCTACTAGTTTCAGTACTGTGTACTTTTATACCCACATTGAAAGTGATTAAAAAACTGCAAAACAAATTTAGATTTTCCATTGACTGTTTTACATCGTTCTAGATGATTCTATTATACCATTTTAGTAGCAGATGAAACAAATAAAAAAGATGTAAGTACTCTTTTTTTCCACTGAAACAGAAGACCCAGTAAAAAACCTGGAACGAAAAATTTATAGGAACATTCCTAGTAATATTCATTAGCAAGTCTACCTAGGAAATATATACTTGTTTCTTTTAACACCCAAGGTTGGGCGTTAATTGTAAATAAAGACGCCATGAAAGGGAACCTAACCCAAAAGAAAAAGACCGCAATTTTTTGAACAATTTTATTTTGCAATATAATCCCCCACCAACATTAACACATTTACCCCATTTTCCCGGAAGGGACGACTAGACTCTTGGTTATTAAAACATTGTTTAATAATCTGTTTCATGCGTTCATCCATTTCAAAACGCCTTCCTCTTATAAAGTCTCGGAACAAATAACAGCCCGAAGGTGCCATGTCTTAGCTTTATAATGGACCTTCAAGGTCAGCGAAGTCGCAATCCGTCAAAATTGGTCGAACTCTGCACTGTGGCCCTATCGTTAAAGAAAATACATATTCGAGTGGGACAAATTGGGACTTTTCTTATCTATGGCTTTACGCAATTTCTTGAGCATTACCATAGGACTCATCAATGCATTAATTGCAGTGCCTTTGCCATGAGTTTTCCTGCCGATGATTGAGTTCGAGCTTTCTTCGGCGGTAGAGAACCTTTATGCATCTATTGCATGGATTCTTCTTTTGTTTTGGAGTTCCAGTGGTGTACTCAAGATTCATCTCCCGTCACAATTCAAGTTAAAAAGTCAGGATCAGTCTCCACAGTGTCTAAATGATTTTGAAAGGTTTGGCGTCTTCGCAGTTTCTGTTCAGGAGACCCATCTTGCTGAAAGCTTGATCATGCCCGTTTTTCCGTGCAATACGTTTATAACGCTAGGTTTAGATATTCCCAATATTGTAGTACCTAATGGTGAAGACTTTCAGACGACGATCCTCGAAAACCATGACCATCACTTTCCTATAAACCTCCGAATTTATCATTTCTGCAGGTCTTCCATTTCTGGCATCATCCTCGATGGACTTCCTTCCCCTAGTGAAGCTGTTTAAACCAAATTTTGACTATAATAAGAAGGTGCGTCGTTTTCGTAGATATCCGTTGATGAATAACTTTTATTGCTTTCTTCCATAAAAAACTTTATTACACTTCGATGTTCTAATTTTACTCCACTCATTTTCTACAACTCCCGACTTCATAGAATGAAAATTAATAGGCGAACTTGATTCAAATTTACTGTAAAAAGCTTGAAAGGACTGCCACTATTTGACATTAATTGCACACGCTTGGCAATTGTTTCTATCATAGCCAAGTAGATAACTTTTATAGTTTCCCTCGTAGTTGTTAATAATATAATGGCCTTTTGCAGTACTTGAAATATTATTAGCTCATAATGTGATGCCTTATGGTCGTGTGATTTCTTTATCTCCGACTAAATCTACGCTGGCGATAATGATTCGATCTGTTATCAAAGCGACATCTAGCATGAAACGTTTAGATATTCCTCGATAGTTTCATTTGCTGTGTTTGATTTGATTTGATTTAAAATATCAGATTTATTCCTTTAGATATTGCTCAGGCCCCATTAATGTTTCGTGTAGGTTGTATAATAACTTGTGGCATTTTAAATTTTTTTGTTACCTTCCAGGTGGTATACTCTTGTTGTTTGAGATTTGTAAGGTAATCATTAAAGTTAGCATTTCTACAATCCATTGGGACAGTGTAGACTCGTCGAGTTAGTCTGTTGAAATTGAGTTTATCAGCTGCATTACGACTTTTTTGCCATTTTGCTTGAGGTCGTTTATTCTCAGCGATTAATTCCTTTATACCTATAGAGAGGTATGTTGTTTGCAGGTTGGGCAGGTTCATTTTCATTAGACGTTGTTGCCCATACAGCTTTATTGATAAGAGTATGAAGAACCAATTTAGGCCAGTCAGTTTGTTTCGATATAAGTCTACGAATCAGTATTTTGTAGATAGACCTTGAACTTAAGATTAGTATTACTGGCACATATCCCGTGCAAAATGTAGAAATCTAACCAGTCAGGGTGCTCATTTGGGTCCGTGGGTTAATGTGTCGGTGACACAGTTATTTGTTGTTATTGGCCTAAATAGGTCTGGAACCTCAGTGAGTGTGTGTCCAGTCTCCTTCAGTGACGAACATGTTTTCTATAGTACGAAAGAATTCAGTGTAAAGTACGTCTAGCCAATATACAACTCTAGCGCTTAAAATTCCTTTATGCAGTTTCGACGTGACTGAGTCATACGTGTTCATTTTACGGCGAGTAAACCAGTAATGTAGAAGAGGATGGTGCCACTAGTTTGACATCGCTTCGCTTAACTAGCAGCGCTAACAACCCGGAGCTGTATATTCGCTAGACGTTTATTACAACATTTGCAGCTTGTATTTTTTCAGTTTCGAAGGAATTAGCCGATGATGTGATATAGAGTTTTTGATGATTACTGCAGGTCCTGCATGTACAGTACCATCTGGATGGTTTGTGTTATACATATCGACACAATTAAAAATCTTATACTTAGCCCTGGGAATAAATAACTGGCCCGTGAAAGTAAGGAATCGAAACGACTGGGAAAAGTTGTCCACCAAGCCCTGGGTCTGGGTTTGCAGAAGTGTATGCAATAAAGGATAAGAGATATGTAATGATTTTTATTGATAAATATATGACTTAATAACTTTTACGTTTAAAAAGATTATAATTTTTCTTCCAAACAAAATGTCATTTTTCTCATTTTACATAAAGTTTCTCTTATAGTGTTACAATTTTTTGGATTCCCCAAATTAATTGTCTCATTTTTCTATAATTTGCCAATGTTGTGAACGTTAAGAATTTTTGTTTTGTGCTTGTTTAACTTTCTTTATTCAAAATTTCATTCACTTAATTAATTTCACATTTTACTTCATTAATTTTTCTTGATGCCTGGATATTTAGTCCAATAGCTTGTCTTTATTGTCGTTTAAAAGTAATTCTTTCGGGTTTTCCGAGTCTATTATTCTTATATTCTATTTTGTGTTATTCAAATTACCATAACTTCAATTGTTTTCATTTAGAATGCTTTCTTGAGTAAAATCTTCGCCTATTTATTATGCAACTTGAATTGCATAGGTGTCATCTTGGTTATTATCGTATTGAGCCTGCGCAGTATTTCACTGTCGGGTGTGGTGGATTCTTTAACTCAGATTTTTCTTTCTTTGGCGTTAGAACTTCAGCTTGAACAAACGTATTTAGTGTTTAAAAATTTCATCATTTTTGCACGTTTCATTTGTAATGAACGTAATTTAATTTATCATCCGATGTTCGGATTTGTAGCTGTTATGCTTGTTAACAGTTCGTTTTTGCACTAATTGGTGGTAAGTTAATCTTTATAAATTTTGCTTAATCTTCATATTTTCTGATTTCATTTGGAATTTTCAGCTCCAATTTACACCTCTTTAAATTTTAATGGTGTTAATTAACATTATTTTCCTTCTGGAAGAGCTTTGTGTATTTTCCTGTTCGGAATAATTTAATTTCCGTTGGAAATTAATCCATTTGGTAATTTTCGCTTACACGTGGAGGGACGCCATTTTCCCATGCCGTTCTGCTGTATTATCTGTTGAACCATATTTCACCGTTTGGAGTCAAGTGTTGCTGAATTCCAGATTTCGTAAATTTTTAATCAACTGAAGCCTAAGATAAGTGTTATTACTATTATTTTGTAATTAATAAAATTTTACTTTTTGATTCAAATTTATATATCGCACAGGTGTGTGTACACCTGTCCGTTTTTGTAATTCATTGCTTAGATCAAGTGTGTATTTTTGTCTTGATAATTCAATTCAATCATGAATTAGCTTTTGATTTATTTGTTATAAATTTTAGCTATTTAATATTGTGCTAATTCATGAATGAATTAATAATATTTTTTTATTTAACTTAATATTGTATTTTTTAGTACATTTAAATTTTATGTGGTAATTTGACAAGTCTTAATCCATGCTCTAATCATCCTTTAATCAATTTTTGTAATTAAATTTAAACCCTGGCCTTTTGCGCCGTATCTTGAGTCCGATAAAAATAAATTGTTTATGTTTTAAAAAGGCTTTTTCTTATTTTTTTATAAGTTTTTGTAGCAATAGTTTATTTTGTTTTTAGAGCCTCCCAATTCAAATTATGTAGTTAATTCAATAATAAGTCACTTTACAGCTGACTAGATTTTATTTACGACTAATATTTTTTGTTTTCAAAAACTGGTTTATTTTGTGCTATTTTTAATGGTTAATCGTAAAATAAACTGAATATGAATAAAATTTTCGATGATTTTAATAAAACAAAAAATAAATAAACAATAAACAGTTCTTAAAATAAAGAAATATTTGTAACCAATATTGCAATACCTTGTAAAACACCGAAAATCTAGAGGAAAATCCCGAAAACTGGTTGTTCCAATACAAGAAATCAGACAGGGAAAGTGAAAATTGAAAACAAATCTACGTGTAACCCTTAAAGCCAGTATTTTCTTTTACGTTACTGAAACAGTTCAACAGTGACAAGGGATACAACACAATGTGGTTTATTTGTGTTACCTTAAACTCCAACTTCAATTATTTCATTATTTTACAACGCTGCTTTACTATATATTATACGATTAGAGTTTTTAAGTCAAAATCGCAGATTTTTAAAAACTTAAACAAATTCGTACTTTCCGTAACCAGTTTAGATACAAATTAAAATTTAAAGCAACTAAAATCAATATTTCCTGAAGGTTTGTTGTGGCGAGTTTGATGAATATAATTTTTTTTAAATAATTTTGAAAAGAAGCCTGATGTAAATTTTTTGCAATAGACAGTCTCCCTTTTATGAAATTGCATCCCGCAGATAAACATCTCCAGTATGACGCAATGCAAATTCCAAAAATAGTTTAACAAATAGGAATCTGTAGCTGACACATCAAATTTTTCAGTGTGTGAGAGACAACTGCGTTTTTCAGCTGAGTGAATACTTTTAAAGGGATGGGGCATTGTTTTAACTTTTTAACGCTTATGTGCATATAACAATAACAGATTTGAAAGCTTATACAATATACAAACAGCCGTGGAAGTGCGCTGCATTTATATTTGTTTAAGAATTACACATTTGCAATTAAGAAAATGTTGAACTACAACCTTTCTAATTTATATGGAGCTTTACTTGTTTGTATAAATTTAATTAGTTTGTAATTGTCAATACGGCAACAATTAATTTTCTACAGCAAACAAAGGTTCATTATAAGCAAGCGATAGGAAATTAATTCCGGGTAGCGTTTCCTTTATACCGAAAGGTCCTCGATTGTTTCTAAAGTTGGAATGCACATATATTTAAAGATTTAAATCAATAGATTAAATTTAAATTGTGACATATGCATAATAATTTGTGTCGTTCCAATGAAAAGAGGCTGTAATTTTATATGGTTTTCGTCGATTAAATTAATTGTTTTTCCTAAATAAGAGCTAAATTTCTTTTACATAAAGTTCGCATTTACAGAAGCTAATAATTTAATATAAATTTTCCATTCTTGATTTCTTGACTTCTTGAAATAAAACAAATCTCTTTTTCAAACCTCAGCGGAATCGATGACCAGTATGACTACTTGAGATTCACTATAGTTTCAGAAGAACATAACTTTAAGAACTAGGAATTATAGTAATAGAATGATGCGCTTGTACTAGAGCCTAATCTGTCTGTTAACATTTAGTACTACAGAATGGACGGGGTGAGCCAGGGCCCATACAAAAATTAGCTAGTTCTCCCTTGTGCCCACCTAAGAAAACATAATAAACTAAAACGATCGCCACTTTTGGTCTTGAAAGATCCTGAATTTTGCTTGTATTGCGTGTAACACAGTAACCTTAGGGTTAAACGCGTGATGTGCATAAGACTCTAGAAACTAAATATATTTAGAAGAAAATATGCGTAAATTGGAAAGTCTAATGGGATAAACCTGAAAGTTCAACAATGTCCGATGATAAATTAAGGTAAGATAAAATAAAAGAAAGATTGATAAAGCGTCTTTTAAAAATTTCATACCAGAACAAGTGCATTACCTACATATATCAATTTAGTATTTAAATTTAAAAAGCTTTAAATGCTTGTTTTAATTATTAACCTACAAAATTAGGTTTTATTGAACAAAACTAAACTATGGGAGCGAATTATTCAATAATACCAAATCAATATTGCGCAGAAAATACGTGGATAATTCTCGAATCCTCGAATGTAAAAAGGGCGTTTATTGTAACATAAAATCTGACGAGACAGAAAATATAGAGGAAATTAAAAGTTATAGCATCAAGATTGTGTTTTTAACGACCTAATCTGTGTTATTTTATGTTACTTTATACGATAACAAAATAATGGAATCAGATCTAACCATGAAAGTGCAAAGTAATGTCGTAAGTAAGTACAGACGTAAGTATTTAGCAACAATTCCGAAATCATAAACAAATTAAATTAAACTTATTTAGCACAGAACAAAAAAATATTTCTTATCGAATCCTTATTTCAGAAGTGGCGAGCAACCTCGCCTAGAACATCTAGTTCACAATCTAACAAAGAGTTATCTACAGCGGTAGCCAAATCTTGCGAATCACAGAAATAATAGAAGAATCAAGGCCCGCTGAATTAATATTACATATAAGGCCTGTCCACTTTATTTAGCCAAGACGCAATTACAAAGGACGATGGCGCCATTGGGGGTGAACTATACATTTTATAAGGGAGAAATGTATAGTTCACCTCAAATGGCGCCATCGTCCTTTCAAATTGCGTCTTGGCTAAATAAAGTGGGCAGGCCTTATATGTAATATTAATTCAGCGGGCCTTGAGAAGAATAATACCCAATCCAATGGAATCCAAAAGATGGCGCAGTGCGATATCTAGGCATACACTTGGAAAGACAGCTAAAATGGAGTCTACGTATTAACAAAAAGTTATCAGAGTCCTACGCAAGATTGCGTATATTATACCCAATACTAAACAAAAAATCTCCTCTAAAAATCAAATGAGGAATATTAATTTACAACTCAATAATAAGATCGATATTCACTTGTGGTAGCAGTGTTTAGAGCGCCACAACTAAAACAAACATAAACAAACTTCAAGTAATTACTGCAAAACAAAGTAATACGCATAATTACCAAAGCTGAATGGTACATTTGTAATTCGCAATTATACAGAGAAATACAAATCCCTACAGTTCAACAGTTCATCACCTAAATCACAAAACAATTTTATGACAATCTAAATCAATGCGATGGAGCTAAGTTTTACAACATTGGACGCAGATCAATTCACACCCGACTCAAAAGAAAACTTCCAATAGACATATTAAACAGTGATAACTGACTAACACTTTACATTATCTCCACGCGAATAAACAATAACTGTGTGCCCTGACAACAAGTGATCAATGGTGGACTATAGTCCTTAGTGAAGTTATTCTAATAAACGTATAACTAAACTATGCCATGGATAGCAGTACATGCTGAGCTGGGCCAATATTTGTTAAAAAAAGTCTTAATAATTGCAAAATTAAAACATGAGATGCCAACAGTTAGTAAATCTAAGACTACAGATGTAAAGTAGTATAACGTAAAAAGAATGTATCAGAGAGAGGTAGCCAATGAGCTAGATTAGAAAATCACATAAAAACTTACTAACATAGAGAACGAATCAAATAAGACTAGTTTGATGTCCACTATAGAAGCATTAGAGGAAAGAAACAACGCACGGATGTAAATGTTACAAGAGAGAAGTAAAAGAGGAAATCAAAAAAACAACTAATTGAAGGTGAAAACGGAATATCTTTGGAAGTTCTAAAATACGAAGCCACAATAGAGAATCAGCGGGATAATCAGAAATAGGTAACAAACATAGCAAACGACATAGAAGTGGAATAACCCGATTGTTTGCCCAATACAAAAAAAAAGAAAGCGGCAAACTTTTAAGTATAAGGAGATAACGCTTCTAGAGGTAGCGCATAACGTGCTAGCAGTGATAATATGGAAAATGTTTAGTATATGTATATCGTAAACGCTTAGTAGATAGTACCAAGGAGGTTTTAGGGAAAAAGATTAATGACGGACTAAACCCTCGTCTTGAAGATGATTTAGAACAACACTTATGAGCAAAATCTGAGACTTTAAATTTTGTTCGTCGAATTTAGACAAGCTTATGGCTCCATCT
Source organism: Melanotus villosus (assembly GCA_963082815.1). Lineage (NCBI taxonomy): Eukaryota > Metazoa > Arthropoda > Insecta > Coleoptera > Elateridae > Melanotus > Melanotus villosus. The sequence goes on from OY720422.1 coordinate 41,906,818, forward strand.
CAAGAGTCAAACTTTTCGAAAATGTGGGCAAGTTAGGAATACCTAACTAGCAAAGATTTATTCTTGTAGAAATAATAATGCTAACTAATACACATAATAGGGTAGCGTTGGAAAGTATACATTCAGAAAAAATACAGAAATGAGAGGTTAAAATGAGGAGACCCACTTATTTTCATCATTTATTAGGGATAATACGAAGGGAAGCGGAATTAGAAGCAAAGGGAATAATATGTGGCTACAAATATAATATCATTATGGATGCTGAAGTCTGCCTCTGATAATGAGACCAAAGAAGGAATTGGAGAAACTCTATAGAATATTATAAAAGCAAAGGAAAAGGTAAGTACATGGAAATGAGACAAGAAGTAGCTAAAGAAACCGAATATAGCAAATTTAGAGCAAAGAAATAGGGAAAGCACAGTTCAGAACGTTGATGATTTCAATTACTTATAGGTAACTAACAAGACAGAAGAAAACAAAGAAATTGAAGAAAGAATAATAAGAGAAAGCAGAAGAAATATCAAGAGCAGCTCAGATGCGGATCTACGGAATCTCAATTGCACCAGAAGCACCATATAGAAAATGAGCAAACGAAGTGAGATTAAGACGAAGGGGGTCAATGAAGAAGATAGTAATGAAGCTGTATAGTCTTAACACTGTTAAGAGCAAATAGGGTCAGATGGCTTGATTACGTGGGACAAATGTCGTTAAGCCGACTTGCCAGAAGGATGTTACATAGGGCCTGTAAGAAAGAAGAAAAGAAGTAGACTCAACAAGCAATGATTAAGATCTAATACTAGTTGACATAAGAAGTCCAAACCTGACATATTGCTAAAAAGTGGCAAAGACGGAGCTAGGTAGAGTACAATAATAAGGAACGAGAGCAAGACTGACAATTTCGGAAAAATACGATAAACCCACAAAAATTGAGGAAAACATTGTGCTATCATTTTTCAAAGTATTGGCCATTAAGTTCAATATACTTTTTTTATCGCGAACCTGTCGAAGCCTTTATTCCATTCAGACGCTGATATTCTTATAAAATGCGACTAATTCTTCAGACGATTTAAATTGTTGGCCAAGCATTTTATTCTTGATTTTGGGAAAGCCAAAGAAATTGTTAGGGCTTAAGTCAGGACTGTATGTCGGAAGTTGCATCAGTTCGATGTTATTTCTAGTTAAAAAATCGATTGTTTATCGAGCATCTTTGTCATGATGGGCGACCTTGAAGACTAGCAACATGAGCCGATTTGGAGACAAACGAAGCGAGCTCATTTTCTTCGAAATGCTGCGACAACGAATAACTTTTATTAGTGTTTGCTCATTTTGAAGCACACAAACAAACCGATTGACCATTGTCTTCAGGTTCATGTAATTAAATCCATGTTTCATCTCTCGATGTAATCTCATATACATATACGATTTGATGCTTCTCCGTTAAACATTTGAGATTTGTCTTGGTTCAATTAATACGATCTGCTTTTGGCGTTGAAATCAAATTGTGTGGAATTCAACGGTATATGCCAGTTGTTTTCACATTCAGATGGTCATGTAAAATTGAAGGTAGGTACTTGACTACCCTCAATGTCTAAAACTCACTGAATCTCATCATATGTTACACGTTGATCTTCATTAATCATTAGAGGTTCAACATCAATGTTCTGTGGTGTTACAGTTGTTGAAAACCGACCTTTACGAAATTCATCACTGGGACTACTAGTGCAAACCTGAATTCTTGAAACCAACGATTAATTATCGTTTTTGATGGTGCTTCTTCATCAAAAGCAAAAACCAATCGATTGACACATTGTTGTTGAGTTAAATCACTTAGAAAGTCATAAAAATTATAACTTGCGTTAAATCTATATTTTGTAGAATATTGTTTACTTTGACACGTTGCTGTAATGACACCGTTTAACATTTTCTTCTGTCGAGATAAATAGATTAACGAAACGTCAATTTTTCCGAATATGTATGTTTCGTAGTACACCTGGTACCCGATTTCCGAAATTTTCAGTCTTACCTTCCTATCATTATTATATCCTGAATGCTACAGCCTTTTTGATTGAAAAATGACATTTTTGAATACCCAATTTAAAATTTAGACGAATTACAAGTAAGAATATTAGAAACATGTATTCCAATTAATGCGAACCTCTGTAATGCGCGTTTGAAGAGGTTAAAAATAATTTTTATAATTTTGTAAACAACCTGTTTTATTGGTTACTTCTATTATTTATTGGAATTATTAAGCTAATGTCCTTAGATTTTATTTTATAATACCATTTATTAAACTATTGATAAGCTATGTTTGCTAGTGTATATAATATATGTAAAAGGTTTGATTTACATTTTTAGTCAGACAATAAATTTTCCAGATTTTTTTTCAATTAACAGTTTAGTAGTTAAAATTTAAGAATGAGCAAAATAGCAACCAATGCTTCGCTTCGTTTTGGTAGGTTATTAATTTACAAGTCTAGTGCTTTCAACCCTTTTGGGGCATCGGTTGGCATGAACTTCACCGTGCCCATCGATGGAAAAGATTTAGACACAATGTCATGGGTTTAACAGGTGTTAAAGGTGTTGATATGACAAGCGGAATCACTGGCTTAACATGCCTTTGGGATCCTGTAAAAGTGGAGAGGCTTTCACAGGTCTTACGGACCGAACCCGATCATACGCTGTTATCCGCTCCTCAGACTTAAAGAGTGTTTATGTAAAAATTCAGTTTAGAAAATCAAAAGAGTGCATCGATAAAGTGCCTAAAACAAGAGAATATATTTTTTTAAATCTTTAATAACAAAATATATTTTTCTGTCGTCAACGTTCGAAGAACAACACACAAACACAGCTTGATAAATTTCCATCCAGTGGAATTTAAATACTTCAGCAGGGCGTTTGAATGGTTATTTGGTTAATCTACGTATTTCTCATGGGGTTAACATAACATATTCTTGTACGAATATTTTACAAATTAATGCGGGTATAGTAGGGAACAGATAAACTGATTAGTTTTCAGGATTATTCTCTTTATAAAGAGGCCAATATTAAAATCAGAATACAAATTATATAATTACTGTTTGCGTATGTAGATAAATATTTCACTAATGTAAATAGAAAGGTTTGAAACTTGGCAATTCATTTATTCAAAGGTATACTGTATACACTAAAATTATCTCTGAAATAAAAGAAAACTAAAAAATATCTAGCAAACTTTTCATCATTTTACTTTTTTGACAGCCAGTGTGCTATGTTCTACAACGTGCAACGCAGAAATTGCATTCATACATAATATATTCATTTGTATGTATAAAAGAGAATATGAAGTACCTTTCTGAATTTGACGCTGAAGTAATCGACGATACAACAAAACGTTGCGTTCTGGTGTTAGGTAAACTAACATTAAATGTTAGAGCTTACATAATGTATCTGTACACATCTAACATTTAGGGAGTATCTCATTTGTAACTACATATATAATTTAAGTAGTTTATATGTATAAATAGTATATAGTATGGCGAAGATGTGTTGCAGTATTAATAGATTGTTTGTTAAACTAAGTATACATATAGAAATGCAAATGGAAAAGGAAAATTTTTAAGAATATTCAGTAACCATTAAAACGTAGTAATATTGGCTGTGGTATTCAAGCAAAGGAATCTGTAATAACTATATTATCTAATGTAAGTATGATATATTTAGTTCAAAATTCCAATTCTTTACATTTTCCTGAACACAGCCGCTGGGGGAGCTCGGTTAAATCGTTATCCTACAACACCGAATCTCTATTTTTCGTGTGTTTTTTGATACATTGAAAATCGTACCTTCCATAGTTTCAAAAATTCACAAATAAAAAAATATATTTACAGTCTACCCGTTAAAGTACTCGTATTTTCACTGAATTTTTCAAGAATATTTTCTTTAAATAAACTTCATTTGTATGTTAAACAACAACGTAAAATAAAACTATTAGGTAAATATTGTAAACTGTTTTATAAATGGGTAAGTGGTTGACATTTCAACCCAAGTAAATACAATCGGTGAATGGAAATTGACCAACAAAAGTCAATAACATCAAATTAGGTTTGTGCCAGGAAGGAAGAAGATGCAACAGGACACAAGATAACAAGTTTACGTTGCAGAAAGGACTGCTGACGACATTTTATCGTTATGGCTTCCATAAATCCAAGAAGAATGAAAGGGAATACACAAATACAGATTTTATTATTTACGTATAAGTCCGTAAAGGTGGTTTATTCATTTTTAGTTTCATCTGAATGAATAATAAATATTTATAGCAGTATTTTTAAAGGAAAAGAAGGGAAAGAATGTAACTAATTACAGTAACATGATTTTCATTGAAATAACTTACTTCTAGTTTTGGAAACACTAAAAAGACTTTTGGGACGTTATTAAATTATTTTTTTATGAAAATTTTATTTATGTGGCTTGGTGCTACTCGTAAAGGGGCTAGTATCAATGCTTGTCATTTGGGCCTATGTACATTTTCGAACTGCATTTCAAGGAAATTTTTAAGTAGAAAAGGCCAATGTCTTTCTGTAATAACTAATAACAGAAGACTTACAGACACGCTTGGGCCAACGTTCAAATCTAATAAAGATTTATTTTTACAGATAAAAGGTCCAATGTAGACATAAGTTTGAGTATTATGTTTATTATTTAATTCCCAAAAAGGCCAAAGTCAACATTTGCCCTTATGATTAAATTTATTAGCTGACTAGACAGAGACACAACAATGGCCCGTTTAGAGTTTTTTTTTCGGTTTAGACGTCTTACTATGAATGTAGTTGTAATTAACCATTTCAATTCCAGTTGTTTTTTTTTTAATAAATATTGTTAAACATGTTCTCTCGTGGTAAAAAGTCAATGAATTTGTGTTTAGCTACATCAATAACTAATACTGACCAAGGTAAGTAATTTTTGATGTAGGGTCCCTGGCGCCAAGGTAAATTTTTCAGAAATTGTTCTTGTTAGTGTGCATTTATACATCAACGTTACCTAGTAATAAATGATATTAAGAGTGGGTTTTATTTAAAATATTTTTCGTTTTTAAGTATTTTGGGTTGCCTGACTTAAAAACAGCCAAGAAAGGATTAGATCGTCCAGTATTGCTTCTACCTAAAAAAACTTCAAAATTCAGTATAAGTATTTGAGAATACCGATTTTTAATCTCTTAAACCTCTTTGTAAACATTGAAAGTGATGAACAGAGCCGGTGAATGTTGGGTTGCCTAGCTTTAATCAATTTTAAAAAAATTAGAAGCAGTTTTTTTAAAGTGAAATAAAGATTACGCCAAAATTATACAAATTTGCAAAAGGGTGGATACATGTATAGGAAGATACTATTGAAACCCACCCAGCGACATGCAAAAATCAACTATATTGTTGATGGATGTCTTGTGTAAGTCCCTTTTTGTAAGTTTTACATAATAGGCCATAATTTAGTTACTATATTAAAATTGGTCGTTCTGGCCTTGTTGTGTATGAAGGAAAGGCCTAAAACTTTTAATTCATACCCGTCCTACTTCTCAACTGTCATTATTTAACCGTACCGTCATTTTAAAATTATATAATTTTCAACGCGTAAACATGTTACTAAAATTACCCCTTAATTGCTTAATTGGCTAATTAACGACGTGTATAACATATATGCACGCGGCGCTTAACTGCAGGAATTTGATTCCACGCCTTGGGTATATTTTGTTATCTAGGTACAAGATTATGCAGGTGTCAACTTGTTAGCAGTTCTTCAGTCGTTGTACATTTATAGTGCTGTCTACTCAAAGGCGGTGGAATGTTAGCAATATGTCCTGGATAAAAGATGAAAAAGAAAGACAAAGCTTGGAGAAGTTGATAAAAGAGTGTTTAGGAAACTTTGATTTGAGCGACGAAGAACCGTATTATACTGAATTAGATAATGATCCGGCGTATGTATGCGACACTAATGAAGATGATGATTCTGACGTAGAACAAGAACCACTATCAAAGAAGAGAAGAGCATTCACAGAGGCTGTTACTTCGACTTCGACCGCTGTAAATGAGTGTGAAACATCTTCCAGTTCTTCATCGGAAAGAGAAGGTGACAACAACGATTCTGATAGCTAGGCACCGATCGTTACAAATTTTAGAAACTTTTCATTTAACATGAATTTAGGAATACCTGCAGATGTTTTTGCTAATCTTCGAGGTCGTAGCGAGGGAGAAGTATTTTAGAAAATTGTAGCTGACGCAGTATTTCATCTATAATGGTAACACAAACGAACATTTACGCGGACCAGAAAATAGTTGAAAAAATGGTGGATGAAGCCATCGGTTCAAAATCGAGAATAAATAAATGGACAGTAGACGCCCACTACCGTAGCAGAGATAAAAACGTTTTTGGGAATCATAATTTGGGTGGGATTGGTTAGTAAGCCTACGTTGAAGGATTATTGGAACCGGTGTATACTTTATTCGAGTTCAACCTCAAAATACATGTCCAGAAACCGCTTTGCATTTTGCAGTGCAAAGTTTAGGAACTACAGTTTGTTCTTGTCTTTTGGCACTTCTTTGTTTTACCGGTTCTGACACCACTAGTGTTTTTTTTTTTAATAGGAAAGAAATCTGCGCTTGATGTTCTTAAAAAAAATATTGTCGTTCTTCAAAAATTATCGGAATTGCCATTGCTGTCTAATGATGAAGCTTTAGAAATCGTTACAGAATTGGTTCTTCTACTGTACAAAAACAAAGATAAACAAATTCAGAAATTAAACGACCCAAGGATCAAATTAGCAGCAACAACAAACAAACCATCAGCGGAGCTTCCTCCAACTGAAGGTGCCTTTTACCAGACCTTCTTAAGGTAAACGTATACAGGGTGCTTAAAAAATGGCGAAACAACGCTATACCAGACTATTCAGGGACACCCCCTGAGTACTAGAAAAATGTCAAAAAAATTCTATCTCGTGATTCCTTGAAGATATGGAGGTTATAAGATCGGAATTTAACATTTTTATTATTAACCAATTCTGAATATTTCAACAACTTTTGTAGTGAAAGACATATTTAAAATAATGTTCAACAATAATATTTATTTAAAATCAATAAATAGTACCTTTATATAAAGTTTTAGTTTTCATGCTTTGCACAAAAATCACGTCGAAGAGATTATTGCAGCGCATTCCTCGAGTGCGACCACAATTTCGAGAAAGTGGTTCTTGGTTCTTGTTGCATGACAATGCGCCTGCCCATTCTGCACCGATTTTGATGTCATTTTTCATGAAACACGGCGTTGTTGAAATCAATCACCCACCTTATTCGCCAGATTTAGCACCGGCAGACTTTTTTCTCTTTCCTAAAGTGAAAACTGTTCTCAAAGGAACACGGTTTGAAGACGTGGAAGACATTAAAAAAAATGTAATCGCCGAATTGAAAGCAATTCCTTCGGACGCCTTTTCAGACTGTTTTCAAAAAGTTTTAGAACGTTGCAATAAGTGTATTCATGTAAATGGAGATTATTTTGAATGAATATGATAAATTTTTCGTGTTACTTAAATTGTGTTTCTTTATTGTGGCAGTCCTGGGATTAAATTGCCAAACCTTGTACAACTAAATTTTTTTTAGAAAATTTCCCTTGAAGGTACAGAACGGAAACAACTTTCTTAAATATTTCTATGACGCCTGAATGTCGTACTATTTATGCAGAAGTCACGGTTATTACGTATATGTTTTTTTAAATTTCTTAATATAATAAATGTAGTTTATTTTTCTGGTTTCTAGCACTACTTATTAAAAAAATTTAAACAAATTTTGTATTTGAATATTACAAGAAAATCTAGAAAATCAGATTCTGAGCTTTAGAATTTCCTTCGGAATGTAAAAATGTAGGTACGTGTTTCATTTATTTTCATTCCAATGAAACAATGGGCGATTATTTTGTGGTTCAGATAGCACTTTTTTCTTCTATATTCAGCTCTGTAAGTTGTAACTTTCATTTACAGAAGAAAATAATAAAAAAAGGTGAGTGCGCCTATAAGGCAGGATTAAGTTGATTTTGGAGCTAAAGTAAAAATATACTTAAACACATTTTTGTTTCTCATCTGTTTGACTTCCCAAAAAGCATTTGGGTGTACTAGAAAAATGCTTTTATTTTCAGAATGCTTCCTAAACTGAATATCCTTTCTTGTCCGCAATAAGGCTTTTGTTACATGAAATTTGTAAGATTTTCGGTATTTAAATTAATGATCGTCGTCTTAAGAATTTTGTCATTTAATCGATGGTTAATATTCCCTTAAAAAACAAACTAAGGCAAGCATTTAGTCAGCTCTAACGTTAAAAGAGCTTTAATAAAGTTTTTGATAAGCATTATTACATAGGAAAACACAATTAACTGCCAGCTTTGATTGTCATTTTAGATATTTGCTAACAATAGGCTGATTACGAAGGGTTGTCATGGGGCATACTAATTTGATAAGCCGACAACATTCTATTATCTAAAATTTCTATAAAGAAGAAAATCTTAACGGTTAATTTACGATTTCCGTATCTCGGCAACATAAATATAAACTTTTTACAATTTATATAGGCTTTCAAGAAAGATAAAACTGAAAAACACGAGAAAATGCTTTCTTTTGTGTAAGGTTTTAAAAGAAGACATTTTTTGTTTACCCGTTGCCCCTTTAGATTGAATTGTGTAAGGTCGCCCGAGCAGATAATGTAAAGAAGAACTGCATTTCACGGTAGTGCGTTCTGTAATTTAATCCATACGTGTCAATAAAGTTCACTGAAGCAGACGGGAGGCAAATTAAAAGGTTGATTTTTCAACATTATTTAAGTTAACCAGCAAAATGAAACCTATTAAAATGTTAAAAGCAGATTTACAAATGTAATTAAATATTCTTTAGGGTGTAAAATTAAACTCGAAGGGAATTAAGAAAAATGCTGTTAGAAAAAAAAAACTTTCAGCGCCTTGAGGTAAATAGAAGGAAGATTAAAATTAATACTTGATAACCCTTTTAAGCAACTTTATAATTATTTTTGTTTTCATTTGCAGTGATGTTTTGCTTTTCTTTTTAAGCCATTTGTCGGTTAAAACAGCACGCGTTGTGCTTGTTTTACAAATACATGCAGAACTTTATTTGCAAATACAACCAAAAACAAAACGCATGATATAAACAAAATTGGAATGGTAGATTAATGTAATTTAAGCAGATTACTCAAGTTACAGGAACGGAAGGATTAAACTGTAGCTCGAAGCTATTTTTCTCAGAAAATGCGATTGTAGTATTCAAGTTACATGATGAGCAAAAGAGAAGTTTCCGCGTTTATATATTACCTAATTTTTTCGGCTAGTTGAAGCTTGTTCAAGATTTTTCTCGCTAAGTTTGTCATGTAAAATCTGATTTGCTCTGGAATCAAGATTTATTCTAGTCGGTAACATTATATTTGAAATAAAGCTAGGTATGCAATTTCACCACTTTCTTGTTAGAACTACAAGAATACGTTGCATGCAGTCACAGGTAGTACACTCTGACAAGGCATAATATTAAGAGGGAAGTAATATATGTATTTATCAGTTTAAGTGAATTGAGGCGGCTTCTACGACTAAAAATAAGGAAAAAAGTTTATGTAAACATAATGTCCTAAAATGGCTCGTTACTGACATTGAGGATGTTCGACAGAGGGTGGAAGGCGGATGCCAGCAAATTCAGATCACAGCAGGAATTTTTGAGCGTGTGAGGCAGTCCATGATCCGACGAGCTCAGCAGTGTGTTACTGCCCGTGGAGGTCATTTTGAACATTTATTATGATTTCAATTAAACAACTCCATTTTCTGTTATCGTTTTGAATAAGAAACTGAAAAACCTCAAGTAGCTGTAACTCAGTAACGAGCTATTTTAGGACATATGTTTATATAAACTTTTTTCCTTATTTGTAGTCTTAGAAGCCGCTTGTGTATAGTCAGCCCACCATTTTTGTTACACCCTGTATACAACAGCTTCGATGACACTTAGATCTGCTAAGAAAGAAACACATGAAACAGTTTAAGAGCGAACTATGACCTGAAATTGATTAGCTAAAACTGATGATGATAAGTCAATGTACTGTAGTTTACTCCACGCCTAGGAAAGCGCTCAGAATACAATCTTTTTATTGGCTTAGTTTAATAATGAAAATGATTATATCAAGTTTTTCCGTAACTTCCATATACGGTAGCGCGAGACACCAACATTTTTAGCATTTTCCGAATTGTTTAAAACCCATTATGTACTAGCGTACCATATACGGCACGTGAAATTTTTAATTTTCGAACCGCTTATATACCTAAATAGTTATAAAGAAATCTGTGACTTTTAATCGATGTGGTTAGGTTGGGTAGTATGTTGGACACCAGTAATGATCAACAGGGAGTTTCACGTTGACGTTTGTTATGTTGTATGCCACAACTAAGTTTGTTGGGTTATGTGAATTTACTCAGGATGAGTTGTTCTAAAAGGTAAGTGAATTTATCTGCAGTTGTTTTTAAAAATAAATATTATACAAGTGATTGTTGATAGAGTATAAGTAATAGATTGTTCCTACATACAAATTCATTAATATTAGAAATTAGTTTTTATCTAAATAAGGTGTTTTTGTTGACGTTCCATATATGGCACTCTAGTCTCTTACATTACTTGCATTACAAATTTGTCAGAGAATACAGCTGTTGGTTATTTTTAGATTCAATGTGCAAGAAATTGCTGATTTATTGGAGTCTGATGATTTTTGGAAGGATTTTGAAAATGACGCAGTACAATCTGTGTATATTGAACCTCCTGAAAATAAAAATGAGTCGGATGAAGATTCAGCTGACGAATCCGGTGGGCTTTTAGATAACTTAACAGGGAGGCAACTACAGGCTCCTGCAGAAATTGTTATGGTCAGTGGTGAACGGATTGGGTGTAGCGACGATGACGAGGATGACATACCCCTCAGCCACTTCATAAATAAAAAACCAAGGTAGGTCGTATAAATGGCTCAAAAGGCAGGATTTGCCCACTCAAAACAACAGAATATTTCCTGAAAGTAATTACACACAGTACAGAAATATGTCGCCACTACAACTATTTGAATTATTTGTGAACGAAGAAGTTGTGCAACTGCTAGTTGAAGAAAGCAGTAGATATGCTTTGTTCATCAATTGTCCTGATCCAAAAATATCGCCGGAAGAAATGAGGTGCTTCTTAGCTATCCTAATTGTCTCTGGTTATGATAAAAAGCCATCGAAGAAAAGCTACTGGGACTCAGGGGAGGATCTGAGAAATACTGCGGTTTACAATTCCATGCGACGGGATCGATTCATTCAAATTATGAGATTTCTTCATTGCGTGGATAATACACACCTTGATCCTTCAGACAAGATGACGAAACTGAGACCTCTGATAAAAAAAGTAAAAGAGAACTTTTTGATATATTACATACCCGAGCAGGAAATTGCGTATGATGAGAGCATGATTGAATATTATGGGCGTCACGGATGCAAACAGTACATCCGTGGCAAACCAATTCGATTTGGGTATAAGGTATGGTGCCTAAATTCTAAAAGTGGATACCTTATAAATTTTGAAGTTTATCAGGGCTCCATACCAAATTCAAACGCAGAGCACCAAAAAGAATTTGGAAAGGCCACTGCACCACTAATTCAACTCTACCAGGATATGCCCAACAAACTAATTTCCTTGCCCTTCAGATTTTATTTTGACAATTTGTTCACTTCCATGAATATTCTCATGTTTTTGAAGAATCAAGGATATAATGCAACAGGAACAGTTCGACAAAATCGCTTGCCAAAGACCTGCCCTGTACGCGCAGTGAATGAAATGAAAAAAAAAAAAATCGTGGAACTTATGACTATGCTGTGACAGATGACAAAACAGTCGTTGTCGCACGCTGGATGGACAATTCTGTAGTTACTGTTGCTTCTACAATACATGGAGTTTTCCCTATATCAACCGCAAACAGATATTCTGCTGCAGAAAAGAAGAGAATTGGCATACCGAGACCAAATTGTATTGCTAAATATAATCATTTCATGGGCGGTACAGACCAGATGGACTCCAATATAAACGTTTACAGGATAAGTATAAGAGGAAAAAAGTGGTGGTGGTCAATTTTCACATGGATCATTGATGCATCCATACAGAATGCTTGAATTTTATACAAATATCAGAATCCCGATACACCACAGCTAGATTTCAGAAGAGAAATAGCACAAACCTATTTGAAAAAGTATCAAACCTTACCGAAATCAGCTGGTCGACCTTCAACATATTCACATGAAAGTAGAGTTTCGCTGGACATAAGGTATGATAAAATCAATCATTTTGTTGAATATGTTCCGAATAATAAAAGAAGACGCTGCGCAGGAAACCACACTACTGCAAGTGCTGTAAGAACTCAATGTAGAAAATGCAATGTAGGTTTATGTATTACTTGTTTCATTGAATATCATTCCAAAAATTAATTTTAAATAAAGTATTCTCCGAATATAATTCTTCTCATTTTCATACCCTAAGATACTAGTGTGCCATATATGTAACAGCCTGTAATTTGTTTCTGTGAATTAGAAATTAAAAAAAAAATACTTTAATCAATATCTGGCCTTATATTATACTGGTAAATTACAAAATATTATTAATTTTCAAAAAATTTATAATTCAGTCCCTAATGGGTTAATATAGTTTGTAGTATTTTCTTTTCAGCGTTGGTTGTTCTTTGTTTTCTGAGCATATCTATGGCTGAAGAGTTTCTACAATAGCACGCAAACTGGGGGCAACATTTAAAACTGATTCAGCATGATGACAAGTTGACACGGTGAAGAAATGTTGGTGACGGTACCAAACTGCTTATTCAGAGTTAATTAGTACTTAAGCATACGTATATTACCGTATTCTTCACTTGAATATATGTTAACGGCTGTTTAAACACAACAATTAGCATTTGTAGAAATTTCGTCGGCTTTCAATAACATAGTATGCAACATAAGTTTTGGGAGAAAACGTACATTCAAAATTTAAGTACTAAATAAGATCCCATCTATAGCCACTGAACATAACAAATACGTAATAGTTTTATAATACGAGGGTGGGATGATAAGTGATTAGGCTTCACATACGTGGCGCTGGCAGGTAAAATAATTTATTGAAATTTCGATCTTTTAGTTGGCAATACTGAAAATATGATGGCGATCTTTCCAATAGGTTGGTGTTATACGCATTTTCTATTTGTTTTACTATAGAGCAGCGCTATTATTATTATTATTATTATTATTATTATTATTAAGTTTTGTTATTTAAAAGTTTCAATAGGTGCAGAAACTTTTGTAGAGATGAAAAGTGTGCTGGGTGCGTTTTATGCGTCGATTTGTAACTACAGACGAGACCTAAGTTTATTACCACATCCTAGAGACGAAACTCCAATTGAAACGATGTTTTCTTATCGCCTTGGATTCTAAAAACAACTCCTTATGTTATGTTATGCTTGCAGCAATTGGCTAAGCGATTTCAGGTTTAAAATCTGTATTCAAATTAATTTTTTTTCAGATACGGTTGTTGCTGAAATTACAATTTTCTATTATAAGCAATATGAGTATGTAGACAATTTTTCCCTGGGAAAAACTATTTTAAATTTCGTTTCTAAACTCTTTATTTTATTGCTCTTCGTCTTTCATTCCTTATGCCATTTCAAGCGTCCTTTTTCTTTCCACTAGATATTTATATGTTGTTACTCTTTCTCACGATTGTTCTTTACATTTGATGTCTTTATTGCTTTCAGTATAATATATCCCTGTCTTTAATTTACTATCATCGCCTTAGTTTATTCTGTTTTTACATTCATCTTTTTATTGCGATCTGTATTTTGCCTCTGACTGTCTCGTATACCTTTTTAGTTATTATGATAAATACAGTAGGTACTTATTCGATTTATTTTAAGCTTCTCCATATTTATTTTCTATCTACTGTATCAAATAATGCTGTTTCTAAATAGTATAGGTTTATTTGTTAATTGTAGATCTTATCTTCTCTTCCTTTTTTCTTCGTTCTGCTTAATCCCAATATTCGAATATTATTGTTATCCACTTCTTCAATTATTTCAGTTTCCTTTCTTGTCAGTGTACTCGTAGCTATGTTTCAAGTGCCTATTCCTATTTTATCGTTTATTTTTTATTTAGTATTACGGCATCCCATATACATTTTCTTTTTACTGTTCAGTTCCTCGCCTGTACCCATTTTAAAATTGTTTTAATATTCTTCTGTTTTTTTTTAATCTGTTTTTCCTTTACATCAAATTTTTCTTTCGGTTGTCTCTCCTTTTTCATTGCGGTCGTTTTCCATGTCTTCCGGCCTAATTCTTTTAATTTTTAGTTTTTTGAGCTTTCGTAATTCTACATATTTGCTCCAAGGCATTTTCTCTTGCTTCTGTCATGTGCCTAATTAATATTTTCCTCTGTTCCTGAATCTTCTTCGTATAATCATTATTGATCCAAATGTTTTTCCCTTTAAGGTCTTTTATCGCTTTCATAATTTTCACTTTCTTGTTCTACGATATCATTTCTATCAATACTGGGCGTATATTTTTCTGTTATTGATCTTTCTTTTCTATTTTTCTCACCTGCTGGATTTCTTTTTCTTCCTATTACTTATAACTACTATATTTCGCAATAGTACTCTGATCTTCTGCTTTAACTCTAGTTCCACCTCGTCTTCCATTTCTTCTAATTCTAGCACCACTACTTTCTTCTTGAGTTTCCCATTTTCATTATTGTTTCAACTTCCCTCGTGCTACATGGATATTATCTAGTTTGGTTCCATTCCTTCGGTTCTTAATTCTAAGGTGTTTAACTTTGGCATTTATATACCTATTTAATACTTCTTCTATAATGAATTGGACTTATTATCTATTAAATTGAATAAATTTAAATAGATCGCCTTTATTTCTTGTAGGCACATACAATTTTTGTCACCTTTATTTACGGCAGTGTTCAGATATCATTTATCACAGTTAACGTGTCCGGTTCTTCCTCCTTCCTCATTTAATCGCACGACCTTGCTAGCCCGCTTGCTTATATCATTGTTTGCTCTATAACCTCAGCTTACTTTGTTTATTCCTTAATTTGCGATCCCACTCCTTTTTACCTTTTTAAATAGTTCACCACACAAACTCAGCACGCCCACCGACGCCAACTCGTGGCACATAGTTTTGTTGTTTTAGAAGCGGGCTGAACTAGAGATGTAATAAAGACGTAGATGAAATTATGTTGGAATATGAGATTTCTAACAATTTTTTGTATAACAATACAATAAAGCATTGAAGTAAGCACAAATGTTTTGGTAGAATAATAAAAATAAAATACGAAGTAGTTTGGAAAAATAGAGGTAAGTAGTTAAAGATTTTCTGTGAAAATCACGATAAAAGTAAGGAAAATCATTGTTTGGTTGTTGGTTAAGGTGCGAAGAGAAAAGAAACAAAAACGTTTATTTTTGATAACATACTTAAATCCTGAAACGTTTTCTGATATAAAGCGTTTGTTTCTCTAGTTTCATGTCCGATAAATTCCTTTGTTAAAAGCTAAAGTACCATTAAGATATGATTCTGAAAGCTGATTGACAAAATTTTAAAAAATTTAGCGACTTCCATGTTTTGCTTTTACTATGTATAACATAAAAATTTGTTAATCCCCTCTCACAATTTGCTTGTTTTTCAAATTCCAGATGCGTCAGAAATATTACACATTCATTTGAAAACTGTTTAAAAACAGACACTTTGCATAAAATAATATATTATTTCAGGCTAAATTCAGGGAGAATTTAGGTTAAGAAACATCAAAATTTTAATTAAGGAGACCTAATTTTATGTAATCACTTAAGTTTTGTATAATTTAACAGTTTAAAATACATCACGATGCTATCTTCTCTTTTCAAGGATTTTGGTAGGCGTTAAAACCGCATCTACATAAATCTTAAAAGCGATGCTTTATGTTAAGTAAACTTTGAACTATGTAGTTTCATTATTTACATTTGTGAAATTTTGTATTGCTTCAAGAAACTTCGGGGTTAAAATATGTAGTTTAATTTAGACAATTACATTTTTACCTTAGATTTGAGAAAACGATTTTTGTGCAAAAAGACCAGCAGATTTTGAAGGGTAATAATTATAAAATTTCATGTTTGTAATATCCAAAATTTAGTCTTTCATTAATGCATTTTCAAATTATTTATGGAGTTAAATGTAATGTATTAGCTGCGGAATAAAAATTCTTTAAATATAATTAATCGGTTGTGAATTCTAAAAACGAACAGTATTAAAAGCTATTTTTATCAGGTAATCCGACCGGATTTACCCTCATATTAAAAACAAAATCTCCCTAAAATTATCGAGTTCAACATCTCCATCAATGCCATCACACGTTGATTATGTAAATTGGTATCATCCCGGATCAAATTTTCTACTTTTATAAAACCGCCAGTAACGTCATTGATTTTTAATTAGAAATTAATGGGCTACAAATAATTTCCGTTAAAATCGGAAATGATATTTCCAAAGGGATCCCTGACGAGCTTATTAATATAAACGAATTAATTTAATTACAGCTACTTATATTTTTAAATTTGACACTATAAATAAATCTTTGTTTTAACTTTTGGGGTTGTTACTCGAGCGAAAAAAGGAAATGAAAATAAAATATTTGTCATTTCCGAACTGATAAAAGTCAGCGGAATTTTATTCTACAAGGCTAATAATTTTTCATCTTTCGTTAAAGTTAGAAAAGGCGTTTCTTGGGAAAACTTTATCGAAGCCGTAGTTTCCTTGGGAATAAGTCGGTGCTGAATTTATTCAAAGAATGGTAGCCGTTTTCTAAATTGCTTAAATTCGCATGTTTCTTTGGCTATGAACATAATTATTCCTGCTGTATCAGAAAATTAAGCAAATTTAATATAGGGTTATATCAGTCTGGTTTATTATCTAAATAGGATCTCTACCAATACCGAACTGAATAGGCTTGCAAAAAATAATACCGGTTTTAATGATATTGCCAGCCTGTTTCAGGGACAAAATACATAAATTTTATAAATTAATGAAAATGTCCTGTATCATCTTTTGAATTTCCCAAAACCCGTATAATTCAAATGTTGTGTCAGACAATGGTTTTCTTGTACCTTAAAACTAGGCCTAGGTAAAATAGCAGGAATTCTGTTGGACCAGAATAATCGTGGATATTTATAACTCGCTTCTGGTTATAAATTAGCACTGTATTCATTTGATGATATTTATAAAGTTGGATGTAAACCATAATTCATTAAAACAAACAAAAACTTACCCCTTTTGGGAACCAACGTGAGCAATTGTTTTACTAAGAATTATTTGAACTAAAATAATTCGGAAGTAAAATCTTTACAAATAATGGGTTGTCTGCGGAGAAAACACGATAAGTTGTGTAAAAAATCCTTTAAATAAAAATATAAGATCAAGATACCCTCGAGAAAAAGGTTGGTGAAAACACAGAAGCCACATTGCAGGTTTGTAAATTTAAGAAATTCAGATTTGCTAGAATTTATTCTTTTTCTCCCCATTTCAAGACGCAAGGGTTAAGCGAAGGAATTCGCCTACGCTGACATTCATTGCGATCCTCTGGAGGATACTGTAGAGACGTTTTAAAAAACGACAGTAAAGATCATTTGATCCGCTAACATAACACTGCAGAAAAACGACCGTTTTCATAATATTTTTATAGGGTAAAAGAGCAATATAATTTTGAACTGCCGTAAGGATTTTAGGAAAAAATCGAGGGAAAATCTACTGAAAAGTTTATTTCTAACAGGTGTCTATGACTGATTATCCACTGCGACTTTTTATAAACATGCCAATCAAAAATATAAGTTAATAATAAGTACGTACCTATACCACATTACAGAATAAATATTTTTAAATTTACCACAATATCCATTTTTAAATATATCCTAGAACCTAAAAATTACAGCTCCAATTAATATAACTCATGAAATGCCTTAAGCGGGTTGTATAAACTATGTACCAATTAAGGGATGTCCTGGGTTTAAGTTCGTCACGTCACGTTATTTAATAATTAAATATGGCGAACTTAAACTCTAGATGTCCACAGCTTAAGTTCCCGATATTTAATAAATTATAATATAACTTAATTAATAATAATTATTAAATAACGTAACTTGACGAACTTAAATCCTGGACATCCCTTATACTGCAACCCCTAATGACTTTTTCCAAAATGTAGTAATAATTATTTGCGCTGGAATTAACTTACCTCCCAAAGCTATTTTAAGTTTTTATTTTAAATTTTTTCATATACCTATCTGAAACACGTATATCTCTAATTAATTTTTGTGAGTCACTAGTGAAATAGTTTCTATATAACAATTTTCTCCTCATTTTTTTGTATAAAACTGATCTAAAGAAAGACCAGGGAGACTTCCACGATGAAAAAAGGAAAATAAAGCAAGAAATCATCTAACTGAAAGAATAAGTCAGACTACTGGAAAGCAAGGTTGAAGCAATACATAGGGAAGAAAGTTCAATTTGTGTTTTAAAAAAGTGTTTGAAAGTAGTAAAGTATAGAAATTTATTGGATAAAACTAGGAACTGAAGTAGAAAAAGTACGAAAGAGAAGCAACAAAGAAGAGGCGACGTCAATGGTGTATTAGCTAAGGTAAAGAAAGACGCGGAAAGACAAGGAGCTGATAATCAAAAGCAAGAGTAAATTGAAAGGTATGGAGATATACAGATACTGCGATATAACGGACACGGAGGAAACGAGTGAGCATTAAAATAAAACACGATGCAGTAAAATGTTTGATTCATACTCTAATAGATTGAAAGGAAAATGCAGGAAGATAACACACACACATACAAGAAAATAAAAAGGAAAAGAACTAATTTTATGAAGAGTCCGAAGGAATGCAAAATATATAGAACACCTGTAAAACTAGACAAGTCGGAAAAATATGAGGGCCAGGAGTCATCAATATTAGCATACCCGACGTTATTAAGTGATTCTCCTCCAACTTTCATCTTCCGCTTCATACAGGGCTTTATTAAATATCGTTTCTGAATAAATGTTAAAGGTAAGTGGTGACAATACACAACCTTGGCCTTCGACTTTGCCTGCGACCTTCTGATTCTAATATAATGCGGATGTATTTTTTATCTATGTCAATATTTTTCAGAATGTCGATTCGTTTTCTATGTTGCATTGTGTCGAAAGCTGAAAAGAGTATCTATTATTCCTGAATTATTTCTAAAGCCAAATTGTGTATTATTATTCTTAGGAATATTTTAAGTTTGTGGCACATTCATTAGGCATTAGTTTTCTTTGGGGTTGTGATAAAAGTAGTTTTCAGCAATACCTCGGCCATTTTTCCACTATCATGTAGGGGAGAGTAGGGATATTTGATCCCTAGGGAGACTTGATCCTCCTTTTGAATTTAGCGCCCAAATAATTTTTATCAAGTTTTGTTGGCAACACTGGTTGTGTACCATGCACTTTTAGTACACAAGTTACATTAGACGACCTAGGTATTGCTTGCTGTGATTTTGTAATAGTTTTTTGTTTTTCTTATGGTCAAAGATCTTTTATGGTAAGTACCATATTTTTAATTACCTACGTATTCTATATAAATAGGACCTAGTTTTTGGTATAGTAGTGGTATTGTGTGGTCTCTCGGGAACATTTTTATATAGTTTGCGCTGCGCTCTTGAGGTTATGTTTTGGTTTATTGCCATTTTAAACATTTAGTGTGCTCTCGGGAGAGTTGATCCCATCTCATTAAGATCAGGGGATCATCTCTCCTGTACCGAGTTTTATTAGTAATAATTTTTTTCGTTTTATGACTCCAATATTCTGTTTCTATTTCAGATGCCAAAGAATTACAAACCTAAAGTTGGTGCAAAGAAACGTGTTCAGTATGACCCCGAAACTGTAGCTGCAGCTATTACTGCAGTGAAAAATGGGGGGTCCTTCAAAGGTACTGCCAAACAATTCAACATCAACGTAATGACACCCAAAAGAATAATTAGAAGAGGAGAAGACCGCTTGCCTGGATTTTAAAAAGCTCAAGTTTTTACCAGTGAAAAAGAACAGCAACTTTCGGAATATCTTATTCAAGCATCTCGCTTAAACTATAGCTTATCTATAAAAAATTCCGCGAACTTGCCTATGAGTTCGCTACGGCAAATAATAAAAAGATTCCTCCATCTTGGGATTTAAAAAAAATTGCAGGCAAGGATTGGACAAGAAATTTTATGGAGAGAAACAACCGCCTGTCTCTTAGAACTCCTGAGCCGACTAGTCTAGCCCGTAGCTCAGCATTTAATAGATTTACAGTGAGCACCTTCTTTGAAAAGACGCGAACTACACTTGAAAAGTATAGGTTTACACCTGAAAATATTTGGAATCTTGATGAAACAGGAGTCACGACTGTTCATAAACCTGTGGAAAATCATTGGAGAGAAAGGTGTTAAACAAGTAGGTAGCAAAAGGAACTTCGGGCGAGAGAGGACAGCTCGTAACAGTTTGTTGTGCAGTAAATGCTTGTGGAAATCATGTTCCTCCCTTTATTATTTTCCCACGTGTAAACTGGCAAGATCGCATGCTGCAAGGTGCACCACCTGGTTCCGCAGGAGCTCCTCATCCATCTGGGTGGAACTTCTTAAAGTATCTGCAACACTTTCAGAAGCATACCAAATGCAGTCCGGACAACAAACAATTAGTTATTCTTGATAATCAAGATAGCCACGTAAATATTGAAGTTATAGATTTTGCTCGAGCAAATGGTCTTATCCTACTAACGATGCCACCACATACATCACACAAGTTGCAGCCACTGGACCGAACCGTTTTCGGACCCTTGAAAACGTTCTACAATTGTGCTGCATCTGATTGGATGACTAATAAGGCAGGAAAAAATTGTACAATATACGACATTCCGGGCCTCCTTGGAGAAGCTTACCCCAAGGTTTTCACTCCAGCGAATATCATAAGTGGCTTCAGAGCATCTGGAATATCCCCATTCAGTTCTAATATTTTTAGAGAAGATGAGTTCTGCTCAAATTTGCTGACTGATAGACCAAACCCTATGGAAGAAACTCTAGATCCTGTTGCTCCAGAATTGCCTAGGCCACGGTCACCTAGTCCTCAGCCCGGGCCATCTGCCCAAAGTCTTCAATCGCCAGTTATGAATCCTAAATCAACAATCGTCTTTCCAATGGAAGTATTACCATTTCCGAAGACCCCACCAAGGGTTGATATGTGAACGAAAGGTTGCAAACGAGGTCGATGTAGGGTTTTGACTGATACACCTGAGAAAGGGGAATTAGAAGCAGAACAAGCAGAGCGTGAAAAGAAAGCTTCAAGAGTAAAGAAGAATTTTACAAAAAAAATTAAAAATGAGGAAAGAAGTAGAAAGCACCAAAAGAAAGAAAAAGAGCAGCCAAAAAGCGATAATTCCGAAGATGAAGAGGTTTGGGAGGCCAGTGACGATAGCTTAGATGACATCGATCCATTTTCAGTTCCCTCGAATGAGAGTGACAACTCTGCAGTGGAGGCGGACGATTTCTTTGAGGTGTGCACTCCTAAAATTGAGGACTTTGTATTGGTTGAGTTTAGCAGAAAGAGAGGAACAACTTATTTTGTGGGGCAAGTTACCGAAATTGACCCAACTACTTCCGAGATATTGATGAACTTTTTAAGGAAGAAAGAGGCACATTTTCACTTCCCAGCAACTAGAGACGAGGGGTTTGTGACAAAAGATGATGTCAAAAAAGTTTTGCCAGTACCTGATGTCAGACGCGGATACTACAAATTTAAAATAAAATTTCCCGATGTTTGTATTGGTTAAACTGCCAAAATTTAATTCATTAAAAATATTCCCATAATTCACCAATTTAATTTTCTCTATAAATTCCCTTAATAAAAGACACATTTTTAACAAAAAGTAAAATAGGGAGACATGATCCCAATGGGATCAACTCTCCCAGCTAAAGAGATCAAGTCTCCCTGATAGAGGGACACTTGATCCCATTTGCAACATAATTGATACGGTTTTCACTCAGTACATAAGCATTCTTTTACGACCAGTTGAGTGTTAACGTTTGGGCTAAGGTTGCTAGAGTAGAATTAATTTTGAAGAAATCAGAAATATCTTTTATGGTAAGAACTACATTCAAAAAACTAAAAAGAGGATCAAGTCTCCTTACTTTCCCCTACGTTATTAAATATAATCAGCTCAGTCAGTGTGGAAATATGTTGATTGGTATACCTCCTACTTATGAATGTTTTCTCAAACATAGGATAATATGTATTTATTTTTAGTTTGAAATACTGTGCTATGTTTCCCAAGAGACAGACTACGTAACACGTGCACCGATGTCTGTATCCATCTTGTACTATCCGTATATAAAATCAGTTCCTTGGGTATATGTATATTGCGCACACTATTATTTCTTCTCTCATTACATAATGACTTCAAAATGAATGAGAATTTGATATGCTCTGACCATACCGACGAAATTTGATGCCTTACATTCAACATTCATGCCTCCGCCTGGTTTCAAACATTCTCATGTCAGGTAAGTTCAAAACGGTTTCCATAGACGTTGAGTTATTTTTCGCGATCCCAATGATGCCTTGTCAATTTATCTAATCTAGTAATTTTATCGATTGTACTTGTCTACGTTGTTTGGTCCACCAATCCAAAGCCACATAAATAATAAAGGGATAAAATGCAACTGATAGGTAATTTTGAGCTCAGTCATGATATTTTACAATATGATCTTCTAGAAATAGAAAATGCCACTAGGGACTTATGAATTGCTTTATTTATACGTCAGTTCTAAGTTAATATGAATCGCTCCCAAGTATTTCTCCTAATATTTAGTTGTATTGTAAAAAACAGTGGAACTGGGCTCGCTAGACTTCTTTTCATCGCACGAAATTATGGTTATTTTGAGGGTCTTATCTTCGATGCCTTATTCTTGGTCCATTTTCCTATAATGCTCTAAATGGTCGTCTGTCTAGCTTGATGCCACAAAGCTCTCCATAATGATAATAGAATAAAATACTCGTGACTGAGTGGTTTATGAAAAATAAAACAGTAATTAAAAATTAAATTTATTTATTAAAGTTCATAATTAGAATTTGCGCATAGCCTTTGGCGCATACGTTATCAGATGTAAATTTGTTTCTTATTATGTCTGATATGTTGCCCATTCATATACTAACATATTATATTCATCCTAAAAGTATTTGGGTAAAATAAGTTATAAAACTATGTAATTGCTGTAGGTCGAATCCCATTTAAAACTATTAGTGGGGGCGAATTTCTATATGTCCTGCTAATAAAAATACATCCTGTAAGGGTTTAAAATAATCAGGGTGAGGCTAAGGTCTCATGTACTAACAAATATAAAATGAAAATTTTTTCTCTCGCAAGTCTAATAAGGGTGTCTTACAGTGCCTTTACCAACATTGTTATTACTTGACGTAGTGATACTTTAGTGTTTCATATAATACTAACCATGGTACATTGGACTGCTTACCAGTGCTGATATGGCGATCGAGCAATTCAAGTATCAAGTCCCAGGTTTATGTAGGTAAAACCTAATCGGGTTCCGTACTCTTGGTATGTGACCCAATACTTGCTAAACTAGTTCTTACTAATCTACATAGTTAAGGTAAACGTATTTCTAACACTTGCTAAAATCTACCAACTTAAATATAGGCAACATACAACTAGACACCGTAACATCATTAAAATACTCTTAGGATGTTTAATAAACAACAATTTCTACAACACATAAGAAATTATAGTATGAATTGAGCAAACAAGGAGTGCTTTCATCAAAATGAAAAAACTGTTGTGCAATAACGGAATTAATCTAGACTTGAGAAACAGAAACAGAGATATAATCAAAATGACTAAATGCTACGTTTTTCAGTGTAGCTACATGGATTAGAAAGTTGGACACTTACAAAATATAAGTGTAACAGGATTGAGGCTTTTGAGTTATGGATATATCGGAGGATACTAAAGGTACCATGGACAGATTGCTATAATCACCAATATGGAAATACTACGAAACGTAAACAAAAAATTTCGAGATCTTAAAACATATTTTGGAAATGCCATGCGGCACGACAGATACCGGACCATACAACTGATAATGCAAGGGAAGATTGAGGGCTTAAAAATCTACGGGAGTGGTGTGGAAAAAGCACCACAACACTATTTAGATCTGCAGTATCAAAAGTGCGACTAGTCATAATGATAGCTGATCTCCACTAAGAGGAGAACCAACAGAAGAAGAAGAGGCTGACTCAGCCTGGATTCTTAGAAGATACCATCCATATCTTGGGAAATATCGTCTCGGGACACTCAGGAACCCTAGGTAGTTAAACCGGTGACTCTTTAAAGCAAGGTACAAAATCCTCATTCTTCGGTTCAGAACATGTTACGAGAATATAGAATATACTTATCTTCAATTAAATAATTCATTAAAAGCTGGACGAAAAGAAAAGATAAGCAGTGTTGATTAAACAGTTCAAGTACTTTACACGAGAAACTTTAATTAGACCACCAAGTATTAAACAACTAAGGAACTACTCAAAATATATAGGTATTAGTTTAGAACCATAACAAGCCTTCTGACGGGAAATCTTCCTGTTAAGAAGAAGCATCCAGTATAACTTTGGGTATACGTCATTGATAAATTATGACATCATATTAGGCAGTGTTGTCACATGTGACTGAACAAATCTCCATTTACAGGTTTTTCCCAATCAGTTTTCATTGAATTTATCACAGGCAGTGTAGTCGAGTCAATAAAGGTTTTTACTTCTAAACCCTCAAAAACGTATACCCAAAATTATACTGGATACCCATGCGAAATTGAAGTATTTCAGAAATTTTACTTGGCAGATTATGTCAAATAGAACCCAAGACTGCAATGCGAAGCATCGACTTGCGGAAGACATAGTGTATAGGAAAAAATTAGGCTTGACCTCTTTCTTGCTTTATCCCTCTCTCTCTCTCTCGCTCTTTGTTTCTCCACCAAAAAGCAACAACAAGAAGAGTAAGTACTGGATTTTAGTGACAAACTACTACATTTCAACCAGTAAATTCTATTAAGCTTGGTTTTGGCCTTGAGTTTGGCTTGAATACCAAAAGGGAAAAGAATTTTTTCTGTAGCTATTGATTGGATAGGATTATTATTACTGGAAAATATTATTAGTTAGAATACCTGCCAATTTATTTAAGCCGATCCACAGTAAAACACAAAACTTACTCATAGCCGCATTATGTTACGTCGGCAGCATAGGGGCGAAATCAGATTACATTTATTTATTGTGAAGTTTATGGTAAAATTTTTCGAGCCTGGCTCGATTCGTAAAAATGTAAAGTAAAAGAAGATTGCCCACCCGTAATTTAAAGTGGCCAATATATTCCAAAACCTCCCTGTGATTGTTTAGTAGGGGAGGACATAGTAATTCGCTATTAATTATTTCCCGGTGGCACATTCCCAGATGTGTTTATCCTCTGAAATTGGTGTAAATATTTGTACACACTTAGTGTTTGTTGTAGTAATATATGAACAAAGTTCATGAAACTCCGATTAATCAAAAGTTTAAAAAGTTAGTTTTCAGTAATACTCAGTGACATCTTTTCTTCACTGTAATTTAAAAACATGGGTGATATTTTAATTAGCAACCTTTACTGGTAAATTAAATTGGTTTTACTCTAAATTTACATCTTTACTAAGCAGTCCTTGATTAAACCTCTAGATGAAGTCCATTTTTCTTGGAGGCTTGGTTTTAATACATAAATTGCTGCCGACATAGGTTGTTTTTGATTACATACGTTAGTTATTAAAATGAAGCCGCGGAAGCTTGACGTCGATAATATGTTATCAGATATGTTATTAAAGGATGAAAAATATGAACATGATATTTATAAATTACTGTAGGGCATCCTTATATTTTTAGTTAATTTTATATTTTACACGCAGCATGTCTGAAGCAATATTATTATAAACGAGAAAACATACTGCACATAAAAATTCACAAGATTGAGGAGGCAAAATTGTGTGACACAGTAAAAAACGTGGGCGATCAAAAGAAAGAGCTTCTTTAAAATGGTAAAATGTTATCAAAGAGATTGGAATCGACGGATGCCGTTATTCTTGATGATTTATAAAAAGGCAGCCCCACTAAACTACCGAAAAGGTTTCAGTAAGCATTACTTTCAATCTAAAATCCTATTTATCATTTGAATTGACCTTAAAAACTAAATTTGAAAAAATGTTTTTTGCGGCGTTCATTTTTCAGTTTCACAAACAATTTTACGTAAAACCAAAGAGCAGTATTTATACTGCTCTTTGGTAAAACGTAAAATTTTAAAGTAAACGAAACTAAAAGTGAAAGCAGAATTATATTTTTGGTTGTTTAAATAAATTTAAAGGAAACCTTTTGGTTCCTCACTTTCGAAGTTATGAATAATGAAATATAATAAACGTTTATGGCATTAAAAAGAATTTTATGCATGATTTAATGAAAATTTTGATAGAGGGCGAAGAGTTTTCAAATTGATTGACGTTTTAGCAATAGCTGAAACCTTAATTTAACGAAGTTTATTCAACAGAAAATTATTTTACGACACAATGCTTGGTTTGGTGTCCGTATCAGCTACGAGATCTCTCGGTTTATTATAAATGAAAATCAATTTGAATGTAGATTGTTGAACTTAAACTAGAATATATCTTACTAACTATCCTTGCTAAATAAATACTTTAGTTTGTAAATTAGGAAATATAATTCTAGTTCAACAACAATAAATAATAATTTTTCAGTAAAAAATATTCAACTTCTAGTTTTCATACAAACTAACTTGTTGATATAAACTTACTAATAGTAGTCTATGCTAATAGGATTTTATTAGTACTTCTAACCTTAAAACATTTGCTTTAAAAAAATGGTTTACACATATGGATTTAAGTTCTTCGGATTTTACTAGAAATAATCATTTCATCAGCTAAATGCAACATTCTACGGATGAATAAATTATTGGAATACGATACAAAACACTCGCTTCCTTTTAGAACACGATTTGAATGTAAACACTGGAAGTTTAGGGCGTCTTTACTAATTAGGGTCTTAGAAGGGTGGAATATTTGAATTAATTATGCCTACTTGAAGGGTTGAAGGGTACTCATTACAATGACTGTAAAGTCGACTTAATTTCTCGTGAATATAAATTTAGTGGTAAATCAGCGGTTGGTGGAATTATTAAGAATTAATTTCAGGGAGTTTATGCATTCCATTTGAGCTAATTTTGGCATATACAGGATGTGTCAAGAAGTGTGCATCATGTGAGAGTTTCTTTTGTTATTTGATTCAGTGAAAAATAGATTATGGCAGACGATTCTAGTCGCGGAGCTGAAAGGTCGCAATATCTTAGTGAAACTAGTTGATAGTGCACTGCGTCTTATCAAACTACATTTTCAAATACGATTTTTAACTTGTGAGTATAAAGCCAACAATAATAACTGAGTGAAACAAACATTAATTTTCAACCCTACGGGGTTGAATTACGAACAAAAACATTGGAAACTACCACTAGCACAAAGCGAAAAATAGATCAACTAACACCCCCATTAAATGAGGTCGCCAAACGCCGATTTAATTAATAACAATTCATACTACCCATTAGCAACGCAAAACATGAGCGAAGATGACACAGCACCGGTAAATCAAAATAAGCAAAAAAAAAACAATTAAAATACCACCTATATTTATCCATGATGCTAAAATTCACCAAGGGATAATAAAGGATATTAAAAAAAGCGCTGGAGAAAGGGAATGCATCAGGCAATAAGTACCTCAAAGTTAACTTAAGATCGTCCAATTTCACAAATTCCGCAATCCAAATGACAGACCCATGTCGGTAGTTATTAAAAAGGTCCCAATATCACTAACAGACGTTGAAGTTAAGAACGAATTACTAACTAAGAAATTACCTGTTCAAAGCGTAACTCAACTCTTAAACAAAGACAACCATCCAATGCCGATATGCGTAGTTATTCTAACAGCAAACGATAATGCTAATGACATTAAAACTATTTTCACTCTATTATAATTGAAGTACGAAAAAAGTCAAGTGACATACCATCATGTCATAAGTGCCAAATATTTGCGCAGCCAAGCCAAAGTGCGTAAAATCTAATGAAGATTACCTTCCCAATTCTTGTACAAAAATCCCCAGTCCTTCGAAATGTGTACACTATGGAGGAGACCGTCTCTCTAGCTACAAAGGCCGTCCCCATCATCTGGAACTACAAAAACAACGGCGCCAACGAGAAACCGCAACTCACTGCCATAACAACCCACAGCAACTCCAAACATGAGGTATAGTTAAGCAGCACCAGATCATCGTCCTCAAATAGATCAAACACCTGAATCAAAACCCCACCCTTCCAAACCTCCTCTACTGATTCAATCCTACAGTTCATTAAAGAATTAATTACTGCATTTCTTCCTGAAATAAAATCGTTGCTAATACCACACTGAATGCCTAACATTATCAATGGATAACCAACCCCCAGCTAACAGAAATTAACAATCCTAAATTGGAATGCCAATGGCATAACTGCACAAAGATTCATATTTATTCCATTTGAGCAAGATATAATGTAGATGTAGCGGTAATCACCGAAACTCACCTATCAGAAGGCGAAAAATTTAAAATTAGTGGCTATCGCGTCTACCGTAGGGATAGATCCATAGGATCAGCACCCCTATTAAAGCCGACGCACTGAACCTCGAAACGGTAACCATTACCATCAATACCTCTAACTTCAAATTACAGCAGCCTACACACAACCTAATAAGCCGCGTTTGGAAACCGGCATTTTGAAATCATTTAATACATCGATAACGACTTTAGTTTGCCGCGTCAATAATCCCAATGGTAATAAGCTAAACAATTTAACCGCAAAGCACAGGCTGCAAGTATTAGCACCAAATGAATACACCTATTACCCTTATAGAAACGACCATCAACCTGATATCCCGGACATTGTGATTTCAAAAAATGTGCATATTTCAATCCAATAAACTATGATACACGAACTAAACTTAGACCATCTCCCAGTAACTTGTAACATTCACCTTCATTTAGCCAACTCATATACCATTGCATCAGTGTCTCGATAGAAGAAGCAACTAGACTTAAGGGCAGAAGAGGAGCTAACAACCCGAATGTCCCACCAGCGTACACATTAGAGCTCATTAAACAGAAGAACCAGATAAGAAGACAATGGAATAGGACTAGAAACCCCTTATTTAAAAATCAACTCAATAACCTTAGTCATCAAATTAAACGAGAACTAGATAAACACAGAATATACACATACAATAAAAGTATTGAGAACCTAGAAGCAAGCAGAGAATCACCAAAAGAATCATTGGACAAAGAAGAAGTAATTCCCACAATAAAAACACTAAATAGTTCCTATTCTTCAGATGATGATAAAAGTAACGTCTTTGCAGAACACCTCGAAGCCACTTTTACGCCCATTATTTCCGAGGATAACAGATCCAATGCACACAGAATTACTTCCCACTTAGAAAGGCATTTACCAACCATAACTGATTTTTATGAACCTACATCTCCGCCTGAACTTAGAAAATACTTGCAACTACTGCCGCTAAAAAAGCTCCGGGCCATAGCCTCGTTCCAAATGTGGTGCTAAAATACTTAACAAAAAATCATCTGTCTACCTTGCCATATTATATAATGCCTATATAATATGAGATTGGGATACATCCCCAGAAAGTGGGGGGTCCTATTGTATTGCCAAACCTGGAAAGAAAAATCAAAATGCAGTTCATACCGTCCCATAAGTCTTCTACCGACATTGTCTAAACTCTTGGAAAGAGTCATTCTCAAACGCCTCAATAAAGTGTTGGACGAACATCAAATAATTCCGCTATTCCAATTTGGATTCCGCGAAGGGCATTCAGCAGTTCAATAACTACAAAGGATTGTTGAAATTATAGAAGGAGGATATGAAAGCAGACAATACACCGTAGCGGCCTTCTATATATCAATCATCATTCAGGCATTTGATAAAGTGTGGTTAGATGGCCTAAAACATAAATTACTTCTGTTACCTATCCTTAAATACCTAATAGCAATCGTATTTTTTTTTCTTAGAAAATAGATCATTTGCAGCCAGAATAAATAGCTCAATTCTAATACCAAACACATCTACGCAGGGGTTCCGCAGGGAAACGTGCTAGGTCCTACACTATTCACATGGGCGTGCCGTCGATGGGTGCAAACGTGTGCAAGTAACACGGGCGGCCACATAAAAGGGGCGGCCGCGGGCCTTAAAGCAAAAAAATACAAACAAAACTATTATCTGCAATCCCCGTAATCCAGTTATAAATTAATTGGTCGATTTACGGATTTACCACAATTCGGGAAAGATCAAAAACCGAGAAAAAAATAGTAAGTGCAGGTTGCCGTGTTGCCGACTATCAAGCACGCTGGATTGTACATGTGTTCCGGCCGGCTTGCATCTTCGGCGGCTGCTTTTGGCGGAAGCCGACACAAATTGAATATTTAATATAATATAAGAGGAAAAATATCTAAATTCTAAATAGTCATTTACGTTTTCTTCTTCATTACGGCAGCGTCGGCAGCATTACACAGTTAATGTTAATTAATTAAGTGATTAGAAAAAAGGGTAAGTAATTAAAATTATTTTCTATTTTTGTTTTCACATTTCACTATTAACTACAGTGGAAATGTCGAAAAATTAAAAAAAATTATTTTTATTACATTAGTCCAATAGCTCGTTACCGCGTTTTTTCCATTGTTATATTGAGATAGACTTTCCTTTCATAATTTTTGACGAAAATGAACACTCTATCTCAAACTAAATTTATTTTGCAGAATATGACGATGTCTTAATCTTTACGAGCACAAATAAAAAAAGTGACTTTCACAAAATTGTCTACTGCAATAAAAAGTCCAAAGAATGGTATTTATATCTAAAATTTAAGACAACAACTTTTGAAGTAGATGTGCAATATTGAAATTTGCACACCAGCGGCCAAATGTACCGGCATGCCCTTGACTACTTAATATCTACCTGCACGATATACCCAATTCAGGTCGAAGCCAAATGGCACTGTTTGCAGATGACACAGCCATATTCTCACAGAATGACGATCTCCATACAGCAATAGATTTCTTACAAACTGTAATAGATACTCTTGATGATTGGATTAAAAAATGGCGTATAATACTAAACCCAACCAAGTGCGCCGTTTCGCCGTTTGAAGTTTACGCTTTTTCGGAAATTCTCGGCTGAGTAGTTCTCAAGTCCGAGATTGAGTTTCGTCTATAAGTACGGTCATTAGACACTAATTAGTTAACATGGAAATATCACATCAGTTCAATACTTAACGAAGGGTAGTATAACCGCTTAAGGCTGCTGTTTCCACTAAATTAACAGAGACACCTCGCTACGAACAGATTGTACTCTTCTGTTGTATAAATCGCTTGTTGAGTAAAACCAACTATAGAAAGCTGAAAGTGTACCAAAATAAGATCCTACGCATTTCAACAAATATTGTTAAATGATTTCTGTTATGTTTTAAATGTTAAATGTTCACCAGAAAGGTAGCAAGAAGGGGTTGCTTTTGAAAATTCGAAAATATTTTCAAGGACATTCGTTTAAGACATATAAAACATTTTTGAACTAACTTTAAAAGATAATTTAGCGTTAAAAATTATTATAGAGATGTGTATTTTGTCTCAGTTGCTTATTGTGTATTTTGTAGTATTATTTTTGACAAAGAATTGTCTTTCTAAAAACTCGAAATTATCAACGATTTCTATGTATTTGGATTTTTGGTACACGCTGTATTTAAACGCCTTGAAAAGCAGCTAATATTTTTAAAGACTTTATCACTCTATAATAATTTTTAAAGCGGTCGAATATCGCCGACTTCATATTCCAGTAAAGTTTGTTGAAAAGGTACACAACGTACAGAAAATCCTTAAACTTTGCTATAAATTTCATTTGAAAAATAAACAGCAATTCTATTAAATTAAATTAAACCATAATCCTCTCAGGAGAATTTTACAAGGTTTCCATGTGAGTATAGAATTACGAGAAAATTTTTGAAACCGCCGTAAACTTAGGTTTCTTTAATTTCCCGTTATTGTAAAGTCTTCCGGTTTAAATTCAAACCTGTAGTCGTAATTTGCACTCTAATAAAACGCTTCTAAGGAACGAAAGAATTTATAGGTAAAATTAATTTTACGAAAGTCCCTTTAATTACCTTTAAATGTCCTTTCATCGTATTAAACATTTCTTAATTACGTTTTTATCTGAGTTAGTAACAACCTTTATCTTTTATTTTACTCGCACATGTTTATCTGTAAATTACAGGTCTTAAAGTTAAGTGGTTCGCTAAAGCTTTAACTGTGATCAGGGTTTTCGTACACAGATTGCTTTAGTTTTGTTTTCTTATGAAGTAGAAGGCGGTTAAGTACCCCAGGAATTCTTTAAATTAGGAAGTTGTTCCTGTGTTTTTTATTTCAGATTCGAACAAGGTGTCAAAGATATTTAATACTTCAAGTATTGGAAATTTCATATTTTGAATTATGAGTAATACTAACTTTAATTACAAAAGTCTGTTTAGCAACTATTTAAGTATGAAATAATTAGTCGAAATTAAGGATCGCAAAGGACGAGAAATTTTCAATTGTTATACATATGTATAATTTTTTAAAGTAGAAAATTGCAGTTGTATATTTTAATGGAGGCACATTTAATTCGTTTCTGTTGCTCACACCATAAACAATGTTATAGTGCATTTGCTTAACAAAATATATCTCAAACTTATATAAATCATGAAAAAATTTTGGTTGTTTTTATATTGCTTATCTGTGAAAATTCAGGGAAATGCTGAAAATACAACGAAGCATCTTTAAACACTGAATACGGTCACCTGATTTATGATTATGAATGTATTTACCTACTAAGATAATATTTTGATTACTTACTCTGACGTTTCTACGCTGTCTTCGGAGAGTTGGCGAATAGGAGTGTAAATGGTGATCGTTAAAGCAGGAATGCCCCATCCTAGAAGCAACATGCAACGTAATAGCCGGACTTCAGATATGAAGGCAGATACCAGCACCGTATGTAGATAAAGGCCTTCACAAAGCATCCACGAGTAATTAGATAATAGGAAGTAATATAGTACCACGTGGAGAATGCGACACCATAACTGTAAATAGAAGAGAAATATTTTGTAATTAAAAATTATAGGTTGGTGTTTTTTTGCATTAGTTGCTTTATCTACTTAAGATCAGTACACAGTGATTAGTAAGTAACCAAATTCTTTATAACAAAAAACGCCTAGTTTTAATTCACGGCATACTTAAATTTACGGTTTAAAAATGTATGTGACTGTTTAATTACTCATTGAAGAAATGATTAGAAACCAAGTTTTTAGCAAAGTAACAATGGTGATCAATCCGAGTACTTACGTTTATGACTATGTTGCTAGGTTAGAAAGAAAAGAATTTTTGTGTCTATCTCGTAATTGACCATTTGGGTAAAAAATCTGAGACTTTCCAGTTTCAATAAAAGCTACCCCAATCAAAACACAAACTACCATAATAATTAAACTTAAAAATATAAGTTTTGATTAGAGTTAAGATGATCATTGTTATGGGGTAAGAATATTAATTCAATCTAAGACATGCACTTTCTTCTCTGTATTTTCGCAATTAAATTAAATGTAAAGCTTGCTTTAAAAGTTTAGGATGAAGGTGAACTAGAAAACATTTATAAATGTTTAAGTCACACCCAATAAACGTGCTTGAAAACTATATACATTATATTAAATATTATGTGGAATTTAAGTCATCTTTGATATCCGTTACTTTTATTATTTTTATGTCATTGACAGTTATTTTAACATCTTTTAAAAATAAGCAGATTGTAATTGAAAATATTTCAAAAAGAACATCTTGTGTTGTATCAACTGTTTTTTCTTAAGTTACTAAATATTGCCCTTTTTTGAAAATTTGCTTTCATTGCAATTTGTACAAACGCTAATGACATAAAAGTAATAGTAGTAAGAAGACTTAAATTTTCCAGCAACCGCTATCCCAAGACTTTTTGATCGTAATATTATATATTTAATATAAGAAACTGAAGAATATTCAAACATTCTTTTGATATAAAATATCTTACAAATTAGATATTGTAAAGGAGCGCAAGGTCGGAAAAACTAAATATCCGTTAATAAAGACAAAGAGACTAATTGCTAGATTTTTTTACTTTAAGCTACCATATGTGCAAACACTTGTAGTATGTAGTATAGGAATTATGTAGATTAGTTAAGAAATATATATTCAGTAATTCGAAAAGTTTCGTTGGACGGCTAATTTATGTTTCCTTTGCAGTCGTTTTAATTATTTTTCAGGCCACGTCTTTGTAGGGCCGGTGTCCGAAAAGTGTGCTGAGTTATTGGTGCTTAACCATATGCATTCAAGCGTGTTAGGGCAGTGAAGTCCCAGATATTGGGAATCTCAGTTACACAACATATGTAGCTATAAATCCCGCAGAATTATGAAAGAATTTATTCCTATGGGAAACTTAGTGTTATGCCGGGTTTAATACAAAACCGGTCAGCCAATCACGGCTAAACTTCAGTTTGGAGTTCAATCTGATTTGATAAAAGGAATCCTTTCTATTAGTGGGTTGTCCAAAATTGTGGTATAAATACATGTGATCACAGGAGCAAAAGGATTCCCCTTTCATGTGTATGAGTGGTAGCTTGGGTCTTATCCCTCGGCACCTGCAATTCCTTAACCCTTTCATTTGTACGAGTGCTAGCCTGGGGTCTTACCTCTCCGTACCCGCAATTCCTTAACCCGTTTCCATTGGTACGAGAGCTAATTCGGGATCTCACAAATCTCGTGAGGCTCCTGCAATAATCCTTAACCCTTTCCTTGCACGAGTGCTAGTCTGGGATCTTACCAATCTCGATGGGCACCGGCAGAACTCCTAAACCCTTTTAATACTACGAGAGGGCCCTATTCGGTGCCCACGCCCTTGGTTATTTATATCGTTCTTTTTCAGGAGATTCGCAGCCAAAACACCTACTTCGGGTACGGACACCCGCCTTACGATTACCACTTGTTGTTAACGATTGCTGTTCAGTAATATCATTGTCTCTGTTAATAAAGCTTAAAGTTGTACTCTGACTTGTGACTTTTCTTTCCTACCCTTTATCAAAGACATCGGGGTTACAAATACACAACAAAAACAAACGAGGGTCCAAAGCTTCGCGGTTTTTCAATAATTACTGAAAAGCTGAATTTTCAACACCCCGCATCGTTACAATATGAAAAGTAAACATTTATTATATTAACGTGGGAGATAAATTAGAATCTAAAGAAGTGGTTGCTCTGAAAGGTTAGTTGAAAACCAATGTTTTTGGGTAAAACTTTTAATGAGGTGAATTCTTCCAACATATCGTTGTTTTGAATACGAAGTAAAACACTCCACACATCACAATGTTTGGTATGATAAAATTTCCTACCAGAGGTGGAAACCCCTCAGATCTTCTTCTTCTTCTTCTTTAGCAGCCTTTAGCAGTCCACTTCTGGACATAGGCCTCCTCTAGAATTTTCCACTCCATTCTATCTTGTGCCAGTCGGTACAATTTACTTTCCGCGTTTTTCTTCACGACGCCTATCCAACGTTATTTTGGTCTTCCAGCCTATTTAGTATTGGTCGCCATAGTGCCACTCGCTTTGTCCATCTGTCTTGTTTTTGTCCGGCGACACGTTCTGCTCATCTCCATTTTGAATTTGGGATGGCCATTATCACATCTATCACTCCCGTTCTTTTTCTAATCTCTTTGTGCGTTATACGGTCTCTGACGCTTATTTCCAGCATACTTTCCTCAATGACTTCCTGTGTTACTCTAAGTATATTAGCAGATTTTACAGTTAGAGAAATCGTCGACATGCCGTACCTCATTACAGTAATTATGCAGGTGGCAAAAACAATGTAGCGATTCTTTAGCATTGGCCGTAGTTTACCTGCAGCTGCCCTTCTTTCTTTTTGTGTGTCTTGTATTCGTGTATAGCCAATCTGCTCGGAACTGCCTTTAGGCATTACTTCATTTCAGACGGCTGTGTCATGTGTGTGTTACTACGTGTGTAGTGGTCTTGTTATTCTATCTCATAGACCAGTCTTCCGAGTAGAGCACAGTTAATTAAGTCCAACTGTGAATGGTCTCACCAGGCGTAGTACCGATCCCAGAGGCCTAAGAAAAAAATCCCACCAACGCAGGGATTCGAACTCGGGACTTGCAACATGCAAGCCTAACCCTCTTACAACTGAGATACCTGGCTTCCCACCTGCAGCTGCCCAGGTCATGCGGACAGGTGTCTTTTAATCTCGGCATTTTGATTTTCTGTGTAGAGTTTTATTAAATATTCAAGTAGACGTATTCTGTAACATTTTCGATGGGCATCCCGTCAAATTTAGGGGGATAGGATCTTCCAGATTCATTGAGAGCCCGATTTCTGTGGATGCTATTTGGAGTTCGTCCAACATACCCTGTAGTTCCTTTATGTCATTGCTGACGAGCATAATGTTACCTTCGAAGCGGAGATGGTTTAGGTATCGACCATCGATGTTTATGCCTTTGTTTTGTCATTTGAATTTCTTGAACGCCTCTTCCAACGCAAGGGTGAACAACTTCGGTGAAATTTTGTCCCCTAGTCTTACTCCCTTTTCAACACTATTTTGTTCGTTAATTGATAGTTTGAGATATTTACTTGAAGTACATAGGAAGTTCTCATTCCGCTGAGCCTAGTAAAGTAATGTGCAATTTATTAATAAAAAACATTTATTTATAAATTTTCAAAGTATTTCCCTCCACAGTCAATGCATTTTTGCATCCGTGAAAACAAGAAAAAAACCTCAATCGTTCGAGCAGCCGTGCGTGGCGGAGCATTATCCAGAGGTTACGTACCTTAAAATTTTTGTGTAAAATGGTGTTAATTTCTTTCACACCAATCTTTAGAGTTGCTTGAATACTCCTTACAGTAACATGCCGGTCCTCTTCAATCATGTTCCCAACAAGATCAATATTCTTTTCGGTAACGGCTCTTTTTGGCTTAGGAGCTCGAAAACTGTCATTTAAGGAAAGTCGACCACGTTGAAATTCATTGTACCACCGCTTTATGCTAGCTAAAGAACACGACTTGTTACCAAATACTCCATTGATTTCCTCAAAATATTGTTGACGGTTTAAGCCACGTTTGAAATTGTAAAAAATTATAGCTCGATAATGTTCTCTGTTTAATTCCATGACTTCTTGCGAAAATGATTACTTTAAGCTTATGTGTTTTAATTTAAATATTTATCAACCGTCACTGTCATTAAACTTGTAAACAACTAGTTTCCACTGACAAAATTTGTTGCAAATTTTAATAGCCCTAATATAGATAGGCTCAGCGGAAAGAGAACAGCACTCGTATAATCGGTAAAAACAATACATTCCATGCTCTTGATAGTAGAATATTTGCATATAAATTAACACATTTAGTTTGAGAAAACATAATTAAAGATTTTTACTGTACGCTTATTTTTTCCTTTGGAAACCCTTGCATTGGCAAAAACAATTAATTTGACATAAAAGCAAAAAAATGTAAACGTAATTACAGTACATTTAATTAATGTTTGGATAACTGTACTTAACACTATATAAATTCATTTTCGTTTTAGCTGCTTTTTCTGTCCCTCCATTAACATTAAATATTTAAAAGAGGAATTTGTGGCAATTACAACGCCTACCTAAGTTTTATGTTTAAATACAGCTCTTAGTAACGGCCTTTGAAAGCACCTATGTTTATTTTTTAATATTTGCAGATGCCTTATTAAAGAGTTCACGAAATTGTTGGTTTTTACGATTAGAATAAATATGAGACAAAAAGTTATCAATTACTTTTGTAGGCGAATCAGTAATTTTCAGATTGAAGTAACTGTAGATGGTACTAGTAGAAAAAATAGTTTTAATACCATGCAGACAGTAAACCATGATTTATTATATTTTTAGGTTTCATGGATTATACATTTGGTTTTACTTATTGTGCAGAAATAATGTTTTTGTAAAGTAAAATCAGCGAATTAATTACCTTTATGTGACACGTTATTAAATATATGAAAATTATTCCATTAATAATTGGATTTATGATTTACAACATTATTTACATGAAAATAAATGCCTCTGGCGAATACAATTTAATTAACAATCATTCATCTGCGTGAAATGTTTATTGAAATCATCACGCAGTTAGACATTCTTTTATGTAATATTAATATATGTATTTAACAAAAATATTCACATTTTTCCATTTCAAGATTTTATAATTAAGAGAGTCTTGTAATTAGATTTGTTAATTTTAAGTGCTCCAGCGGCTAATTATTATTTAATCCGTGAAATTTTAAGTAAAATCGATACATAATTAAATTTAAACTTGAGTAATGGCCTAATTTCGTCTTTATATTTCTGCCTAAAAGATTATTACCTGGTTACTCATCACTTTGTCAAATTATTCCAAAAGATGTACTCTTTGGTTATCTTTGCTTGAGGACGTAAGCCTGACATTATTTTATATGTCAAAAATACCCAATAAGAGCTAACTGCTTGCTGCAAACAAAATATAATTTCGATAATTTAAAGAGATTTAATTCAGGCCTGACTTGACTATATTTTCTTTTTTTACGACAAAATTAACTAAAAACTGAGAAAATTATTTATCCTTTTTCTCACATCTGAAAGGAGTTAATTGAAGTTTTATATAAAGTATATGTTTACTGCAAAGGTTTCCGTATAAACGTTTGTTCAGTTTGACAATAACATGTTCAAAGCTCAGGACCGAGAAAATGTTCCCTTTTAAAATATTAAATTGCAATCAATAGTATATGCTGTACCTTAATAAGAACGTCATATGAAAGCTTGAAACTCAGTAACAAAGGCTCATGTA
Source organism: Melanotus villosus (assembly GCA_963082815.1). Lineage (NCBI taxonomy): Eukaryota > Metazoa > Arthropoda > Insecta > Coleoptera > Elateridae > Melanotus > Melanotus villosus. Next base: position 41,945,981 of record OY720422.1, read on the forward strand.
GGCTAATACAATATTGGCAACTGAAAGTCATGTTAATATCATGTGAATTATAGAACGACTTTCCCATATTTTTTTTTTCTAAAGAATATGTTGAGGTTCAACAGAAGCTTTTGAAAATATAATTTTTCGTTGATATCTTGACATTACAATAATTCTCGCAAAGCTATACCAAACCAATAATCAAGGAAATAATGGTTTCTGTCATCACGTATTGACTAAGTTTTCATTATCGTTGTATTGGGGAACTTTGAGGTCCTTTGGGAATACAAACAAACTTTTCTGTGGGATTGGCTAAAAATAAAACGTTCTATTACTACTAATCCACTTCGAAACTCGACTTAATACAAAACAAAACTTAGTATTGTTCTCTAGTCTCAAAGAAGGGGCATTTTTTAAACTGAATTGGCTAGAGTCGCTAGAGTATTAGGATTTATCATCATTCCAGAAAATTGGTTTGACGATCACTTTCCTAAGTGGATCGATTGATGTAAGAAGCGCAAAAAGTTAAACGGGCACCACAATAATAACCTAAGTTTTAACTTCGTATACGAGTATAATCTTACGTTTAATTGGAAAGGTTGAAGATCTTTCATATAAAAAAAAGAAAATAAGAAACAAAGTTAAGTGTGTGACACTAAAGAAAAGAAGGTAATATTTCACACTTTGAAATAAAACAGAAACTTCTGGCTGATCCAAAACAATAGCTTTATCTGAACTGAGAATCGGATGAAACAAATTGGGTCAATTGTTGGCGAACGGAGTTACCAACCGTCTGAATAAAACGGAGGAGATATGAACCGAGCTTGATTGATTACTTGGTGACAAGCTTACTTTACCGAGCCATTTACACCCCGAATTCTTAAAAATGTTCAAGATTTGTTTAAACCAAAATTTTTCTTAGTTTATTATTATGCTACCATGACAGCTCAATAATTAAACCTTGCTTAAATTTATGTAAGTTCGGGTAAATCGCTTTATGTTTTTTCGAAATCGGTTGTGTATCCGAATTTAATATAATTTATATTTCTTTTGGCGTCATATTTAATTTTTGTCATTATTTAAATTTAATTAATACATAATAAAACTATACGATTATTTTAGAGTTTAATCAAGGATAATTGAAAGTTTTGGTTTAATTTTAGGAAATTGTTGTTCATTTTGCTAAACAATATGTCATGTACAGAGCTTAGCCCAAGCAACAGGGAGATAAAACAGGCCCTGAAAAAATTCAAGGAGTTTTGAAAAGTGGCAGTTTTACTCAGTTTAGTGACCCTATCAACATACTAGACTTGCGACCTTGGTGGACGTCCGCTGGCTCCGCCATATTGGAAAATGGCGACCAAAATCCAGTTATTTGAGAATATCTCCTTCCAAGGCGTCCTACGCAGAAAATACCTATTGTACAAATTGTAGAGGAGTAAATTCCGTACAATATTTGTCTGAAATATTTGGCTGTACTTTTGGCTGTACGGCAACTGGGCAAAGTTTCCATTACCTGGGTGGAATGGTTTCATAGAGCAAGCTACGATTCGCGAGCATTTTTCAAGATCACAGGTGTTATGTCTTCCATTCATCGACGCTCAACCTAGTGACTACAATACCATTCTCACTGCTCTTCTCTCCGCACCAAAGAAATGTAAATCTTTAAATCAGCGTATCTGTTTCATAACGTTCGAGCAGCCGCTTTATATTAAGAGGATTTGAGGAATGTTATCTTGCGACTTGGAGGCTTTCACTTGTTGATGTCGTTTGGGGAAGTATAGGCTACACAACAAGCGGACTAAAGGATCTTTTTGCCGTTATCTACGCTGAAAATTCTGTGGACAAAATGCTGACCGGACACTCGTACGCTCGCGCCGTTAGGGCGGCTCACATTTTGTCCCACCTTGCGTTAGTCAATATTATATTGCGGTCAATTGATTTCACTGAAGAAAATCGGACTGCAATGGAAAAAGTATTGGAAGACTTAGATAGGACCGTTATCCTTACAGCAGGCGAACAAGAATTTCTACAGGAAACTTGGAAACTATGGGCCCACTGTAGCACTATGGGTGCACTATTTTAGGATGATAACCTTGATGAAGCGATTTATAGAAGCAGCACGCATGAGCAACTGGTAGCTACATCTCGACACCATCCAAAAGATGCTGCCATAACGCAAAGTCTTGTCATTTGTATTTACAGGATATGTTGACTTCGCAAGAGAAAATGCATCCTGACGAACATTTACAACAAAAGGATTCTTCACAATTAGGCGTTCTGACAAATTTTGGTCGGAAATTTGGTCAGATATAATCATCGAACAGACATTGATGAGAACGATGAAAAGTATTGGTGAACTAAGTGGACGCTAGGCATAGCTTTCCTGCACAATTTGTGTGATGAAATTGAGAGATTTTGCAACATATCTCTGCAAACTACGGAGCAGCACGTTGGCATGAGAAACTCACGCATTATTCGCGACAATGAGGATGTCGACAAACTTATTAATTGGTTCACTCAACACCATCCGTTTCCGAAAATTGGTGAAATAATGTCCATAAGCAGTGGAGTTGTTGGAGATGACCGTATTAACTGTCACTTGCCTCAAGACGTTGGTACTATTGGGCTTTTGAACATCGTCGGCGAAGACTTCGACTCCGTAAAATTTAAACGTAAGGACCGAGTGATTCCCCTTGGAGCTGTGAACAGTAGCATCAGAATTGAGAAAGTTGCCGTCCCTATTGACCCACTATTAATTTTCCACAGAATGTGCATCTCGAAAAAATCAGACGAAGAGTTGCAAGAATACCTTCTATTTGAACTTGCTCCATATCCCTTGTCACCCTTTTCCGAGGAAGGATTGCGTAAAGGCACAAAATCAGCGCTCTACAAAGGAAATACTGCAGAACAAGTTTACTCTACACAAAGTTTGCAGACTGAACAAGCAGTGGCAGACAAAATATTGTTTTTACACGCTTTCAGCAGTTGCGACACGACGTCTGCAATCTTCGGTCAAGGAAAGGAGAAGTTCCGGAAGATACTTACAAATTCAAAACACTTAAAACAGACTGTGCAAGTGTTCAAGCAAGAAAGTGTAGATTCCGACACCACTGCTGCAGGAGAACAGTTCCTAATTACACTCTACGGAGCTTCTCAAACAAATAATAATCTTTGGATTCTCTCCGGTACCAACATTTTACACTGCATTATTTCAAACACAGTTTATTTTGGAAAAAAATGTTTCAGACGAAAATTGTAGAGAATTTATTCCTCTACAATTTGTGTAATAGGTATTGTCTATGTAGGACGTCTTGAAAGGGAGATATTGTCAAAAAACTGGATGTTGGCCAAGGTCGCAAATCTAGTATGTTCATCGGGTCACTAAACTGTGTAAAACTGCCAATTTTCAAAACTCCTTGAATTTTTTGCAAGTAAAACTACCTATTGCTTGGGCTAGCTGCAATGTTGGTATATTTACCTTTATATACTGTCTGTTGGGTAGTTGGGTTGCATAAGCAGAATATGAACATAATTTCAGGACTAGCTGATGCAGAACTAAACGTTGTAGAAACACATTTGTTCTCCGAAGCGTAAGGTACATAAGCAAGCTTTGCAACACTATCGTATCTTCATCTACACGGAATTATTCTCGTATAAGTATTATAAATAGTAAACAACTTTAGCATCAAAGTCGTGCAGAAATTATTGGTTTATATGGAAAATAATACTTTGAAACAAAAGTTAACCGGTAAGAAAATACTACTTCATTGATTAAATCTTAGCTTTGTTGTCATTTTTTAAATTCGATAGTCTCCTTACATACGATGAAAAAAAAACCCTAACTTGCACGGTTTTAAAAGTTTGCACGTTATCATTTAACTAAACTAAATTGGTGTTATTTCCGAATTTACCGAAAGTCATATGTTAATAGTCTCAATACGGACATAATTAGCAGTTTTCATACTGTTTGACCTTTATTTACTTCTTCTTTCTCGAATCCCTTATGCTTTCACGGCGTCGGATAGACCTTTGTTTACAACATTTTTATTTTAGTTTTTCTAACAAATAAATTATAATGTTGTTTCTACGATTTGGAAAGTGCACGTGAAATTCATATTTTTAATTTTTCTAGAAACACTCACTCTTTGCTTATGTTGTTGCGATCCTTACCTCAACACTTAAAATAAACTCTCGCTGAAAATGTGTCAATCGAGGGTTCAAAAAATATCATAGACTGGCGAAAAGTCAATGAAATGAAGAAGTCAATTATTAAACACATGAGTTGCAAACTACAAACTTTGTAGTGACTGCGATCTACTGTCCATCTAGGCACCCTCTGAAGAAAGAGATCAGATTTCATAATTGCAGGTGACTTTAATACACATTTAATGGCGATCTAGGCTTATCACCACCAATGGAAGACAACTATATGAAGAAGTCACATTGGCATACAGCTGTCAACAATATATCAGATTTAACAGACTTTTTCGCATTGAAGTGGATTGCCTCTAACTACACCAGCGTAGAGGATAACAGTGATCTGTTATACGACCATTTGCCTTTTATTCCAACAGTAATGGTTATGACTAAATAACAAATACTGACCAATAAGAGCACAAACTAATATGAATTTAGGAGGGAAATTGAGCAAATAATCAGGTAAAATAAATTACTTGCCACAAACACCATATGATAATAATACCCCTACACTAAAGAAGAACTCACTATCTAAACGAAATAAAAGGCATGATTAGTGAAAAAAGAAACCTCAAGTGGTGGCAGTAAACAACAGCACCAAAATATAAAATACATCTAAATACACTAAGCCAACAGTTTTAACCAGAAATTTGAAAAATTAAAAATGCAACATTCAATAACTCCGTTAAGGAATTATTAGATGACGAAGATACAGATTATTCTTGATGGAAAATTACAAGAAACTTGAAAAGACTTAAAACACAAGCACCGCCAATTCGGTTAGGGATAACAAATAGAAAGCAGATATGTAGATATACAGGGTTCGTCAGTGAAGCGGGAAAATTTAAAACTCCTGTATCTACATAAGTTTTAATTTGAGCATTAATGTTTTTACAGTTTTCTGTTAAGTTAGACTTGCCATTTTATTTTTTAGAAATAACGCTTGACAGGTGGGCACCATTACGATCTACGCACTCTTGTAGTCTTACTCGAAAATTTTCCATTACTCGCCGTAACATTTCCGGTGTAATACGTGCAACTGCTTCTTGAATTTTTAGTTTTGGTTCCGGTAACGTTTGCGGTCGCTCGACATACACCTTGCTCTTGAGCCAACCCCAAAGAAAAGAGTCGCATGCGGACAAATCAGGAGATCTAGCCGGCCAAACAATGTCTGCATTTTTTGATATGATATGGTTCGGTAAGAGTTCCCTTAAAGCAGTATGACTGGTAGCACCGTCTTGCTGGAACCATCTGTGGAAGTCGAACCACCTCTGACATCAAAAATGTTGTGACCACGTTTGTGTAACGAACTGCAGTAACGGTTGTAGCGTTTCCTCGATCGTCTTGAAAAAATAATGGTCCAATAATGCCAGATGATGAAAGTGCACACCATACTGTCACCTTCGGACTATGCAACGGTTTCTCATGTAAGACTACAAGAGTGCGTAGATCGTAATGGTGCCCACCTGTCAAGCGTTAATTTAAAAAATAAAATGGCAAGTCTAACTTAACAGAAAACTGTAAAAACATTAATGCTCAAATTAAAACTTATGTAGATACAGGAGTTTTAAATTTTCCCGCTTCACTGACGAACCCTGTATTTGCGGATTACTTGGCTTTCAACTATACCCCAGACAACCTGATCAAGAGACTCTACCGCTACTAATCAATAAAAATACAACTCCGATTAACTAAATGATACCCTCAGAAAGTACCAAGGAAACATCCAAGAATATTAATGAAAAAAAGCCACCAGGATTAAATTTAATCTTACAACTGGTCAAATTTATAAAGAACTCCCAAGAGAAGGAAGCATTAAACTATTGTGTCTATTCAACCTAGCATTTCTTACTATACATATATGTACTTATGCAGTAGAAAGAAAAGGAAAAGAAGCTGATTCCAGATCACCAGTTTAGATTCAAAAGCAAACACTCAATAGAAAAACAGATTTAATTGAAAGATAGTTACAAACGTACTCGCACTTGCAAAGTGGCAGTTTCTAGTCTTGTGATACAAATTACTATTTTTCCGTGAGATGGGAATTTGTCCTCTAGCTGCGTTAGCAGCGAGTGGGGCAATCTCATGAACGAAAAAAACGTATTTCTTGTCGATTAGTAAATGCTATTTTATCTACGAAATTTGAATTATCTGTTTGCAATAAGTTTTAATTCGACTTAATTCAAACCGAATTGTGTCAATGCAAATTAGTAATTGTTTGTTTAATCGTTTCCATAGTAACACACGCATTTTTTTATTTTTTTTGTATAAATTTGGAATCCTTGTTTTCAGCTCTAGAAGTGAATATATTTTCATCTCTAGATGGAAAAAGTCGCACTTTCACATAGAGTTTACCCTGAAGAAAATACTTATTTTCATATGATGAGTAGAAACATGTTATTTTCTGTCAGTTATCAATTCACGTATTTACCTAATTAATATGAATAGTAATGTTGCATATTTTAATAAGGATATGGTATTTATTGTCGAAACATTTTATGCTGGTGTAAGTTTTCGCACAGTTCGTGATTTAGAAAACTTCAAGTTATCATGGCTGGTCTGCTTTTTGTGAATAAAATGCAAATTATTTATTGCAGTTTTTAAGCTATTTCTTTCTTAAACAAGCAACAAATTCAAGTAAAGTAGTACCAAATTAAGCGCATTTTTTTGTCTTTCGATTGATATCACTACCAATCCTATCAACTCAAACGGGGAGCAGGAATCTTCATATTTACGATTTCCCATGCTATTTCCCTATGTTCGCCCCTTAAGTCAAACACACGGTATAATAATTAAGTTATGATGCTATCCCATTTATTCTAAAACACCCTGTATATATTTTCACTAACCGAATGTATATGAACTCCCACCGATAGTAAGATTTTAGACTGAATCTATGCGTATTTTACAGTCTGTAATTACACAAAGCTTAACTGTATGAATCGTGCAATTTGTATTTAAAATAAAAGTAAGGGTCGAGAGTGTGAATGGTATTACGGAATATGGGGAAACATGTAAAAAAATATTAAATATCATCGATACTTTTGCCAATATGTTTAAATTTTATCACTTGGTAATAAGTGCATTCTGCATTCTGATATGTTGGGATTTTATAACTGGGCCTAAATTTATATACTTATGTATATTTAAAAATATACGAGAACAAGGAACTTTAGGAAAATTTTCCCTAACCAAAATAAAAAATTACGAAATTTCCTGACTTTTTCCGGTTTTTCACGTTTTGCAGAATGGTGGAAACCGTATTTAATTCCATATGTAAATTTTATAGATTTTATTAAAGATAAGGCAATGGAGATTAAAATAAGTCTTAATTATTTTTTTCACTACTACTATTAGAAGATGTCATTATTGACCTTATTTTCGACCCCAGAAGATGAATTTCTCTCCTAGTGGTCAATAATTTTTTATTATTGACTACTGGTTAATAATAAAAACAATTGCTATGCATTCAGGTGCCTATTTTAAATATGTTTTACCCAAATGTCAATGGAAATTAACCTCTCCCCTTGTTTTCGAGCAAGACTATTTGATTTTTGTGGATATTTAGAAATAAATATACGCATCTGTCATTTTATTTTTTATTTATGTAAAAATGATTAATTAAAAGGAATAAAGGTGCTAGTAGTGAAAAAAATAGTATATAAACCACGGTAGAGAAGACTTTTCTCAGCCTCACAACTTATTTCCCTCCATGCTTCGCATGTCGGGAAATAATACTGCTCGGCTGAGAAAAATGTCTTCTCTACCTTGGTCTATAATATACTAAAGTATGATCAAAATTTCTGTTCATCAAGTTAGGCCGTGGAAGTGCAAACCAATAACGCCTTTAAAATTGGCTTACATATAATATTAAATGTGACAGCTGTCAAAAAAGATATGTGAGCCAATTTTAAATGCGTTGGTTTGCACTTCCACGGCCATACTTGATGAACAGAAATTTTGATCATACTTTATTAGTGTAACTGTACAACTTTAAACGTTTTTGTTAGTAGTAATTTTTGCACGATCCGTCAATTTGACATGTTTACTGATTTAATTATGACAATAGTAAGTTATGCTTACAAATTACTGATCGGTAAGCATTCACCTACCGATCGGGAGGCGGCAGGTAGTAAAATATGAAAATTTGAGTGTTTTTTGTCATTTTATATAGTGGGATTTTTAGATAATTTTACAGTTATCACACAATTATTGTCACTTTGACATGAACAAATTTAGATTCATTTAATTTGCTTAGTGCATAGATCATGCAAAAATTGTAATAAGCATCACGGGCGTAGGTGCTACCGGTCTCGGGTAAAAAATGGAGACCTCCGCTACGAGTCGGTCTCCACACATTTACCCTCGACCGGTAAAACGCACCTACCGCCCTTGATACTTAAATAACTATAATATAACCGTAATCATTGTTCTGTCAATAAAACTTTCCAAAAGTGTGTAGGTAAAAGTATTATAAAATAAGTATTAAGGAAGTATTATAAAGAAATAAACTTTTTGATAAATCTGTTCTTGGAAAAACTATACAAGCGTATAAATATATAAAAAAATCCGATAATTATGTAAAATGTAATGACTGTGTTCCCTTCTAAAATAAAATTTTATGAAAATAAATATACCTACGTTGATTATAATTGCTAATCTAAACTTACAATTTAACATTCATGAAGTTTATGCTCTAAATAAATTAAATGCTGTCTTTATTACTTATATTTACTTATCACTAAGAACATAAAAGACTAGAATTGGACAATTAATTGGATGCTTTTCTACGAAATACCGAACGTAAACCGATCCAAATGGGCAATCAATTTGATATACCGTCTCAAATTAACCCCTTCTATTGTTTTTTACTAACGCAACAAAACTTAATTAATAGTATTAGTAAAGTACGTCTAATTAAAAGTGAACATGTCTAAGAGGATACATAACGAGTGTTAGAAAACTAGTCTTATCAGAGTCACCTATGAAAAAAAATTAAGTGTCTTAGATTAATTCTTAAATATCCACTATTAATTAGAACTACTGACGGCTGCTGTCATTTAACTAATTGTGATTTCAGTCTACTTGAAAATTAACTTAGGAACCAATACAGAACCAATATAGGACATACATTTTATTAAGCACAGGTGACTCTGATAAGACTAGTTTTCTAATACCCGTTATTATTCACTTTAATTTCAACACCGGAATTTCATTTTAAAAGATTGAAATTTATTTTTGGTATTGCATCTCTGTGTATCCAAAATTATTTTTGCTGAAAGCTAGGTAATACAGGAGGTGGAAAGTTAGTTACATTATATCTAAGCGTTTGACAGTTAACTTTTTCATAGGTTGAGCCATTAGAATTAGAAAACCGCTATGTATTACAGAAGGCTTTGTATTGTAGCTATGTTTTGCAATGATTAATAAATTACCTATAAATAAAGGAGTAACTTTAAAAGATATGATGAAAAATTGTAAACAACAGTAACTCAACTTGTCAACCAAGCCTCTAGCCTCGTTGACAAGTTGAGGTACCGTTGCCCTTCTGCCTCTTGCTAAAAGAGTTTCGTCTCTGGCGTGGTTGACACGTTGAGTTACTGTGCTCTTTTAGTGCTCCCTTTCCTCCTGAAGAAGCCCCTTAAAAAAGTGGGACAAACGTTGAGTCTTTCTGTCTCAAAATGACACGGTCCCAATCCGGAAGACGTTTTGTTAATACTAACACTGACCGTGGAAGTCTTCGTATTCATTATTATTATTATCATTATAAATATTCTTATTTTGATTGTACTTAACAGGTATACGTACTCCTTATTATTATTATGGTATATGTTCCTTCGCCGTTCTTCTGCATTATTCTTCGATATTTATATGTTCTTCCTCTGCTTTTATTTCCTCGTTGTCTGGTTCCTCTTTTGAGTCATATATGCGGTGTAGTTCCTTCTTCATCATAATTTTGTTTCTCGTCCATTCTTCCCAAGTTTATTGTGGCATATCCGATCGCTCTGTATATTGTTCCAGTGCTGCCCCTCCCTTGGAATCATTCCGTTTCCAAATCTTCTATATGTATAGGTGTCGATTTGCATAGCGGGACCGAAGCTGTGATCCAGATGATCGTATTTGGGCTAAGTATTTGATATTTTCTTCCAGCTGTAGTTATATTTCTTCTTGTTTTTCCCTCACGTAATTTGCGATTTTCGTTCTTAAGTCCGGGATTTCTTTCTTGAGTTCGTCTTTGTTTCTTCTACCTTCTGTTAATTGATCCGTTATTACTGTAAATAAGCAGTTTTCGTCAGATGCTATTTTCTTTACTTGAATTTTATGGTGGGTTGGTTGCTGCTGTCTCCCTGCTCCTAGTATAGTTTACGTTGGTTTTTCTTGTATTTATGCTTACTTACTGACTACAGCCGGAGAATTTTTTTGCAGGTGAATAACGGGCGCGCGCTGGCCAATGAGTCGCAGTGCATTTGTAAATGTACATTTAGTGAGTTTACTTGTACAGTCCGAAAAAAAGGTGCGTGCAATACCTATCAATTTTACTATAAAAAGTTAAAAACAGGCGGTTGAGTGGCCAAAGCTGGGAAACTATCGCAAATATCTTACAGTTTGTGAAAGAAGAGGCAGAAGTAGGGAGGCCTATAATTTATTAGGTTTGTAAATCTTTTACAACACGTGTTTTCACATTTCTTGAAATACTTGCTACGCGGAGTGTACTCCAAATTCTAGCGGGTAGTTGTGACGTCAGTAACTAGTTACATCTTTATTTTTCCATTTGCTATTTCACTTCCACATTTGCGCATTTCGACTGCAACTTAAAACTGAAAAATTCTCAAGCTGTGTGAACTCTACTTTTGATCCATGTATATGTACAAATGTGTTTATTGCCTATTTTTGTAATGCTAGGTGCCATTATTATTTAGTTCCTATTTCCTATTTACGAGTACATATTACCTTATAACTATATTTTAAATATTGAAAACACATGCATCGGTTAGTTCTTGTCCTGTCGAGGGTGCAAGCTAGCCGGAAGGGACGGTTTCAGATAGGCAGATTCTTTACCTGATCGGGCTCAAGTAACACCCGTTGGATGAAATGGTGACTAAATTGCTTGCAATTTGATCGTATTTTTAATTGGGTTTACTACATTTGCGTTATAATTACTATGTACACCTAATCTGGATGCACTAATAAGACAGACATTTGTTATTATTCAGTCTATGCTAGGCTAAACTACATATCTATTGTTAAATGCTACAATGTTACTTAGCTTTGCTAACGTGTATGTTCTGATTGCACCTGTGATTTCGTCGTGGAATTATATGTGTGCGTTAGGTACACACGCGTGCTCGGATTTTTCCTAGCCTTGCCTATCCCTGCTGATTTCGTTGCCTCGTGTGTAAACAAGAAGATGGGAATTTCTTGTTTACACACACTATTTAGGCTAAACCCACTTTTAGTTTATTTATTCATTAGTTTTATTATAATTACCGTTACTGGCACATTTCTATTGCCCTGGTAACTCCCGCGTGCTATACGATTTAATTTTTTAAAACGAACCGCGTTTTATCAAGCGTTCTCAAAAGCGTGCATTCCCCCGCAAAGTCGGCACAAGACTCCTTGTTAGTCTACCCGATATACAGTGTGTCCCCGGATGGAGTTGACAATAGGAATGATGGACCAAAAATTTTCGAATTGGATTTTCATATTTTGGGATTAATCCCTGCTCGGTCTGAAATTTATTTTTAATTTACTTTCGATTTTTTTTAATCAAGTAGGCCTTTACAGTTGAGCAAAAACTCTTTTCGTTTCAGGTAAAGTACCCTTTCCGTTCACAGTACGCCAATGTGTTACTAAGAAAAGTTGTTCAGAATGAAAAGTTATGGCGTTATGCAAATTTTCAGAACGATCGACCTACTTTGATAAAATTCATTATTTGTCAATACAACATATTGAGTGTTCAAAAAAGAACGACATCTAGTTCGCTTTGTTGTTTGTGCCGCTACATTCTTTATCGATCTCGACCTAGCCAGGCCTGTAATTAATTATACCTCAATTTTTGATAAATGGTTTACTTATTGCGAGTAATAACAATTCTTGAAAAAGACGCGCATTTGTTTAATAATTAGCTTTGAATGAAAACTTAACGATTACAATCAAAGTTTTAGGGTAGGCAACTCAAACAAATTAGTTCTATCCGCATTTTGTATTGAGCATATTTCATTTTAGACAGGATGTTCTCAGTCAATTAGATGTATCGCTTTTTTAACCAACCTGTACAAATGAAAATATTTTAATTAAGAGAGATGGTTCACAGAGAAACTTAGCTTATGTAAAAAAACATTCCTTTAATTAACATAACAGGCCGGCGGATTTTTTCCACATAAGCAGTTTTATACAAATATTTTTTTAACAAACAACTGAAAACAAGTTTTACATTAAAATTCGTCCTAATAATTTTTCTACTTTTAACTAAAGCTAAACTTTCTAATACGTTTTATGGAAAATTCCTGCTTTGTCATCACCATCACACTAAACGGGTACATTAGATTATCTACAGAAAAGTAAATGAATTTTATTGTTAAAAGGTATTGATGGTTCTCAGTATTATTAACAGCGTGTAATAGAGTTTAACTTTTCCGAAATTAACGACCAAACTTTGGAAAGGAAAGGTACTAACCATCCTAAAAGTTGCTTTCTTGCCATAAAGTTAGGTTAATTATAGGGGAAAGTTAAACTTTGTTAAATAAGTTTAAAAAGTCAACAGGGTCTTCGAAATTTCAGGAAAAATTTTGAATTAAATGGTAATGTAACCTTGATAACTACATAAAAAATAAAAAAGTAATATTTGTTGCAAATAAATTGATAATTTTGAATTTTAACTGTTGCACTGGGTTTCATGGTGTTAAAACAACTTTCGATTATTATTCCAAATGTCGCTCAATTTTTGACGGAACAAAGAATTATTTTGTTCAATTTCGAATGTTTTTTATATAGACTTTTTCCAGGGGCGTGTTTGTTTGTATATTTGCCATTTCAAACTCCTGATCTTCTTAAAAGCTTAGATTCGTTTGGCATTTATGACCTATGGATTTTTTCAATTTGAAACAGTTTCAAAAAGTCCCGAGAAACATTCAATAAAAACAAAAAAACGGTTGCAATATCACCAATAAATTTGCCGCATGAATTGCCGGGACAAGGAATCAAGCCGAAATTTTGGAAGTTATAAAAAATTTCGACTTCCTTTTATGTCATTCTGCGACGGGCCGACTAGTTTTATGAAATATGTGGAGGTATAAAAAATATATATCAAAACTTTTAGTCAGTCTAAAAGTTTTTTTATATAAAATTTAAGATATTGCCAGAAATAGCTCTGCTTATTTTTAAGTGACAAGGTAAATTATTCTTTGAAGTTCTGAAAATGTTTTGATTTTTACCACAACCAATATATGTAATGGTAGTTAAGTAATGCCATGGTATTTTTAGCATTTTATATTTCAAAGATTTGCAGCCACTTCGACTTTGAAAAGAAGAGAAAGTTTCAAATGAAATACACGACTGAATTCAATTTAACGAAGTTGTGAATTAAAAACAGTTTTCTTTTAAATTGTGGATAATTTGTTAAGATTACGATAATCCAGACTTTCAAGCCATGTTATAACATGGTAATGAGAGCTCTAAGTTTAGAATGACGTAGAGCTTTTATAATTATGTTTATTACGATTAGTTATTATTATTCGAAGAGGTGATCAACATAACAAGGTAAACAACTTTGATGAGTCGAACTTTAAATATTGGTTTTAATTTATTCAGGTCAATAAACCAATATATTTAAAGCTTTTTACCTAAAAATAGTAACTTTTTTGGTGTGAGTTTTCAAGTAGGCTATACCTATTAAAATCCAATCAGTATTAGCTCTAAGCTTTTTGTGTTAGTTTTAGTTTTTGTATTATAGAAATGGAATACAAGGTGTATCTAAAACATGTAGCCAAACTTTACAGGCGTCTTGTAGACGTCAAAATAAGACTTTTTTTTATATGAACATGTGTCCGAAAATGCATCCTCTCCGAGCTAGAGGACTTCGAATAGTTCAAGGAAAACCCACATTTTTTTACAACTTTTTATTTTTAGTTTTAAATACAATAAATGTTCAAAATGTGAACCATTTGAGGCAATGCATGCTTCCATTCTTCGCCTCATTGACTGTCGCACCAAAAAATACCATTTACTGTGCAGTGAACCTCAGTTTTCTCACAAAATTCAGCAAAATAGCATACAATAGTCACTCAAAACGATATACGCAATCTTAAATTGACAGTGGTCGGAAAACAAAAGACTGTACTTAATTCTACCCTATTTCTTTGATATCTATTCAACTTCAAATGTTAAAGTGATTATCTTTTGACATTTCTTAAAACTAATGAAATGTTTCATTTTTGTCATGTGACTGCGTTTTAACCAATCCTGTCATTTATATAGTGAGAATAAAGCTGTAGAGATTATTCGCGGGAATAATCTCTGTAGCCTTCGTTTTTGTTGACAAATGTCAGTTGTCAGATAGGTAGTTATCAACGCAAATAAAATGAGCGAAAAAAATCGTTTTGGTGCTGCGTCTGATCATGAAATAGATCGAGAAATTATCGAAACCTCTTCCAAAAACACTATAATTAGTATGAATGAAGCTAGTTAATTACGACAGTAGATGGCGACAATAGCAAGACAGTAGCTTTCCGTTGTTTGAAACAAATTTGTAGATCAAAAAATAATCTAATTAAATATAATTCGAGAGTTCGATAAATTAGAAAATAATTCTCCAGATTCTTTCTCAAACTTGTTGCCATTTGGCAATAGCCACTCAAGCCCTACGGGCTTTCGTGACTATTGCCTGGCAACAAGTTTTTGAAAAATCTGTCAAATTATTTTCAATTTATTCTCACTCTCTTGTTATATTACTACTGACAATATTTCCTAAAAAAAAGTACCTAGAAAAAAATATGTGGTTTTGTTTGAACTATTCGAAGTCCTCTAGCTCGCAGGGGATGCATTTTCGGACACATATTTATATTAAAAGAAAAGTCTTATTTTGACGTCTACAAGACGCCTGTAAAGTTTGGCTAGATGTTTTAGATACACCCTGTACAATAAGAATACTTAAAATAACTTCTAATGATAATTTTTAATAGCTATTAAGACAACAACAAGTGTTTTATAGGTTTAAAATCAAGGTCGTGGTTCAAATCCGAGCGAACGAAGTGAGCCGAGGATTTGATAGGCCGAGATTTTTAAACTATAAAACACGAGTTTTCTTCAAAATTTTTTCTAACACAAATTTTCTTTCACTAGGTAATATATTATTAGAAATTTTAATAAATTGTTATTTGAGACGCATCACAATACACAAAATGCGAAGAATGCTAGGCAGCGACGTATTTTATAGAGAAAAGAGTATTTTAAAGGCCTAGAAAATACGTTGCCATTGACGACGTATTTTATAGAGAAAATCGTGTTTTAAAGGAAACATAACAAGTGAGCTCTTATGCACCATAGAAACAGTATAAGATATTAGTGTTAGAAAATATTTATTCAGGTACCAAGGGCATTATGAGCAAAACAATCGCGGGTGCTTAGTTCATAATGCCCATGGTGCCTTCAACGTTTTATGTCCTACCCGTTTTCTTATCTAATTAACATTTATTTCGTAATTTAGATTTGACATTAACTGAGCTGTCATTAATTTTTAATGTGACAGTGGCGCATAAGAAAGTTGCATCCATGGAAACAAATGGTTTTTACTGGATTTTATTGGTCATAATACACCCTAGGGCATTATAAAAAAATAATAGCCCTAGGGCGTTATTTTGTATATAACATACCTCAAAATAGAGTCATTATTGTCAATTAATATACCGGTAGGACATAAAATAAATAATTGTATAATTTTCCAGAAGTAGGAATAAATATTATTTTTGAAGAAATTACGAAGAAACCTAAGGAAGATAATAGAAGGGAAAAAAATAAATAAAGTTAAAAAGTAGAATTTTGATTTTTCTTTAAAAAGAAACTTCTAGTTTCTTGTAAGAAGAGAAATGTAAATAAAACTGCTGATTGTTCTTCTTTTAAAAAGAACTTGTATTCATCCTGTAAGAAGAGAAGATAAAAAATAAAAATAAATACAAAATAAATACAAAATAAATGGTATTCCTAAGACTAAGATTTGGAATTTGGATAGAATTTACTGTTTGTTCTTAAACTAACGAAATAACTTTAAAATTATTATAGACGAAGATTTAATAAACCAAAACCTTTAAGAGAAAAAATAAAATCAATACCATAATTATAAATGTATGTATATTAATTACATGTCGTGAAGACTCAGTAGGATTTACAAGAACTAGAATGAGCATAACTTCTTTATGGGGTGGTTCGATTTTATCAGTCAATAATATTCATATTTGATTTACTATACTTACCTGCACGAGGTATAGAAATTTATTAGAAAATGTATATGACCGTGCTATATTGCAGTTAAAACTAGACGATGATCTTAAAACGAATAAAATTCCTATAGCAAGAGGAATAAGACAGGGCGATGTAATATCTCCGAAATTGTTCATTCTTATCATGGAAGATATACAGGGAAATTTTCTTTTTAGTATACATATACCTTATGTATACTTTTATAATAAACGCAAATAGGCAACCCACTATACACTATAAACGTTAAAAAATTAGCATGCTGTGACAAAAATCATCAAATTAAGTTAATGTCAAAAAATTAGTCTTTAACTGTTGCTGTTTTTATTTTCCTTTCTGTTTTGTATTGTTGATATTTTATGTTTTAGAATAATCGTTGAATTAAAATTATGTTGATATTCCACTAATTTTGATTTATTTTTTATTTACAAACATGAAACATAACCTTTACGCACCACGCGATGTGACGTTTATAGTGTATAGTGGGTTGCCTATTTGCGTTTATTATAAAAGTATACATAGGGGATGTGTATACTAAAAACAGAAATTCCCTGTATTTAAGAATTTAAATGGGCTGCAAAAGGCATGAATATTGATGGAATATTACTCAATAATCTCCGCTTTGCGGATGATATAGTTCTTACCAGCGATAACTGTGGATAACTATAAGAATTAAAATGAGAATCAAAGAAAATTGGCTAGGAAAAACTAAGAGCATGACTGTGGAAAACACAAACACATAAGACAATCCGATAGCAGAAATCCCAGGAAGAATTCGAATGACCTGGGTGGCAAATGGAAGATTGGAAACTTTATTAAAGAACAGAGAACACCCATAAAATTGAAAAGAAGTGTTCAACACGTGTATTCTTTAATAATAACATACCGAATGGAAACCACCAAATCAGCTAATAGACCAAGAGTAACTCAAGGAGGAATAGAGCGCAGCATGCTTGGAATCAGTCTAAAAGACCATATACGGTAGACTGTGGACGCTGAGTTCAAGGAGCCAAGAACTATCAAACCCAAAAAGGAAAAAGTCCTAAGAAAGGTTTTTGACACTGCGTTTGATAAAGACTTGGACGGATAGCGACAAAGAATGAACTTCGGAATGCAAGAACTGCAAAATTAACCACAAATGCTACAGGCAATCAAAGCTCAAAGACTGAGAAGATAAGCATCTAAAAAAGGCGATGCATATGGGACACCGTAAGGAAGAACACTACTGAGAAGACCAAAAGGGGCAAAGATCGATAATGTTATAAAAAAAAACGCAGTTGGCGAGATTTAATTCAAAATAGACAAGAATAGAGGCAGGTTGTGGAAAAAGCCAAGGCTCATCAAGGGTTATAGCGCTATTTGTTTTTGTCTTGGTTTAATACATATCTCCTAATAAATTCTATGAAAACCTATACTCTTCAGTAAATCTGAACCCATCACAAATGAAGAGATCATACTTGCCCTTTCGGAAATGAAGGACGGGCGAGCTCTTGGTGGAGATGGCATTACCCGAGAAATGTTACAATTAGGAGGCATTGCAACAGCGGAATCAATTAAGATGATTTTGAACAAATGTCTATGAAGTGGAAGAATTCCAGATAACTGGTAAAATGCACAAGTCGCCCTCTTACATAAAAAGGGTGACAAATTGAACATCGAGAATTACTAACTTATAAGTCTCCTTTCACATCCATACAAACTATTCACAAAAGATATCACGACAGACTAACTAGTAAGTTTGACAACTATCAGCCTCTGGAAAAAGCTGGGTTTTGTAAAGGATATAGTACTGTTGAGATGTATAATATTCCAGTACACTTGACCTTCATCGACTACAATACAGCTTTTGATTCTATCGAATTGGACCATACGCCAAGCATTGAACAACGTAAGAATATACTCACGATATAATTACAGGCTTAATTAATCATACATAACTATATACGAAAAAGCGGCATTACAAGTAAAAATCTAAGACTACCTAATAACCCGCAAGATAGCTGTCTTTCGAGGAGTAAGACAAGGAGATACAATCTCTCCAAAACTGTTTACACTAGCACTAGAAGATCTGTTTAAACAACTAAACTGAGAGTATAGAGGTATCAATATCGTCGGTCGATATCTATGTCATCTCCGCTTTGCGGGTGGGGTGATATTGATAAGTAATAATTTAACAGAACTGCAAGGCTTGTTCTCAGATTTGAAATCAATTTCGGAAAAGGTAGGTCTAACATTGAACTTAACAAAGATAAAAAATTCTAACTGTAGATGAAACACCAACTTACGTCCGAAATGAATTAGTTGAAAAAGTCGAAGAATACATATACCTCGGTCACCTAATAAAACTGTGAAAAGGAGATCAAAAAGCCAAGATCAGTAGCGAATTCGAATGACTTGGGCGGCTACCGGAAGGCCTACCGTACTTATTAAAGCAGCAGGATTCCATCAATTTAGAAGCCAGGGTCTTTAACTTTTGCATACTCGCGGTGATGACCTACGGATTTGAAACATTTACCCTTACAATTAAAACCGCTAATAAACTCCGAACCACACAAGGTGCAGTCGAAAGACTAATGCTTGGTGTAAGTCTTAGGGATCATATACGGAATGAAGAGATAGGTACGAAGATGCACGAAAGTAGAAGATATGATAAATCGCATTGCTACATCAAAATGAACTTGGCAGGTCACATCGCCAGACAAGATGATCTAAGGTGGACGAGACATCACAAAATGGAGACGAGACCAAGCTTATACAAGAGAAATGTTGGACGACCTTCCAAAAAGTGGATGGACGATATAAAAGAGATGGCAGGCAAAAACTGGTACCGGATGGCACGAGATCGACGGGAAATGGAAGAGGCAAGGGGAGTTGTATATCCAGGAGTGGACAGTAAAATGCTGCTGCAGAAGAAGATGAAGAAGAAGAAGATTTTAAAAGTGTATTCTTTAAAATAACAGTTTCTTTAAATTAAGGTGTTTCTGTCTGTATTTCGATCTTTTTTGTGATGGATTGACCGTTGATATTTTTGGAACTTAACGTTAAAGTCGATTTTGTGATTGTCGAGATTTCACACGTCTTTAATTATGTACTTGTGGAATAACAAAATGTAATCTATCTCTCTTTTCAAATCTCCATCCGGATGGATCTGTATTCGCTTAACTTATACATTTTTTTTTTTTTGAAAAACGGGTTCATAGCTACTGACATTTGATTTTCCAAAAATCATTGACTAATTTAGATTGTCCATTGTTAAGCTTGTACTTGTACGATTTTTACCAATAGTCTTTTCTGTTTTATTATAAAACATTCATAAGTAATACCACAAGTGACTAGAATATTACCGGCAATTTTTGCCGTCATGATCACGACTGCTTGTTGCGACGATTTTCTAAAGCAACAAGCAACAGTGATCATGACGGCAAAAATTATCTGTAAAATTCTAGTCACGAATGGTATTCGGCATGACAATTATTCGAATTATTATATTTGAAATTACTGAAATACTTGTCACTCAAAAAATTTTGACAGACATTGTATCTAAGCAACGCCGCTAGCCGTGAAATTGCCGCGGCAATTTTCACTAGTGAACATTGTCACTTACAATACCACGAGTGGTCAAAGAATTCTCGATTATTTTTTTGCTTGCTGTAACATCACAAATGTCCCTTGTGCTTGCATATCAATCACAAGGAACATGAGTGATTTTACAGCAAAAATAATCTACAATTCTTTGACCACGAATGGTATTTGAGGGACTATTCAACGAAAAAAAAATCATTTCCATCGAAACATTTTTCATAAATTGGTCCACATTCAAGTTTGTTTACATGAAAATTGTTCTCTGTTGGATATAAGTAGCAATAAACTGTTTTCAAAAAATTGTCGCTTCGTATCATTAGTGAAATTTTATCGACAATTTTGTCTAGTGAAAATTGTCGATACAATTCGTTTTGATTGGCTCAAAAACGTCAAATTTTGCATTTTGATTGGTCGATTTTTGACAGATGACATATTGAGTTGTGTAATTCGAATGTAATTGGTGCAATTTACCAAAATATTGTGATTTAATTGAATGACAGATTATGAGTGGAACTGTCAACAGTAATATAACAAGTGACGCCGTTTTTCAGATAAATTTGGATCGGATAGTTCATGAGTGCTAGTTAAAACGATAATTTTCCAAAATTAACTAGCACGAATTAAGTATTCGATCCAAATTTATCACAGGAAAATCGGACCACGCGTTATATTCGTTAAGACTATATCACGAACAGTTAATTACTATTTATGAATTGTCTTCATTTATTTAAAATACCTAAGTGAAAAAACCACGAGTGGTTTTTTCACTTATTAAAACGCACGTGTGATTTTTTCACTTGAAAATTGTTTTTATAGGCTGTTGCTAAGGAAATCGATCAATCTGATTTGTTAAGCAAAAGGTGAGTGGTATAGTCGCTATAATTTCACATCATGTAGCAGCCTACAACCATACGTTATTTTTTCAATCTGTTTCTGTTGTTTAGCTGTTTTTTCTCCCACAATTACTAAGGTTAACTTAAACATCGATGTGAATTTCTGAACCTTACTCAGTTGGAGTTAAGTTTTAGTATCCGAATCTTTCCCTTACAATTAGTTGACGAATTGCTGACATTTGGTGCCCGTAGACTTTTGTTTATGGTTCCTTCACCATTTTATTTCTAAAAAGTTCCCAAATTTGGTCAAAATTAGCAAACTTAAAATTTTTAGTCGAAATATCGTTTATCTCGTTTGTTAAACATGTTATTGTATTGTTTAAATTTTATGTTAGTTTTCATTACTGACAAATACGCCAACTTTTATGTTTTTTTACTGTTTACAGCAATTCCAAAATCAATAAAAAAATATTTGTTTTACTTTGTAAACTCAGATGAGTTACTTCCTTAATTACTTTCCAATTTCGATTGAGAGTGCCTAAAATCATAAACTAATTGGTTACATTTCCAATAAGGACATTTACAACCGCACTTCACTGTTACAAAGGGGTTGCGTAATCACGAAGTACAAGTGGGTGTACATGACGCTTTCAAGATCAAATGAATTAATAGACGGAAAACTTCCCTCAAGCACTTAGCTTACCTACTTGACACAGGTGGTGCGTACTTCTAACCGTGTTTTCCGATATACCTAAAGTTATAGAGGTGGGTATATATCGATAATTGACTGATGCACGCGCCCTCGCATTTAAATAACCCTAGGCAATTCCCAAGGCGGGCCATATGGGAGCGCACATATGCAAATTTATACCGAGAATTTTCTCTTTGTACCAAATGTGACGTATCTAGGCTACACCAGATTTTTCATTCTTTTAATAAATGGCCGGCATAAATCAGGAATACCCTTTTAGAAGTCAATGCATATACCTAGTGGTGTTGCAAGTTCAGATTTTATTAAAAGTTGGGCAGAAAAATTTGTATTTAAGAAAATTTAAAAGTTTATATTAAAATTTTAATAACATGTTTATGTACATTGTGGTTATTTTTGTTTAGTCTACCCCATATTATTTCCAGGATTTTATCTTACGTTCAGAATAACCAAACGAAATTGATATTTTCCTGAAATGTAAGTAGTTAATTTTAGTTGAAGTAAACGAGGCGTAGAAGTTTACGCAGCTCAGTATTTTACCATTTCAATTAGTGTTATAGTTACAAACAGGAAATGTGCAAATTATTATCACAGTTGATAAAATTCTGTTATTAAACTGAAACTGTGGCTTTGTAGAAAAACATAGTTGTTAAACACGTCCATGTATATTACAAGTTTGCTGCTTATGGCGAAGACATTTTAATTTAGAGAAGCAATTACTTTAGCTTCTAAAACAATAGGGTATTTATTAAATACATCGAGCCAATTAAGTTACAGTAAAACCTGCAGCTCTTGTTTTAATATATTTTTTTAATTGTTCAAAGTTAGTAATAACCTGATTACAGATTTAGGGCGAATTGCACAAAACTGTTACTAAGTTAAAGACTAATGAAAGCTGACAAAAGAGTATCATGGGTTGTTCATTAATATTTAAATTTTGATTTAAGTTTATTGATTTTAATGAACGATTCATTTGATGAAGCTATTAAATTCTACTTGAGTAACCTGCCCTTAAACAAAAGGGGAAAACAAATAATTAAAATTAAAAGGGAGACCTTTATATTGCAGAAGATAGGACAAACTAGCCGTAAAATTCATAATACAGTAGCCATTTCGTTTTGTGGCTAGATTTTGTTTTAAATAGAAAAATGGTTTGATCTAAAATTAAGTCTGGGAGGTTGTTATCAGACAAACTCCCTGCGAAAATTATCTTCCGCAGTTCTGCCTTAGCCCAATTTATAATTCTCTGTCTTCAGTTCGTAAACCCCCCGGGGTATGGTGATATTATGTTTCTATAGCTCAGATGTTATTTTTGCAGGCATCTTGTGCAGCTTGGATTGTTTGATGCAGCTCATGGCCAATCAGTTTCTTCAGTTGATCGTGTTAACGGGTTGGTAATTTTCCTCTAGGTCTTCGTCCGTTCATTTTACCTTCTACTATAAGTTTTTTCATGCCATTTGTTCGTCGGGCTAGATTACAAAAAAATCTTAGAAAGGACTGGGTAATTCCAGCTGATAGATGCATTTGTTCGATGTTCTGTGTGATTGCTTTAGTTTTTCTGGCGGTAAGAGAAATGCCCATGTCTTGGCATGCACGCTTCAGTTTACCAGCAATTTCTTGTACTTCCTTCGGACTTGCAGCGACTATCAAGGTGTCGTTAAATTGGTGATTTTTCGGCCGTCTACAGCTACACTACCATTCCAACCATTTACTACATCTTTCATTATACTATCCCCTGTAGATGCTAAACACGAATGGGGACAGAATGCAGCCCTGCCTCACTCCTTTTTGAATTTTAAATGCATTTCAGAGGATGTTGTTTGTTTCCACCCTTGCATTGGTGCCCAAGTATACGTTTTGGATGAGAAGAATGGCTTGTTTAGGTACTCCAAGTTTGTCTAAGATAAGCCACAACTTGTCGCAATGTACGCAACAGGACGCCTTAGTTAAGTCTACAAAACAAGGATATGTTTGAATGAACTATTAAAATTAGGGGAAGAATAAATTTTCTTCATCAAGGAAGTCTTGCAAAAATGTATGCTTGGTATTAATACCCCATTGTGATTTTACTGGTTTATTTAGCGTTCCACTGTAGATCCTCAGTGCATCGGAAATTTATATTAAATAAAATGTGTGTAGCAGCTTCTGTTTTTCAAATTTTCATTATTATTAAATTGCAAAAAGTAGAGGGTTTTAGTTACGCTCCGATATAAGGAAACTTTAAATTATAGCATATTGGCAAATTAGTTAAAACTATAAATAAAACAAACAAATACATAAGAACGTAACTACTAATAAGAAGGCGAAAATTAAATTAAAAAAATAAACCACAATTCCTATAAAAAAACCCTTTAAAAAATTCGTCCTAACAGTCCATACCGAAAGTGAACGACCTTTATAAAAACTTCGTGTAGAGAAATCTATTTACATTGATTCCTTAAGAAACAAAGTGTGCAATTCCCCAGAGTAGGACAGAATCGTTTTTGTTTCTGGCATGAAATATTATTACGGAAGGCGAAATGTTTTCCCTAGTCAACGTTTACAAATTCTTTCGTTCTGAGCGAAAACACACCTGAGGTTTGTCAAACGATTGGTTTATTTAAAATTATATGTAGAGAGAGGAAAACAGTGGAATAAGAGAATAAGTATACAGCAAAAAAATGATGGATAGGAAAATAAACACAAAGAATATTGAAAGCGCATATTTTTGGTAATCATAAATGACCGGATAAATGTTTACAAGAAGATTGCCAAAAATAGTAAGTTGGGTATTGTCAGCAGCCAATCTTCCTTACATTATTTATCAGAGAAGTTTATATTAGATCTTATCAGATTGACATATATTAATCTGTTTTGGGATACGATTAAGCTCCCTTTTAGGAAAAACTGAGAAGAAATCAGAATCGACAGCTACGAGTTGATACGACAAGAGTCATATTAGGTAGAACGCACTGCGAAACACCATATAAATATGTTTTACAGTAGGTCAAAAGCTTATGTAGATGATTTAAGGGTTAATGTAGGTGTCGTTTACTCTACTACTTTTTCTTTGGTTACGTAAGGGAGAACATACTGTATGATCAAAGATTGCCTTATAGGCGTAGACTATAAAAATTTAAAGTCCTGTTATTACTATTCGTGACAATGAAAGGCGTTGGAAAATATTGTAACGTAGCGGTTATCGCCAAAATTAATTTTATAAGTTAGCAAAAATAAGTTAATTAAATTTAGTAGAATTACTGATAATTCTTAAGTACCAACGTGGTGGTGTATTTAACCAGCTACACCACGTGGGGGTTTGCTGCGAGAGGTTTTATATTAAAATTCTGGTTCAACTTACGCAACATCTATTGTCCGACTTTAATTGGGTTTCACCAAATATAATTTAGAGTTAAAGTTAAAAGTAAACACGTAGACAATTCTAGAGATAAGTTACAAATACGTACAAATAATACCAAAGTTAATAAAATGAAACAAAGGGTTTGGTCCAAACTATTAGCAAGTCTTACTATGAATTGAATTACATTAAATTCAGGACATGATTGTTCTTCGAGGA
This sequence comes from Melanotus villosus, assembly GCA_963082815.1. Lineage (NCBI taxonomy): Eukaryota > Metazoa > Arthropoda > Insecta > Coleoptera > Elateridae > Melanotus > Melanotus villosus. The sequence goes on from OY720422.1 coordinate 41,971,311, forward strand.
CCACATCAACCATAAAGAGCTGTTGCTCAGCAACTCCTTATACAAGATGTCAGCTCCCACCTCCGGTGCTGATACTACGTGCATTTACCTTGAACCACGAACGTGCCAATCTGTACATTTCAAGGAATTTACTGGAAGGATTTACACAGCTGTGCAGTATCATGTTTCAGTTTCACGGTCATCCACGTCCAATGCCAGTGTAATTAGGTAATTACCTTAGCTAACACTTCGTAGCAATGTGCGTGGCAATTCCTGAACATTTATTACAATATAGGGTAACAGAATTTCACAGTCTCACTGTATAAAGAAAATTTTTGATGATGTTGTGGAAGAAGTGATGATTACTAGATATAGTTAAAATTGAATAGTGTTAAAAAATGACCGACATCAATGATCCTTTAGTTAGATCAAAGTAAGTCATTACTAGGGCTAGGATTTTGATGATTTTGCATCTTTTTTTCTGAAAGTCTGAGACATTGCTCAGTTATATATAAACGTGTTTCAGGATACATTGAATCATATGAGAGCAACTTGATGGTGCATTTTTTTGCATTTTTTACCATTTTTGAGGAATGGGGCATTTTTTGCTAATTTTTATGGTATTTCCAGCATTTTTTGGGGTTTTAGTGTGTTTTTCTTTGAATTTTTTTAATTTTTGAGGAATAGCGTTAATTTTTTTGATATTTTGCGATATTTTACTTGGCGAGCTTATAAACTTTTGTTAAAGTTTTCTTTTTCATGCAGTCTAGAACAAAATGCAATATTTTTCTTTTCTCGGTAGTTCCGGTTGTTCCGGTATTTTTACCTGTTTAGAAATGAAGCCTAAAACCTCTATTGTTAGCTAAATGCAAAGTTAATGTTTTCTGGGAACGTGCTTAAGTCATCCACAAAAGAATGCCCATTAAGCGATTAAATTTCTTTGGAATGCAGTCAGTGAGTCAGTAACTTACATAGCTGTTTTCCAAGACTGGCCTGCAGTGGGTGGGAATGAACCAACAATAATTTTGCAGTCTTATTCAGTTTCTTCACGTTTTTATCAACAGATTTATATGTCATCTTTTTAAATTTTTATGTCATTTTTGCGAGATTTTTAAGTCATAATTGCATCTTTTATTTTGCATTTTCGCTGATTTTTAACGTCATTAAAATCCTAGCCCTAGTCATTACTAATGCGTAACTTTAATTAAAAAGGTTAACCTAAATCTTCTTCTTCTTTTAACTAGGAAATAAAATGAGCCCCTGTTTGTCATACCGTATTCTGTAGATGAAGAGAACCAGCTCTGGGCCTATCTCGCGGGTGATCGTCCAGTAGGTCTTTTCCCTTTAGGTCGTTCGGTCATACAAACTCAAGCTAGTCTGTTCTCATCCATCCTTTCTACATACTGTTTCTATTTTCTGCTTTTCGCTCATTTGATCCCGTCTTCTATGTTGCATCTATCCCCTATAGAGTCATTTGTTTGTCTGTCTCTTAGATTTATATTCAGTATTGATTTCAATATCCACATATCACTTACTTCCATTTTCTCTTTTGTGCTCGTTTCGTTTCCGTGCCATACCGTGTCTTTTAGGCAACCTGCTATTTGTAATGCTTCTGCGTTTTTAGTTTAAACATCTCCGAGGATATTACGGTAATTTGTGATTTAGACGACCAAATACGCATGACTTGTTCTATTTGCAGATTACATCGTCTTGGCTCCTCCGCTATGACCATACACTTCGTTTTCGGTGTCGGTATCTGCATATAGTACTTCTGAGCTGTTTCATTAAACTGACACGTCAGTTTTTGGAGGTCATCCCCATGGTATCGGTGCCCATTTTATATCCTGGTCTTGCTTCTATTATACGATTCATTACCAGATCGGGCCCCCCTGTTTCGCCCATTCAGTAGTAGATATATCTTCTGCTATGCCTTCAGGGGTCTTTGCTCTTATTGCGGCATGTGTGTATCTGTCAGCTATTATATTAATTAATTATCTGGGTCAATATGTCTTTATCTATGGGAATGTTAAGTATGTCCTTCTTCTTGACAGGATCGAACGCTTTTGTCAATTTGACGAAACATAGGTAAGCAGGGTATTATAAAGATTGCGTCCGTTGTTTAACCTCTATTACTTCGGAAATACTGATGTTCTGCTATTTTAAATATTTTTGTAAATAGTTTCGCAGTAGTATTAAGGAGGATTATCTCTTCATAATTATCCAGCGTTTTGCGGTCACCTTTTTTGTGGATAGCTATAGTGAAACAATTTATCCATTCGTGAGGCACCTTTCCATCTTCTATGATTTGATTGAAGAGTATCTGCATCTGTTCCGAGAGTGTGTGTCTGTCATATTTCATCATCTCATTGGGAGGAGCGGGTATCTGGTTACGTGTAAAAGGCCTCGGTCTCTCACGTAGGCATCCTGGGTTCGATTACCGAGACCAGCGGTTTCATCAACTCTTTCGACGGGTAAGGCTAGCCTCCCGCCTAACATACGTGTAAAGAGGGTTCACCGAACTCATAGTTATGAGTTAGTAACAAGTTGGTCTAGGCCTAGGCTATTGCCATAAGAGGAAGAACAAGATTAGTGATCGGGTAAGGCCCAGACTTTTTTTATTCCTGTGTTTGCGTATATTGTCATTTATTTTCTCTAATGGCAGTTTAACGTGTATGTTTAGATTGAGGTTCAATACAGTCGTATTATACGGGGCCGAAGTCGGCGTTTGACATAGTCGATTTTAAGCACCACATAAGTCTTTGTATATTATTCCCAATATTCTTCTTTTTGTTTTCTTATTTCTTGGTCTATTCTGTTTATATGTAGACTAATATTCTTCTTCAAATACAGCACTTTCATACTTTAAGGAGATCTGCTTTTTTGCTAAGGAGGAGTCCGGCAGGAAGACGTAATCTACACGGACACTCTTCACCTTAGCATTAGACATTTTCAAAGAAACTTGATTAGGATGAAACATGTATAAAAATAAATGCACTTGAATCACCTAAAATTTCTCGATGATATTGTCCTAATTAGGTCAAAAAATGAAGAATAGGGAATATGATGAACGTATGAATATGGGTAAAACCTAAGTCATATAACGCAGTCTCTGACAATTTAATACAGATCAAAATATGCGGACCTATTCCTACTTATTAAACTTGGAAAGGAAAACCAGACTACAGAAATGTACAGAAGAATAAGACAGGGATGGACACATGGACAGTATTTGGAGAACTTTTATTAACAAAAAAGTATGGTCGTTCAATTTGCCTAACAAGAAAAGTCTTCGACTACGGTCACGTTATGTCAGTTCTTACATATGGATTATAGTTTATGACTCTTACAAAGAAGAACACAGAGAAACGAAAAACTACCCAAAGAGCAATGGGTAGAAACAAATTAGGGCCAAAACTAAGACACAATGTAAAAAATCGCCCAACTAAACTGAAATTGGGCAGGATTCTATGCTGCATAGAAGAACTAAGAGATTGATAGAACAATTATGCCTTAGAATATCCTAACAAAGTACTGGATAATCTCAACAAAGGCAGGTGGTTGATGACATGGCTAAAATGTTTGGAAAGTAATCAATAGAATTGCACACAATAAAATAACTTGGGGACCTCGGGTGAGATCTACTCGTGCATGAACAGTGGAGACTAGATAGTGAACAGTAAACAGTGGACAGAAGAAGGTTGAAAAAGAAAAAGAAGTTTCAGCTAGTTATAAATTAAATATTGCGCGTAAGTTTAGATAATTCCAGTTAGGAATGTGTTCAGCACAACATTAAAATCATGATTGCAAACTGTAACCAATCAGCTAATCAAATACCGAATAATTATAGTATCCTGCTTCTTCTGTGTTATGTCCTTTTAAGGACGTTGACGAGGGGGTCAGAGCCACATTTTCAAACGACTTGGCGTTGTGAACTTTGTTATATTTCCCTTATACTAGAACTACGGAAAGGTGTTCTCTGCGGTGGTTCCCCGTTGCTTCCTGCAGGGTTGGTGAGTGTTTATTAATTGTATAGTAGGTATGTGTGTCTTGTTACTATCTGCAGTCGACCATTCCGCAGACAGAATTGTAAATTCTAACCAGACGATTAAAATGGCTTCTCTCGCTCAAGTGCCGACCTCGAACAGTAGGGAATTCTTTGTAAAAATCTTTACCGCTGAGTAAGATTCGAACCCAAGACTTCTAGCTAGGAGTCCAGCGCTTTTACTACTGCGCCAACGAGCTTCGATTGTTGTATATCATAATAGAATAACTCGCAGGAAATAGTATTATGAAAATAATTATTATAGATTATGGCGTTTGCAACCTGCATATCTTCTAATAATAAAAATAATGCTATGTTCTAAAAGAGTAATTATGCAATTCTGGAAAACAATATGTGCTATAAACTATTGTTTAGTTCAGGAAAAAACTAACTTTGGTAAGGTTTACGTTAGTCGGGCATCTCTAATTTCAGCTTATTTGAAAGGTATTATGTTCGGATGCCAGATGTTTATATTTTCTCACTTTAATAAATTCCAACAGTGTTTAAACAATGATTATTTCGTTATTAGCGTTAAATAAAACTTACAATAAATTATATAAGTAGTATAATAGTATTAATTCTACAGATTGTATAGATACGACTTTACTTTCACAACTGCAAAAATTATCATAATTTGCTAAAACTTCGTAAACCGGAAATTATTTTTAAAAGTTAAAATACCTATACAAACAAGGTGAGGCAGCCTGAAAAGGGCATGTATTTCTGCACTTTATTAGTATTAGAACTAAATATATTGGAATAAGTTATATTCTTTCAACAGGATAGTAGAGGATTTGTAATTTATAAATTGTAGTTCATAAAGGACTACTTAATTTATTATAGAATATAAATACAGGTAACAACTAAACAATTTAAAATAAATAAATCTTGAAAACAAATAAATACAAATTCGGTGCCTTGACTTACCTATTCTAAACAGAAGCAGTAATACTCGTATGTCCTTTATCGAGCGATAAATCAGCACCATGCGTTGTGTCTAATTAATATTTAGCGTGGGAGTCGTTGTTTTTACACATACACTTAAAGGAAGCTGAAAGTACCCAGAAAAAAAGAGGTCTAAGGCAACCAGCAAAAAAAAAATGAAAAAGACTAAACTTACGGAATTACTATCCATCAAAAATGATTGACAACATAATAACACCGAAAATAAATTGAACAGGAATTAGCTTAACTAACAATTCAATAATATTTAATCCGAAATACTCAAAAAATTCTTACCAATCAGGCCTTAAAATAATTGTTTTATACAAAACCTTGTTCGCGTGCCGCAAATGTACAAGTGATTGTTTCTAGAAAATTTAGAATCTTGTAACTAAAACAATTTAAATACAATTTTTTAACATCATTAAAAAATTTTTAGGTATGTCTATAGAAACAAATTACAAAAGAGAAAGAAATCCAGATATGAAGTGTTATAGATTTGGTTTGAATTTAAGGTGAAATAATTATATCAGAAGAAAAAAAAAGTAGTAGGCACACCTGGAAATTTCCGGCCGGAACTGTAATCTATGCATTTTAATCGGTGCTCATTTACTACTTTCACCTGTTTCACTATTGCGAAATGATAAGGGCCCCGTGGTCCTAAAACATAAATTGCGAAACTGGAACACAGATAACCATTTTTAAAACATTTCGTTTTCACAGATCAGTTAAGAACTTTCTTTTGAGATTTTAAAGTGTTTTTGTATAAAAGGAATTTTTTGTAGTACATTTAAACATTTTACGTTTCGTTGGTTACAACTTAAAACTACTATTAAAACTGTTTAACTTAACTAACTAGACGGATTGTAGAGAATAAAATTTTAATGATACATTACAATATCAGTGTCGTAATTAGTGTACAAACAAATATCATCTTACTGATTTGTTTTTGTAGTTTGGAAGTAGGGCGGTGCTGGGCAAAACCAAAGGTGGTTGGAGGTTCAAACCTCTACAGAGGTGATATTCCTCTATATACAGAATTTTCAAAATTATAATTCAAGTCCATTATAAATATGTTAAAATTGCGCATGTTAATTTACTACAACAATTTTAATTAGATAGATTTTATGTCTGGCTTTCATTTATTTCGTTTGTAGTTAATTATAGTGATAGTTAAAAAATTCGTCGTTTCTTGTTTAATTTCATGAAAGGAGTTTTATTTCTTCATGGTTAGCAAATCGAATTATCATCGAAAAGTAAATCTAAAAAATTACTAATAATAGATATCATTAATCAAAATACTGAAAATGTTTAGATTAAATATTTAGTATTTATAGTTATTGTTAAGACTTTGAAGTTACTCAACTTGATATAAATGCGAACGGTTCATCTGTATAGCATATCTATCACAAGTAAAATCTTCTAATTATACTAGTTAGATTATATTATAGTCGGTATTTTACGCTTAACTTTATGCAAGAATGTAATTGCCATTGCGATACTTTAATTGTCAGAATTTATTATTAACTTTTATGTAAGTATTAAATGTTTTGCGGGATTTCGTCAAACAATTGTTTATGTAGCTGAAGTAAACTTAAGAATTACGTTAATTTTTATTTAAAAAAGTGTTTATTGCGTCGAGATATAAATTTATATAACTTATACTGTTGCTGGTTCAGTAATTATAGTTGTAAAACAAATAATAAAACCAAATTAGTTATATTTGAGCATGGTGTGCATAGGCAGGTTTCCGCAAACATGAATAGTTTGTGTAAGAATGATTTATCGTTAGGTAACAGTGATAAGTTATTCAAATTTGAGTTAGTAGGTTAGTTGATAGCCGATTGAGTAATTTAGCTCACGGTAAGACTGACAACAGTGGAAAGTAAGAAAGTTGAATAGTTAAAAATTAACACACCTCATAAAGCTGGCCACGAGCAGTTGAGAGAAATGAGTGAAAGTTAACATTACTTAAAAATAAAAGTTCAGATATTAAAGAAGATATATAAAAACTAAAAATTATAAATATTAAGCATTTTTAAATGGAATTTTCCACAGTAAATGAGTGCTTAATTAAAAAAATCGAAAGTGATACATGGATTTAAAATTGTAAATATTGGGAAAAAGTTGTATTCTTTAATAAATTAATAAAACATTAAAATAAAATCAAATGTAGGTATTTTCCCTTATAAATATTCCTAAATGCTCAAGCGAAAGGTAGTATATATAATTTCCAAAAGTGAGTATGAACTTCAAAAATAGATATTAAAAATGCTCTAGTAAAGTTACATACGGCCGAAAGTGAATTGAAAGAACAAACTGGAAGGATAAGAAGCGACTGAGTAGTAGAAGTCATCTTGAAACACTGGAAGGAATGAGTTGGTAGAAAAGTGAGAAATTAGAAGGAAAAATGAAGAGAGACGACAAAAGTCCAACATCAAAAAAATAATGCTGAATAGTTCCAACAGGTCAGGCAGTAACAACTTACTTCTAGTTTTTATAATTAAAATTGATTACAGATATTAGGCAATTTTCCTAAACGTTCTTCAGTGCATTCAAAGTTAACTAGGATTTCTATATTTTATTGTTAATATTCTTCATTACGAAACCAACTGACATTCAAAGAACTCTTCTATTGAGTCACATTTTCGTTATATGTTAACCATTGAAGAAGAGCCATTTAATAACACTAAATTTGCATCGGTTTTTAAAAGATTTGATGTAATATTTAAAGCCAAAATTTTGATTTGACTAAAAATGAGTGGAAAGCTTGCCCAAAGTCTTACAAAACTGTTAATCTTTTATATGTAAAGCAGGAAATAACCTTAAAACAACTTATTTATAATATTTATTCCGACTAAATGTTAAGAATCTTGAACAAACAGGGTAAAAGAGATAAAAGGTTGTTAAAACATTCGTTTTCATTTAAGCAGTTGTAAAACGAAATGACTTTGCATTGGATACCGTAGCAACAATTAATGGAAGTCTATTCAAGCCAGTTCTACAACGCAAGTTAATGGTCTGCAAGTAACAAACGAAAACTGAAGACCGCCATAAATGCAACTGAAACTAACAAAACTAAAATGTTGAAACGGTTGAATTTTCCAAGCAAGTAAAAACCGTAATCGTTTCTGACATTAAAGAAACTACAAATTGTTGGACGACAACGTTTGAAGTCTGAATTACGCCATAAGAATAATTGTGCTTTTAAAAGCGGTTGGCTTTTCAGATTTCTGTGGATACAAATTCTGATCTCTAAGCTAAACAATAACGCTTGCAATAAAATAATTTAAAAACTGCCGTTATGTTTTTCTTCATATGAGACCTTTAAAATTTTCCAAGTCCATCGAATGAATGGATCTTACAAAATAATAAATCGTCCGCAAAGCATGTAAGAATGAAAAAAGCAGTGAAAACTTATTCCATAGCATTATCTCAAGCGAAACAAGCATATTTAACCCAAGCCGAATTAGTTTAAAAATCCAAACAAAAAGTATTACTTCTCATTCATACTTATTTTGTTCTTTAGAAATTTAAATATGTAACTGAAGAACTCTTAGAAGCATTGATATAAATTTGAAGCTTATGGAAAATTAACTCAAATTTGCAAAACGGTTTTGTTAGTTATCATAAAAAAACCAAAATATATTAGGAAATTCATGTTGTAAGGGATGAAATAACATCTAAAGGTTTCCCTTTATGTTCTGAATTATAGAATTTGTCATTTAGCAGCCACTTAAAATAAGCACTTGAGTTGTTAATTGCCCATTGAAGTTCCGAGGCAAACGTAATTTCAATTTCCTTAACTTCCTGTCTTCTACACGGCAAAGCCGATTTATCTTCAAAAACCTTAGGAATCCGACGCCTTCCTGTGTATGTTTTGCACATCTCTAGAGAAATGGAATCCAGCAATTCGTGTCCAAACGTTACGTTTAGTTGTGTGTCAACATTATTTCGTAACCTGGCCCTATATTTTGGGGCGAGCAACCTCTTTTAAATCACATCCTGTATAAATTATTCATACACGAATTCCTGAAACGTTCTTATATACAGCAATCGAAATGAGATGTTCAGTCGAGTAAAATAACACCATAAAACGTGAAACCTAGACAATGTAAAGATATTTCTCTTAAAGGCGCTTTTCTGTTTCGTGAGTTTATAAACTGTTAGAAGATTTTGTTCTTTTATACCAATGTCAGCTTTCACGCTAAATTAGAAAAGTAATATGGTTGACTTAAGAGGATTGGATTTTTCTGAAGGTAATATCTTTAGTCTATCCATTTTCTTGATACTTTTTGTTATTTCGGAAGATAAATTAGTGCCTGAAAATTAAATCTCACCCCTATGATTTATTTTCGTTGTTTGCGGTTGGAATAGGAAATTCCACTTTTAAAAAAACTAAGAAATATGCTTTCCCTGCGTTCATAAAAAATTCAACAAGATGGGAAGATATTAGGAACACATTTTGTACTGACAAGTGTGAAGCTCATGAATCATTCACGAATTTAGCCTTATTTTGGTACGAGAGCATGTGACAGATACGTAAATGTTAAAGATTCCGCGAAATTAATCTCAACTCTGAAATTCTTATATTTTTAATTTAGAAAAGTATTCAAAAAGTATTTTTAATCAGCACTTTTAAGAAGAAGTTTGTTCGAGCTGTGAATCGTTAAAGGCAGTAAACTTACTAGAAAGTTTTCGTTGTCAAAGCAAATGAACGTTTTGCTACTATTCAAGAAAAACGGAGCTTAGAAAATCGTCAAATGTAGCATGGAAAGTGATAAGTCTTTTATGTATGTATCTGACGTCCCAATAAACTACAGAAAAATATTTATGAATCGTAAATCTAATATGGGCGACGCTTTCTAGATGTTCTCCAGGTTTTCCAAAGGAAAGAAAACAATTTTACGAAAATAATACCTGACAAAATCTTAAAATTCCCTTTTGACTGCAATACTTCCGTAGAAGTAATATATTATGCAAAAGAACTTGAATCTCTCATGTACAATAGATATGGCAACCTAACGTAAACGAATACACGCAGGCATTGTTCAAGTTCAAAAGATTTCATAAAACACAAATCAAACAAATATCACCCCGTATCTTATCATATTCGTAATATTGTCGAAAAGAGGGTGGAATATAAATTCTGAAAATCCGTATCCACCTTATGTAAATCTGAGTTTACATTTTTATTTTGATGCCAACCTGAAAGTCTACAGCTTTTCCGCAGCTCTCTAAATTTAAGTGTCGAGAAAAATAAAATATAAAATCTCAATGTTATAGCTTTAATCTAAATTCAGGCAGAAAGTAATGGAATACTTGTTAACACTAGAATTATTTTAAAGAGGGCTTTTAAAATGCCTGCAAGTAAAACGCCGAAAGTGAAAAATCCAATTCGTAGGTTTCAAACACAGACTTTCCATTCGTAGAATTCCGTTTAGCCTGGAAAGTGTTTGAATACATTTTCTTTCACCCATGATTGATCAATCTTAATTGAATTAAGAAGTTTTTGTTGATTATGAACCTTAAAATTCTTTTTTAAGTTTGAACAATAAGTTTCCGTATTGATTAAGACCGTTTGTATTCACAAAAACGCCATTTTGTAGACAATGAAGCTTTAAATGTGTGGGTTTGATAAACATCACACACTCTGGCATTTAATTTGTGAAATGGGTTAGTCTGAAAGTATCTTTATGAGTGGTAAGTTACCTACGAGGGAAGTGTTTTCAGCTATTTATGTCAAACTTTTATAAATTTATTGTTCTTCCATTCGTTTCACATTAAAAAAACCTTTTACCAAAGAACCGTTGCAAATGTATTTTAATTTACTCTCTAAAACAGAATAGCCTGCTCAATTAACTCCAAAGATTTGTATCCGTGGATTTTTATGCAAATAGAAATAATATACTCTTACAACAAAGGCATAGAAACTTAAGGGTTTGGTTCAATTACAAGTTGGTGTAATTATCATATAGGCATAAGCAATTTCTGGGTTGATTTTTAAGATAATCCGACAAAGGGGTAAAACAAAGGAACTTTTTAAGCCTAGAGTGGTTTCTTATTTAATAGATAGGACAACTTCGAACATAATAATAAGCTAGAAAATTTTGAGGCCCATATAAACACATGCTGATGATGTAATCTTAATAATGAACAAATTTACTAAATTATAAAAACCAGTAGACACAAAAGGATGCAAGAAGTTAAGACTATAGAAGTGCCTGTAAGCAAACATAAGTCGAAAACAATTGGGAAGCAAATGGCAACAAAGTTTAAATCCACACTTAAGGGAAAAATGAAGTTTTCCAACAGCAAATTTGGGAACAATTGTCGGTAAATATGGGAAACTACAAACGGAAATATGTATCAAAAAACATTAATAAAGCGTCGTTTACAATGCTATACAAAAGAGAATATTTAGCAAAAAAGAAATCTGTACCAAAACAAAAGACATTTTCAACAAAATAGCGAATGTCAATAAATTCTATTGTGTTTTTCGTGTTCTCAATAGTGCCCAAATGGATCATAACAGATATGAATACACATAGCAGCAGCAAACGAAGGAAATACTTAAATTGAGTTGGGCATGTCATTAGAATGAGAATCATAAGAAAAACAGAACAGTACCCACAAGAAAATAATTATGAACAAAGTAACAATACCAAAAGAAGTTTTGCAAAATACATTGCTCAAAACAATTAACGGATATTTTACTATTTTCAAATAAATCTGAAAAAACCATTCAGTAAGTGTTTCCGACCTTCAAAATGTCATTCATTTTCGAATCTCTAAGTATTTACAGTAAAAAAGTAAACCATTCGTTGTTCTGAGCAGGTGTATTAAAGAACCCGTAGCAGAAAAAACATGACCAAACAATCAAATTCAAGAAAATAACCAAGAGTGGTAGACAGGAGTTCGATCGACACATACTACCGAAGCCGTAAGAGTATAAGAAAATAATAGAAGAAGAAGAAGGGAAATACGAGTTATTAAAATAAAAGTACAGAAACGAGAAAACGAACGCGAAAAATAGAAAATATCGTTCAAAATAAATAAGTATGCTTGTTGCACGAAAGAGAAAAAATAACAAAAACTAAAAATCAAATAAATCATAAAAAAAATACAATTATCTGAAAGGGAAAGTTAATAATACATGCCCAATGACAATAACGAAAGATAGATGTTAAGAGGAATGTTGGATTAATACAAAATCGACAAAAGTGCCAAGAACTAAAATATTTATATTGGTTAGCTATTAACATTAAAGGGAATTAGTTAATAAATCTGTATAACTATAAGCGAACGAAATTTAAAAACAAAATCAAGAAGTACTGATCCCAAAGAAGTTGTCAGTGTTTTTCGTCCTGTTTTACTTAAAAAAGCAGCTCCTGTAAACCAATTTGGATCACACAACTCGACTGAATTTTCGAAACAACACGCAATTCTGAAGTGCTCCTGTTACTGGATGAGTGAGCGGTATAATTAAAATTCTTCATAAAGACACGTGTTTGGATATATAACTACACCATTAATGTTTATGATAAATGTTTTGACTAAGGACGAATTGAAGGAGTCTCTCAAGGACATGGGTACGACGCCGCAAAACCATTGCAGGTATTTTAGAATTAACAAAAGACACGAGGAAAATATGTGAACGTAGTTAAAAGAACTCGAATCATAGGGCACATCTTACATAGTCAGGGTCTGCTGAACACGATCAAAGACGGCCTTACTTTTAGAGTAGTGCATAGCGTAAGTACTCATTGGAGGGAAATTGCATCCACGTCACAATTTAAAGGTTAGTTTTGATACCCTCTTAGGCTCCGACCACCTAAGATTGATTTTAATACCATTGTCACTCAAGATCGATTTTGTATTCATCGCCTGACTGACTGCCTAACTGACAGACTTACAATATAATTTCTTGTGTTCAAACCACAGCACTCAGGCCACCCTGATTACGCCAAAATCATAAAACAAAAAGATAATAATTATTCAAAGCCTATATTTGACTTGCCTGAAAAAGAAACCCAAGAAAAACATGTTTAGAACAAATCAAATAGTTAAAGGCATTGTCAACTTATGAAAAGTCGATTTTTTTTATTTTGTAATTTGATTTTCTGTTATAGAGTTAAGATTTTTATGCATTTTTAAGATTTTTGTGCTCTGCTATGCATATTTCTGCATCAATAATAGAACGTACATTTCCACATAAACCAATGTTTACCATTTACTATCTTGGTAAGGTAACCTTGATTGTTAGTATGCTTGTTTTTCTTTTTTTTATAAAGAATAAATTATACAACTCATAACAAGAAGGTACATCGATGCTAGATTATTAATTAATATAAAACTTAGTGATATACCCAAGCTACCTAATCTAAATGTCAAATATAATACGTTAAATGTCAATTTGACAAATCATTCTGATATACAAAGTGTCTTAAAATGAAATACATCTAGTATGCTTTGAATCTTCCGTGTAAAATAAAATGTGCCGCTCTCGCGCAATGATGTTATGCTAGTAGAATAACGTAACCTCATAACCTTTGTTGGATAATGCAATACCAACAACAATGTAGTGGTACATAAAAGTTTATATGCAAACTAATTTCAAAGGTACTAAGTAGATGTAATTCTTTTTAATGTTGTATAAATTTAGTAATTCAGTTTTTGAATAAATTTGTGTAATAGAATTTAAAATCACGTGACCTTATTGCCTACCGCCGTTTAGGCAACACATTTTGCGCAGTTGGAAATACTGAAGAAATGGCAAAAACTCAAAAACGCATTGTGATTGGCGTAACATCGGTCTACATTTTCTGGACTAAAAAAAAATAATATTTGAAGCATGTTTTAATAATTGTATTGGGTAGAAGTTACAAATGAGATCCTGTTTCAAACAGCTTTTAGAAATGTTACCTACATTACAAGTGATGATAATTTCCTAACTGATTTCTTTGGACTTTGATCCATTTGTATTGCAATATTATCAAAAGTTTCGTCAGTTAATGCACTTCGACGTCCAAGAGATTTGACCTTTTTTATTACAAATGGAATTGCTTCGTGTTAACCCATTCAAGGATATAATTTTTGCGATTCGTAAACGCTTCATAACGTATATTTGCATTAAACTATTGAGTACAGTGTTAGCAACTGTTAAGTCCAGAAACCATCTTTTGTGTATCATTACCAAACAACTTTTAATCTGATGTAAAACTGAAGCTTTTAACATTCGAAATTAGTTCTTATCATATTGTCTTAATTCATTTATAAAATTGCCTTCTCTACAATTTATAAATGATAATTTAGTTTTGAAAAGGTATATTCTTTAAATAAGTGAAAAGTGGCACGAAAGGCATCTCAGCGTCGAAAGATTTCTCTATAAAACATCGATATATTAAAATTGTAAATGGCAATAAAAGATTTATACATTTTTTTCTAGCAATTTATTTCTAAAAAAAAGTGATAGAAGTTAACAAACAAATCGCCTACTTAAGGAGTTCCGGCGTAAGAAAGTTAAAACTTAAAACTTGTTAGTTTGATCCATATTATATTTAACGAGGCATTTATAATAATTAACGATTAGAAAAGGCAAGGTCAATCTTGTTATGTCTTCTAACTGGTGCTAACCTATATTTAGTGTAAAAATACGAACTTCAAGAATATTTTGACTTTCTATTTCAACAAAAAAGAGATTGATAAGGTAAACTGTTTATTTGGATAGAATGATTTTATTTAGTGGTTTGTTTATTTAAAACAAAACTCCGCTAACGCATGTTTTCAAAATAATATCAAACAAATATAGAAATGCGTATATTCAAAGAATTAGAGTAAGAAATGTCTAACGAATTATTCTTTCTCAAACAATTATTTAAAAGTCAGGTATTTAGGCCATTCCTATTTTTTGTATGGAGAAAGTTCCGAATATTAGTAATAAATTTCGCTTTATTTAATTCCGAGTTGAAATGAACCCAACATTTCGGTGTTTATTTCAATTTTTTAAGCAATGCTTCCGCGTAAGAGATTAACTCGAAGGCAAAATCTAAATTACATTTCCTGAAGAAGTACGATGGATGTGCAAGATAAATCGATTATTGGCTAAATTTTGCCTCGAGCATCTTTAGCATTCAGACAAGCATTCATTGGTATACGAAAACACGAAGTAACAGCACCTTAACAAGCATACACACTAAAGTAAAGAACGTCATTTTAAAAAAGCATTCCAGTGTTTTTCCTATGTAGAAATGATGTAATTATGTAGAACCTTATGTAACGCGAATTGACAGTTATTTTAGGAGCTCAAATAATAAATAAAAATTTATCTTTAAATTAAGTAATCTAACCGTAAAGTACCAGCGGTGTTTGGGCTTCTACAATGAGATTTAGGATGTTGGTAAATGATTAACATATTTGCAGTTAGAATTTTGCAATTTCAAGGTTCCTTTGTTTAAATAGGCTTATGAGCATTTAAAAATAATCTATGTAGCATTATGCTTCAGATTATCGCACTGTTCTTTCTACTGATTGTTTGATGGAATCCCTTAACATAGAGTTTTGAATCTTTGTTTCTATGCGTTTCACATCATGTTATTGCGTTTTTAGTGCATATTTGCATATATTACCATTATATTGCATAACTCATATGCAAAACGGTATACCAAGTTCATATTTCGCCTCTTTTCGGTCACATTTTTTGTGTAGATGCTTGCATAAAATTATGTGTTTTCAATTATTGAATAAAACTTAAGTGGTTTCTTACTTCTTAGTAAACTTTCCAAAGCACATTCTTTACTTCATGAAAATAGACCCACATTTAGCAACTGCAGGGCATACTACCAAAAAGAAAAATCCAAGTAACGTAGTCCAGCAACTTCTTAGCGATGTACACGTGGTACATCCAATACACAAGACTTGTGCAATCTTTTCTTAGGCTGCAACATTCCGCTTCATAAAGTGGATAATCCAATTTAGAAGAAAGTATTCAGATAGTTGAGACATTAAAAAACAAAATAAACAGTAGAATTGGCCCCGCAGGCAAAACAATAAATGAAAAATTGAAGTTTGTTTTAAAGAAAAATGAAGGGTTTGCAAAATTAAACGCAATTAACAGGGTTTTGAGTGGCGCTGATTTTAATGAAGCTCTGCTTAATGTAGATCCCCAATTTATAGATAATTTCAAGTAGCAACTATTACCTCGTGCGTAATATTCAATGACCGCAAACATAACTTAACAATGAAAAATATTTGGTTATTTATTCATATAATTCTCTTGGTGTAATTAATGATTGAGTAGTAATTAAGTCTATATTGTACAGTTTTGCGTGTCGTTATTTAACCAATACAATGTATGTGTAAAAATTATGTTTGACTTTTGTTTAAAATGAAAATAGATAAATAAACAAATTAGAATTTTTATTTCAATGTTTGTTTGTATGTTTATTTAATGGGCGAAATCATTGATTAATGACAATTTAATTTTGCATATAATTGTGCATATTTTAAAATCTCTGATAATAGCAATAATAATAATGAATTCCACAGTCAGTGTCAGTATTAACAAAACGTTTTCCGGATTGAAACAAACAGTGTCATTGTTGAGACTGAAGAACTCAACGTTTCGCCCACTTCCATCAGGAGGAGAAGGGGGCTCTAAAAGAGTACGATAATTCAACGTGTGAACACGTCACAGGCGAAATCCTTCTGAAGAAAAATAGAAGAAGGCAACGACTTTGTATCGGTTGCAGCCGGTGAAGCGCATCAAATGAAGACGACGATTGGCCAGGAGTGGGGGGCCCGAGTCAGTGACGATGACAGACTTCCATATGTCTGACAGATGATTCCCAGTGTCATGGTTCAAGTTATTTATAAGCTTTTAATTTTAGTATCTGTTCCCATGGAAGACATAACCTTGCTTCCTTCCTAGAACACCTCAACAGTCAAAACCTATTTTGACGTTTTGGTGATGGTTAGAAGTGTAGGGCAAATATCTGTTGGTATGTGTTTTCTTATGTTAACATGACCTCTGTCTTTTGTATTCAGTGTATCGAGGAACGATAATTGATTATTTTATTCTGTTTTGTTCTGTTTTGTGCTTAATGTAAATTTGATGGAGTGTTCTAGTGTTCTTGCTGATTGATAAAACTTAAAAAATTATTTAGTTATTTGATATCATAAGGCCAAATAGAATAGGCGTCATTAATGTATCTCCACTAAATTGTTAGTCTTTTTGTGTATTTATGAACATATTGTTGCTCAAAGTCTTCCATGAATATATTACTTATAATTATTAGAGACAAAGGTGGGCCCATCGCCACCCTGAAATCCTGTTCGTGATAGTCAGTGTTGAGTTAGAAGTATGTTGTGTAAAGAGTTAAAAGTTTTGAAGTACCTATGCTATCATTTTTCAGTTGGTTTGTATTAACTATGTTTAATGTTTTGCCTACAGGAACATTTGTGAATAGACTGACTCCATCAAAACTAACCATTAAGTGTTTAGATATAATAATTTATTGATATCTTACTTAACAGAAAAGTAAATAAATAAATTTATTTGTAACACAAACTAGACGAGCTGTTGGCTGAGAAATGAGAATTATGGATAGAACTAATATTTAATAATATTTATGACACAGAAAATGGTTCTATTATTTAGTAGAGGGTATGGAAATTTACTTTTTTTCACAAATAGGATCTGTTTGAAAATATATATGCTATTACCACAAATATGGTTTATTTTAAAGCAAATCTCTTTGTTTTTGTTCGCACAGGGCTTCTATTCACAAACACAAACAATTTTACAAAATTGGAATTAACATTTTCTTTGTAGGTCGATTAAACATACACCAATGGTTTAGTGAAAGTTGACGTTGTTGAAACTAATTTTTGTGTGCTTCTACTATTTTGTTTTTTTTTGTAAAGCCTTATTCACTCCATTTCTGGACATAGGCCACCCTCATATGTATCCATTTATTTCGGTCCTGAGCTTCCCTCATCCATGCCAGACCCGCTGTAAGTTTTATATCGTTCGTCCAGCGCATTGGTGGACGCCCCCTGGATCGCTTTCCCTGATATGGTCTCCATTGCAGTAGTCTTTGTCCAACACTCGTCATGTCGCCAGACCACATAACCGGTAAAATTTCACTTAAGTTCGGCCACTTTTTCGCCGACATCTTTAACCTTTAGTTATGCCTCTTATTTGTTCATTTCGTTTGCGATCCTGTAGAACTACTCCGATCATTTGCCTTTCCATTCGTAATAGTTCACGTTTGGGCGCCGTATGTGGAAGTACGCATTGGTCATATAGGCGACTTCTTAGTTGCATTGGGATATTCATGTTACTCAAGTTGTTCTCCAATTTTGTAAAAACTGCCCAAGTCAATCTTCTTCTTCTATATATCTTTTGAGGTTGATTTTCTCTTCCCAACGACACTGTATGTCCCAGGTATATATGTATAGTTTATTACAATTTCTACTAGTTGATTTCTAATAGTGATCGGGGGTTCTCTTTACACATTACTTTTGCCTTTAAGAGATTCATTTGAATTCAGATTTTAGCCGATTGTTCTTCTAATTCCATCAACATGTTCCTAGTTCTTCTTTGCTTTCACTTATTAAAACAACATCATCTGCGTATCTTAGTTGGTTGAACTTTGTCCCGTTAACTGAAATGCCCATATCATGCCGGTTTAATCGCGTAAACAAGTCCTCAGGGGCCATGATGAACAGTATCGGAGATAAGGTATCTCTTTTTCTTATCCCTCTCTGGATTTTGATAGGTTTCGTGTTGCTGTTGAATTGAATGGTAGAGATGGTCTTTTCGTATATATATTTAATAAGTGTAGAATATCTGCTTTCTATTCTTGCATACGAGAGTGATTGTAATATTGCCCAGTGTTCAACGTTGTCAAAGACCTACTGAAAGTCCAGGATATTACCTGTTTCCTATGGTTATTTTTTATGAGAATTCTTAGATCTCTATTTTTTCCATTACATTTTTTACTTTTTGCTCACAGTATTCGTTTAGGTCTCCCCTTATCATTTTCCTTGTCTCTTTTGATAGGGTTCTGAGTTCTTCGTATCTCTTTTCTTTTAGTAACTGTCTCTTTTTTTTAATATGTGGTTTTGTTTCATCCTTCAGTTTGCATGCTTTTTCCTTTTTCTGTTCTGCTACTTCTTTTGCCGCTTTATTTAATATTGATGTTAGTATCTGACTAATGCTATCCAGGTTCCTTCCGTCTCTTTCTGTTATTTCTTTCTTTAACTTTTCTTGATACTTATCAGAATTTTTAGACAATATTTCTAGATGTATAGCGTGCCTTTTTCGTTTGAATAACTTTTCACGGTCTAACTGGTAATTAACAGTTATTTTAGCCCTTAGCATTCGGAGGTCGCAGTTGATATTGCAACAATTCAATGATGTAACGTCTTTTACAACAACAACTACTAATAGTTTCAAAACCTAATATGTAGTAGTTTGTTGATTAATGTTTGAATAGCGGGTTTTGTAAGTTGTCGTGTACGTATTTATGTATTTAATCTATTCTTTAGCTACTGGGAATTCCATCGATATAACGCTATGAGAATTCAAAATTTTATTTGATCTAATCTCCACACGAGTTTTAAAAGTATTATGATGTTTGGGATTTAAGCAAATATATTTAAGCTTTGTTATTAAGCTGCTTTTCTCATGATGAAGTGAAAAAGGTACTGTTTTTACCAGTTTAAGGCTAAAAAAACGGTATTTTAACATTAAACATAAAAAATGACTGTACTTTGTAGGATTTTTAAAGGAAATTGTAAAAGATATTATTTTTTCTATATTCTGTTGTATGTCAGAGGTTGGTTATATTTCTATTAATAGGAACAAGAGCACATCTTACATAATTTAGAATTTTGACTTTTTTAATAATCTGATTAAAAACAAAAATTTTATCTTGAGGACCACACCGAGCAAGCTGCATATTCAAAGAGTTTCAAAAACTAACGTCAGGGTATGTTACAAATAGGAAAAAATACCATATTACTGTGGCTTATACTCAAATTCATTTTTGTTGATAATTTTACATTTAGATTCCAATGTTATTGAGGTTATTAACTGCAAATTAGAACGAAATGAAAAGTGAAACTCTGAAGCTTAAGATAACCAATATTATTAAGAAAAACAATTATAATCTAGTGAATATAAACATAGTATATAGCTACCTAAAAACAAAAATAGAAAGTATTTAAAAATCGCCTTCTTGAAACTGCTTACACGCAATCTACATTGGTAATTCGTTAGAAAGTACAGAAAATGTTGATTTTGAAGGATTGCACTAAAAACAAGATAATTTCACTAGAAAAAGAAAAAGGGCAATTATGATGGATACAAAACACAACTAGTCTAATTATAAAAGTGAAGTCAGAAAGAGCACCAAATTTTTAAAAATAAACAGGTTTCTCTTTGTGAGATCCCGCAGTTGTCCGTTCCTGCTTATAATTAAATTATTTGCATTGATATTTACAATGTGTGTCCCAATAGTCATTTAGTCCCATTTAATCATAAATTGCTGCTCAAGGTTCAAACACTCTTAGGATACTCATTATATTGTGTAATTATGCTTGTGGGATTAAGTGTTATAATTTGATAGCAATATTGTCAAAACTAGCTATAAAGAAATCAAGAGCATTGCAAAGGTGAATGCTACTTTATTTATAATCACAAAATAATTTGTAACATTTACTGTATTTCCGAACCTGAGTCGAGTTTTTCATGGTGGAGTGATAACAACAAAACAATCCATTTTCGTCAGTCTGTTGAAACGTGTCCATCACCTGTAGAATTCCACCATTTTTCATCAGTCGGTTCCTTTATATGTTTCGGTTTGCAGTACACTTATTTATATGGTAGATATGTAAATTAAAAACAAATTAAAAAACGTTACCTTGCTACATATTACTGTAAACTTTTCACTTAACTAGATCAAGATAAATGCAGACGGTAAAGTATTTTCCAAATGACCAAGAAAATTAAGGAAATAAAACTTCTTCTCGTATTTTAAAAGCTCGCGCCCAGAGACAGGATATAAATTGGCGTGTTCCAGCTCTTAAAGTAGCAACAGGGCGTAAAATCGTCTATACAGGAAGTACACGAATATAAAATTGTAAGACTACGTCAAACTACACACTATGGAGCAATTTAAGAAGAAAGCCCAGAGAATGAGCAGAACAGAGTAATAGCCAGTTGATTACCACATTAATTGAAGTATTTTACACGAGCTCTGTTGCCTTCTCTGAATTTTAAAGTATTTCAGTTTCTCATTTGATATAAAGCGGTATTTTCTTAGATTATATTTGTAACATGGTTTGCTATAAGATGAATGTGAGGCACGAAATATGTTTACGGGTAATAAAGTTAAATTTTAAAACATCAATTTAGGATGCCGAAGCAATTTCGGTAAAACGTGATCTACAAATATTGCTTTACAGGATATTGAATTTTAGAAATGCAAACACCAAGGCAGTTTTTTTGATTAATGGCAATTTTGGTTTTATGAGCATATTGTTCGCGTTTTAGCGGCGATTTAGAATATTTCTGGAAGGTAAATGAAATTACTGCAATAAAAGGGTTAGGTAGAATGACTGTCTGAAAATAAGTATCATTTTGTATTTCAGTTGTAATTATCGACGCGTGTTTGACAGACAGAAGGGAGAAAAAGTTGGATATAATGCGAGTTTACATAGATGTTTACCGCCAATATTTCAGTTTCAGTGACTGGTTAGTACATTTCTAGGTCAGTGGTTGCACTCGAAAATTCTTTTAGGAGTAGGAGGAACCAAAGTGAACAATTCGACGCGTTTTCAAGAGTACTCCAAACTGAATTGGCTCCTTCATAATGTCGCTGCTAGCTGGACTGTATTACATCTTCTGATTAGTTAACGTGTATTATTATTATTAAATATAAATGATAGAAAAATATGTAAATTTAAGAAAATGGAAGGCATTTAGATCGTACTAAGCAATAATGCAAACTTTGTATTATTTGCAGTCTTCAATGCAACTACGGAATATAAATTTAGATGTTAATTGGTTGTATTACTGAATAAATTGATATTAGAAATGTGGAAGTAATAGTTCAGTAGAGAAAATTCAAATAGTAATTATCTAAATTTTACTTGAATAACCAAACGACAAATTTCAATTTGTAGAAAAATGATACCACCGCGGGGAATCGAACCACCGACCTTAGGTTAAACGCACCCACGCTCTCACCATGATCACACATGATGGTGTATCTTTAGAAGTCTATGTTGCTGTAAGTAGTTTCTGTGAATCCGCTTAATGCGGCTCTTTAACATAAATACGGCCTTTGAATAGACTTCATTATTTGGTTTCAATTGATATTGTAAAAATTTGACGCTGCCCCGGAGAACGGCTGCCGTAGCTCAATGGTGAGAGCGTGGGTGCGTTTAACCTAAGGTCGGTGGTTCGATTCCCCGCGGTGGTATCATTTTTCTACAAATTGAAATTTGTCATTTGGTTATTCAAGTAAAATTTAGATAATTACTATTTGAATTTTCTCTACTGAACTATTACTTCCACATTTCTAATATAAATTTAGATTTATTCTAAACGTACAATTTACACCTCTCTTTAACCTTCATTCATTCAATTATCTAGAAAAAGTATTGTGTTTTGTACTGAAATATTTAGCCTTCTTTGAACAGAAAACCATCTGAGCAATTCTCATTAATTCATGGCATTTCATTACCTCCCTTTGCTTGTAAACTTTGAAGCTTTTGCATTAATTATTATTTAAATATACACATACACCAAAATTAATATAACCACAAAAATTCAAAACCACAATTCTGATCGTGTTTAGTGGCTTAATTACAAAACAAATTGATGTAAATCCACATTAAATAATAAGAATCAAGATGTTTTGACGTAATTTTGTTTGTCTTTTCACTTCATAATGAAATTATATAAGTATTTGCACAAGCATTTCGGTTAAATAAATAATGTACGTATTGAAATGGGGAACAAAAAATCATTTAAGCACACTTTTAAATTAATAGAATAGAATCTAGGTTTAAGGTTGCCAGATACCTTAATACACGTATTCTGAAAGAGGTTTTCTAGATTAAACATAATTTTAACGAATTAGGAAGGTTTTGTTTGCGAGTATATGGCAAAATATCACCTGCTCAAGAATTAGGACGACCGACCTTCTGCCAATGGTGAAACAGAAGTAAATCACTGAAAATATGATGTTAGTCTACATATAGTAATTGGAAACTGTTAAATCCTTAAAAACTTAATTTCTAAAAGAACAAATAAAATAAACCTAATTTCGTTAAATACAAATTTTGCTTTTACTCTACAAGCTTAAATGAGAGAAAATCAGCACAGCAATGTAGTGCGCATAAATATCTTCGATAATAATTCACATAATTAATACAAATTGTTGTAATGACCTATTTAAACTCATTGAATAAATTTAATAATCCAACTTAGTTAATTTCTTTACGCAGATTTAATTTTATAGTTTATATATGTAGACAGTGATGTAGACAGCAAATGAGCAAAAACAACACAAAAGTTTTAACAGCCATTAGCGCATATTTACGACACACAGACAGAACTATAGAATAATAAATAATAAGTGCATGTCGGATATAATCCTGAAATGTGTTCAGTTTATGGGTATTAAAAATGTACGTGTATCGGTTATTACATTAGCAGATTGGACTGAATTTAATCTTTGGTTAGTATTAAAGCTGTACACTACACTTAACAGTAGTTGGAAAGATAAGCTGTAAAGTTTAAATTGTTGTCTTGGTTTAGCATAAGAAGGGCCTGTCCCTGTGATTGTTAAGTTCCTTAAAAGTATGAGACTATTTCGATCATTTATACTTTTTTACTGAATGATAGTAAATAGCTTTCAAGTAATTTTTATTTGCCTTGTATTATACAAAGTGGTCTAAGACGGAAGATTATGGAAATTGGAAAAACATTTTATTTAGAAGAGGCGTGTATAGTTGCAAGCTATAATCTAAAGACATTGTCCATTATATCGAATTTTCCATTTTTAAGGGACAACATGCAACTTTATTTGTTAAATAGAACAAACATACCATTTTTTGTTACTTCCTTAAGTAGACCTTAAAATTTTAATTATAAAACATACAACATACTTCGGAATGGGAAATCCATTTCGAGTTATTTATTATTTATTTGTTACCTATTTAAGCAGTGGGGTATTTCTATTTCGATTTCTATTTCTCTCTCTCCCTCTTTCTCTCTCTCTCAGTCCTCAGTCTTGCGACTGCTTTGCAGTTTTATACTAGGGAAACGTGTTCTCTGCAGTGGTTTTCCGTTGCCCTCTGCAGAGGTTGTGACCGTGTATTAAGTGTATAGTGTACGTGGCTTGTTACTAATCTGCAGTTGACCACCTCACAGACAGAATCGTTAATTATTGTAACCAAACAATTAAGACTTCACTCGCTCAAGTAGGTACTAAGTATCGACTTCGAACAGTGGGGAATCTTTTGTAAAAATCCTTACCATTGCGTGAGATTCGAACTCAAGACTCCTAGGTAGGAGTTCACAGAGAAACAAATAAACTGGTCTGCACAACAATTTTTTTTTAAATATTAATCTGTGCTATAATAATTGTTCAGATTATTTTTGATCCACTTCCACAAAGAAGCTCTTTTTTAAAATTACAGTTGAAGTGTTTTTTTTTTACCAAAACTTAACAGAGATAACTAAAAAATTGATAGGAAAAATAATATCTTCTTAAGTATTTAAGAATATCCCATCAACAGTAAAAAGTGGCAGCTATTACCGGGCGATCCAGAAAAAAAGGAATTGGAGCAGGCCCTGATTAAGCTGTTCAGGTTAGTAACATTGCTTCTAATTTTTTTAAATTTCATATCAATGGTAATCTGATTTGTTACTTGAAAAATAAATTTGACATTTAAAATAAAAGCATTAGTGGACGTAATTACATTTATGGTTATTAAATAAAGTAAAATTATTTATTTATTTAGACTCCCTACAAACAGGCAATTACGTACTTACTACTTATTATTTAAAACATGGACAATAATATTGTTGCGTGATTTTGACAGTTAACGTAACCTCTTCAGTGGACAATAGTGTCTCTGTTTACGCTCACAGTAGGCGAATCACGGGATACCAACTTTGGTAACTAGGTCACGGTCTGCTCTAATTCATTTTTTTCTGGGTCACCTGGTATTATGTTTGTTTGAACATTCATTGAATCGATCTTTTTAGGCACAAATATTGGCTTATATTGCGAATTGCCATTTTTGTTATGCTGTTTCTACATAACTACTTCGAATATTTTCAAATTTCCATTGCTAATTTGACATTTTAGTTCGAATTACAGTTTCTTAGCTCGAAATTCGATCTATTATGTGAATCTTTGTCTAAGTTTTTGTATTCTACGATTGGTATTTCATAAATAATGCACACTCTTTTTGTACCCACATGTATATATTTTTTAGGCAATATCTCTTTACAATAATTCTATATAGCCCCCCCCCCCCCGGCTGCTGAATGGCCGATTTTCAACGTCTTGGAAGATTTACTATTCAAGTAAGGTCACCACTTTTGCACCGCTGCAGAAAGCTCCCCTAGGGTGGAAAAAAGCTGTCCACGCATCATGTCTGGATTGTATGGTGAACGAGGTAACACTTCCCACTCGTATTGATGTAGCAAATCAGTAGCAACTGTTCCCAAGTACGGGCGTGCATTATCGTGCAAAATGAGTGGCTTACGAGTGACCAAGTGAGATCTGCTTTTGTGTCACGATAATACGCTGCCGTCACACGTCTTCCACTTTGAACTCTGTTGGTTATGATGCTACCTTGGTGATCGTAAGCGAAGATCATCATCTGATTGACCTTTGATGCGCTCGTTTGACTGAGATTTCAACTCTGGTTCATAATCTCTAATCCACGTTTCTTTTCTGCAAATCGTTCTTTAATATATGGAATACAGATGTTGTTGAAATTCCGGTAGCCGCCGATATTTCCTCACGCGTCGCTCGATGATCTTTGTCAATAAAGTCCGACACAAGTTTCACACTTCGCCCATCAATTGATGTTCTTGGCCTTCCTGGCCTTGGATCACCATGTATGATTTCACGTCCTTCACGAAAACGACAAGCCCAACGAGAAACTGAACTACGGTCTATTGCTCTATTGTGTCTTCCCCACAAACTTCACGTAAAGCTGTGTGAATTTCTGTTGGGCTTTTGTCACGTAGAGTTTCAATTTTTATGCAAGATCTTTGATCTTCTACAGTTACAGTACCCGAGGCGGCTGCAGGCGCCATTTCTAATACTCGTTTAATAAAAAGAAGAAGAAAGAGAAGAAGAAAAAACGAGAACACGTGCCCACTCCCCAAGTCTTAAACCTTTGAAGGAGCATATGTAAGACAAATTTAAGACCGCGATGAGTTTTGGATATGGCGGATTGAAGTTTCTGGTTGCCAGTTGCACTAACTAAATCAACCTAATCTATGACGCTATCGCACTATTTATACCGCTCGCTTATTATCTACGATATTAGTCTATGTACGCACTATATACACCAGAATAATTATTAGCTCTCATAAGCATCTATAAACAGCCTAATTTCTTATTCCAAAGCTAAATCCTGCGAAAATTGACAGAAGAAACAATCACAACAACACCTGACAATGAGTCAAACATGGGTTTTCAAAATGGCCGCTTCCGGCGGAAATTTGAATACAGAATCCAGAACTCACGTTAGAGAGTGATACGGTGTTTTGTAAATTTTGTGGAAAACCAGTAAGTATTTATTTTAACTATTTTTTTAAATTCGTACCAAGTAGATCTTCATTATTTGCTTCTACATATTACTACCGCCCACTTTTTGTGCTATGATTTCCAATTTTAATTTTTATTCCGTTTTCAGGCACTACATTAATTATACAGTGGTAGTTATCCTAATAAATAGTGCCTAACACAAGTTTTATTTGTTTAAATGCGGATGTCATACGGAAGGGGATATTTAACTAGCCAGCATTATGGTACCCCTTACCACTGATGTTTGTGATAAAAATACAAAAAAAATAATGATAGGTGTCTTAGGTGAATACAGTTCTAATAAATTAGGTACAAAATAGATAAAACTAATAATATAACAATTGTAACATTCATTCAAGAAGGGTCAAGTAAACTATTTTTACCGGAAGCTATTCCTCTGACAAAATAATTCTAATGTTTTCTGCCGCAGCACCTTACATGGTAGAAGCAACTTTAATTGAAAATCTATGTTTGGCATTTGGATTAACTAGAGTGTCAGATGAAATTACAAATCAGTTTTGTTTGGCCACAGATTTTGTAAATAATGTAAAAGAGATAATTGCAAAAGCGCCTTTATAAGAGTCCAACTGTACTTGGTTGGAAGCTACTAGATTTTATTCGGTGCATTTTGAGGGTATAAAAAGGGTAGTGTCAAAATTATCTAACAGTTTCTCTGTTGCAATAACAGAATCAAAAATTGATTAATAGCTAATTCTCAGTTGAGCCAACATTTAGCTTATATTAAAGATAGTTTCAATATATGCATTTCTGAAACTATTTTTAGAATTGTAAACCAAAAACTTTCGCTAGTCGACGCAATAAAATTAATAGAGTTCTGGAAAACACAGACAATTTAAATGGAAAAATTCAAAAATGTATTTAGAGAAGTTGCAACTCAAAGCGGAAGCTTTAAAGAATTCAAGAATTTACAAAAATAGCTCAATACTACTGTACTATGTACACTGAAGTATAAGTGGACTTGTTTCTGTGTGGTTATAAATAATACTTTTGTTGTTTTTGTAAACTAGTTAAAAGAATTTGAAATGGCTACATTTTAAGGATGATTGTGACTTCATTAGATATGACAATTCAATAGATTCAATTCAGAAGCTTAAAAGCACCAAAAAATATCGTTTAAGGGTAGTATTGTTTGAACTTAAACAAGTGCGTAAAGCAGTAAGTAGTAAAGCGAACAAAGTCCTTACAAATACATAATTGATACAACGTATAACCGCACCCTTCCTTTATAAAGCGCCATCATAAAAAAAGGATGAGCTTACTTAGTTTATTTAATAAGGGGTGCAACTTTAAAGAAATATTGAGCGATGTTGCATACATTAAATTTTTATACGTAAACTAGAAGGAACGTTTGAAGTTTTTGGTTTTAGGCAACGTAAATTTTAATTTTGCTCTTTGAAAGTGCTACGGGATTCAGTGTCATTATATTAAAAAATATTTGATAAACACAACAAATTAGTTTTACTAAATAATAGAAGTTCTTCAATACAATAACCTAAAAGAAAGTGTTCCTTGGTTACATAATAAAAACTAACTTAAATCTCTATTAGTTCAATCCACCATTCCAACCGTTTAGCTAACGGTAATTAAGCTGCTCACGGTCGTATCCTGCCCTTCCGCTGTCACTGTCAAATTAAATCATTTCTATCTAAAGATTAAAGCGGAAAGAAAGTGCAACTTGAGAAGAAAAGGGATCAACTCGGTATGCATCAACGAGCAACTAAATTCTCGGGGCTATCAAGTTAACGTTTAGCTTTTGCGCTTTTTCCGTAATAAAATCTGAGATATTATTTTCTTCTAAATGCTTTCGGCACAAACACTTGGGAATTTCAAAAACGTTAATAACATTTTCAAATGAAAGAACATCTCGCCGAAAGGCACGTTCTTTCTATACTTGTTATATTTAGAATATATTTTATATTTGCGTCATCTTTAAATGTTGTAGTAGCAAAGTTTTATTTTTCTTTCTTTTTCCGTCTATAATTTCAAATAAACTCTAGAGTTTGATAGTTTCATTAGAAAAATATAACAAGTAAAATAAATTTATTTACGAGAATCTTATTATTAGCATGAATTTTTAAGGCAAAGCTTTTAATTAAAGAAACGTAAAACTGACATGCATTTCCACTTAGTTATTTAGACTTAATTAAACTGTAATTTATCTATCGAGTTGTATTTTGTCAAATTCACAGCAGCGTAATGGTCTTTAAAGTGCATCGGGTGTTCGTTCCAGAAACGTTCCTAAATTTACAACCCTGCTTGAATCGCAAATTCGATGCAATTCCGAATTGTTTGTGATGTAACAAGACTGTGTTCGCGATGGCTGACTGTAAATAAATCACATTGTATACTGATTCCTGATTCATTATTTCATTCTTATTTATCACACAATCTTGTAAGTACTACTAGAACGTTGCAGTCTTATTCAGATTTATATTTAAAATTTAGATTTGTATGCATAAAATGAAACGTTCAAAATTTCTTTGAAAATACACCAGTTGACTCCAGTTCCAGGTTTGAAAAGCTGTAAACTGCAGTAAATTAAATAATTTTTTTTTAACATTCATTCTCCATTTCGCTACAACAAATTCCTAGATCATCGATGCCATCTGATACTGAAATAACAAAGATGACAAGGAATTTGTTCCTCTTAAATTTGAAGTATATAATACGAAGATAAAGATTACCACAATTTTCAAGGATTCCCAGTGTTTCAGTGTAGCATGAAGTATGTTCTATTTTGATGTATTCAAGGAACGTACCAACAATACACAAAGTATATCTTGTTCAGAATGTTCATATCCTTATCGTTTACCATCAAGAGGAAGCCGGTAGTTTATTAGATCATAACTTGACGCAGGGCCCTTTTTTCAGTTAGACAAGCAGGACCTCTCTCCTTTATATGCATAAAAGCGCGAAAGCAAATTCACTTTTAGGCTGTTACGCACGTTTTTCCTAGATGGGCAGATTTTCAACCTTGCAACCTTCAACTAATTTTCCATAAAAACATTCTAGTCAAAAATTTTAATTAAAATTTTTAAATTTTTAAACAATGGAACCTTAGATTTGTAGTGGCGTAATTCAGGAATTCGTTGTTATTTTAATCACAAGGTTGAATCTTGAATTTTAAATTTGTTACTTAATTGTTTGATAATCAAGTGGATATTTATTCAGAAACCCTAATAAAAGGAATCCCAGTGAGTGGGACGTTCAAATTAGAATGGTATATTACGAAGTTTCGGTTGAGAATAAACCCGCTTTTCATTTAATATTTGAAAGAAAATGTAAGAACGTATCTTTTCTAAGGAGAATATTAATCTTACTTTTCTTTGGTAAAATCTTAATATCATACTTCAATGATTTTCATTTTTTAAAACGTTTTTGTTATTATATTTCAAACATTTTGAATTTATTTTTCCTTTAGTATTCACTTTCCCAATTTGATATAAGAATATCAGTAAGTTGCCCTGGATATTTATCAAGTAGGTAATTAAAATAATTATATTAAAAGCCAATGTTAGCTTATCAACTATAATGTTAGGAAAAAGTGAAACATGCGTCGTAGTGTAGCCTATTAAGTAGCTAGCAAATTAAGTTTTCCAATAAGTGATATCAGACTGCATTTTCTGATTTATAGATTTTATAATACTGAATTTTCAGATTTGCAGATTTTTAGATTTCCTTTTCCATATGGACTTATGCATTTAAGAATGATTATTTTACAGTGCTCAGCAAAGACATTCAAACCTTAATTTAGAAATACTCTGAGAAGTTATAATTTGGTTTCGGAATTTTATTACGAATATTCTGGCAGCCATAAATCCATATCTTAAAGGATCAGTAAACATTTCCGTTTTCATGGCACAACCAATAAATCTTAGTTCCATAATCAATTTATTTGATACAACAGCTGTAAACAAACATTATCAACAGTCTAAATAATGAAAAACCACCGCAATTACTTTTAATCTCAGTTTTACTTTTGTCGAAGCTGATATTTACCCTAAATGGATTTTTACTTCCATCAAACTGTACAATACGTAGAATATGTATCTTACATATCAATGTTTAATCAACTTACTAATAAGTCAAAATAGCAAGATTTATAAACTTGTGATAAATAAATCGCTACAATAATGACGACAAACGTACACATAGCCACCTGGAACTCTAACGGGTGGGCCAACCACAAACTAAAGCTAATTAAATTTTTTCAAATTAATTTAACAGATATTGTTGTCTCCGAAACCCACTTTACCGAGAGAACTGTGTTTAACATTCTGCATTACACAATACATTCTGCTAACTACCCCGATGGTACTGCACACGGTTGGTCAGCTATAGTAATCAGAAGGGCTGTCCCCCATCACGAACTTCCACCATATTATACTAGCAAAATACAATCTGCTAAAACCCAAATGAACGTTAAGCCCTGGCCGATAATAATAGCGTCATTATACACATCTTCAAGATACAGAATCTCCCCGAAGAATATGGGGAGTTTGTTGTCACTATAGGCTATAGGGAATAAAAGCATAATCGTTGGTGATTGGAATGCCAAGCACACCGAATGGGGTTTCGGACTAGTCATCACAAAAGGAAGAAATCTGCTACAAGCCTTGCGGTTGCATAATTTCAACTATCTGTCAATGGGAAAGCCGCCATACTGGCCCAGTAACCTGAGTAAACTACTGGACCTTTTGGAGTTCACCATGACTCTTGATCTACCAGACATCTACACCAAAATAGAATACAACCTGGATATGTTATCCGATCACACACCAGTTACAGTAACTCTCAGCTCTAATAAAATTGAGAAAAGCCACAATATCTGGAGATAAAAACGTTGCATTAAAATAACAAGAAGATCTGAATAGAGTTGATGTATAATACTTTACACAACTTCCGTAAAATGCAGCAACTCGGGGTACTCCACCTGACCCACATACCTTACAAGAGATTGACAACGTTCCTCGATATATTTACGACGTGAATTGGTAATACAAAAATGTAAAGGGAGGAGTTTTATATGGACCTATAATTAAATTCAAATAATTTTCTTCGATATGTTGTTTTAAATTTGCCGCCATACCAGTAGTCACGTGACATACATCAAATTCGATTATTAGGTTATCGGACATGCAGAATCGATACCCCAGAAAAGTTTTTTCAATACTCTAATAATAAAAATTGTTTCCATATTATGCTGTGAACTTTTTGCCGGTTACTGAATAAGAACATGGAAAGTGCAATTAGCTTAAATGGGGTCTGCTAGAAATCATTTAAAATTAAAAAGAGAATAAAACAAGGGGGTAGCCTTAGCCCACTCCTGTTTGTTTTCGTAATGGATAATATAATAAAGAAATGCAAGAGAAATGCTTAAAGTAGGAAATTAAAATCTAGTCTATGCAGAAATAAAAGAAACCTACGGCAAGTATTAATGAATGGAAAGAACAAGTAGAAACTAGACAACTAGAGTATTGGAAATAAATGGAAATAAAAGCAAAATCATGAACATAATCAAAAGACAAGGAGATAAAGACAAGACTCAAAATGAAACTAAGCGGATTAATACTATAACAAGTTGAAACTTGGTAAGATAAACAGATACGAGGAGGGTTTAAATATGACCCGGAATTTTATTCTCAGAACCAAACGAATGGCTCTAGCGGCAATTCCTTCTTAACATTCTTGTAATGGGGTATCTAGAAGGCGTGCTTAATGTCATAGTCACTTCAATTGCGCAACGCATAATACACTCAACTAAAATTGCCGGGACATGCTCAACGTATGACAAACAGCAGACTAACGAAACGAATATACGAGGCGAGACCAGAAGGCAGTAGACCGAGCGGAAGGCCTACGCCTACATAGACCTTGGATTACAACCTAACCGAGATGTGCAAAGACGAAGAAATACTTAGATAAGTTAAAGTGATGGCAAGAGATAGAAACATCTAGCTACAAGAAATAGATCAAGGCCCAAACCCAGTAAGGCAAAACGATAAAGAATGCAGAAGAAGATTCTTTTATTACAAATATTGTACTTAAAAATATGCCGAGACTTAAAATGCGAAGAAGATCACGAGCTTTAAATAAAGGTGGTTGAAGATGTGGCATTAAATAGAACACAGAAATCACGAAAAGGGTTTGGCTTGAAAATAAGTAGTTAGAATTTAAATAGCAGCTTTTGTACAACCTTTTGGGGCAAAATTTAATAAAAATAAGCCTCAACCAAACTACTCAAAAATGAATAGGGATATTGTTATTAGTTATTGCACACATTTGTAGATACTGTGAAAATGTTTCGAGTTGTATTAAGATTGATCAAACATGGTTAATACAGCAATATCCCTATTCATTTTTGAGTAGTTTATTTGTTCCTTCAAGCGAATGGAAATAATTCGCACTTGTTGTTGTTGGGATGGGTAGAAATGTGTCGTTTTATTAATCAGAAAACAGGTTATCAAATTACAGCTGAAAATTACTTTTTCGACTACCATTTCCTAAAGGAAGCTATTATATGACACTTTCCATACGTCAAAAGCACGTTGTTATTGCATACTGTTCAAAATAGTATATTGTGTAACAAGTACGTGAAGCTGACCTTTTTATACGAGTGTACAGTTTGTGACACGAGCCGAAAGGCGAGTGTCACAGGCACACGAGTGTAAAAAAGGCTTCACGTATGTGTTGCACACTATACTTTTTCTACGACCTCAACTCAAACTTAAAAAATGAGTTAAATTAGCAAACGTTTACTTCACTTGACAGTTTTGACAAATTCGTCGTCCAAACAAAAAACAAGCACAGCAATCGATTCAAGTGTTTACCCGTGCCGAAAAGTGTATAAGTTCTTATGGCAGAAATGCGTAAAATAAACTCCATAAGAAATGCATTGCACTTCACGCATCGATGTAAAAAATACGATTTCACGTACCTACTGTGATCAGTACCTATGTGAAACTACTACTTTATGCATGGGAGTAGAAAAAATTTTTTCTCCATGCCCATCTAGTAAGTTACACTTACTTTGACATATCCACTGCAGGTAAGTTGATTTTACTGTTTGTTTACTGGTTGTCATGACATTAGGGAAGTAAGGTAAAACTTACTCCCCAAGGGAAGTAAGTGAATTACGTGTTATTACAGTAATTTTAGTTTTGTAAGTGATCTGAACGGGTTTGCACTTAACTGATCCTAACCTATTTGAAATGTAAAAACTTGTTAAGATAAGTAGGGTTAGGGTATAACTAAAATTGTATAAAAAGAGTTAAAGAACTAATTTATTAGATTATATTAAAAACCAACCTTCATTAACAGATAAATTTCGTCAGGAGCATCATTCAAAAAAAGATTAATTTCGAGTAAGCTCGATGGAGATTTTAATTTGGCTGATCTTTCTAAAAAATACGCCAAAAACACGTTTTATTCCACTGAATAGATGTTTTTGTCCGCGCACCATTATTAAAACAATTTGTATGCATTTTCATAACGGATTTTCGATTTTTCTGGTAGTAATTCCAAACACGCAATATTTGCCGCTTCATCTACGCTAAATTCTCTATTGTCCTTATCGCCTATTTGCATTTTATCTTTTGAAAACTACCAAGAAACGCAAGTACAAGTGGTTTTTTATATTGACAGAAACAACTGAAAAACAATTGCTACTAAGCAACTCAACACTAGGTCACTATTTGCTTTGTTTGTAATAGATTAATTTTCTATCAATTAACGTGGAATTATTAAGGGAAAATTATTCAAATTTTTGTTGGGCATGGAGAAAAATATTATAAGCATGCTCGGGAAGTAACTATCTACAACCAGTCTCGAACTTTGCCAGCCCTCGCTCGCTCGGGCTGGCAAACTCGTTCTCGACTGGTAAAAGCTACTTACTTCCCTTGATGCTTAAATAACTATTTTTGCACACATCTGTCACTTTTTTACACGCTTCTGTCAAAAGTGTTCAATTTAAAACAATGAAAGCGAATTGTACCTAACATGATTTTTAGTGAGATTTCAATTTAAAATGACGTTGAAGTTTTTGTAATCTTTTTTAGGACAAATATGTGGTAGTCGAAAAAATTATGTATAAAACTCGTATCTAAAGCTTCTTTTTTGCACTTGTGAGATTTAAAGAATTCGGCTCATTCTTTAAACTTTCTCACGCGTGCAAAAAAGTGGCACTTTAGCTACTCGTTGTATAAATAACTATGCTATGGCCGCAGGAAAAAAATATTACAAAGTGATTTACAAGGAATCAGAACGGAATCTAATCAATACCACAATACAATATCCTAATTATATAATAAGATTATTAAGTGAAAATCTCTAAAATAATTTGTTTATGTAATTTCGCTTACATTAAGGTTAAGTAGGGGTAGGTAGGCGCTGGCGATAATATTTGAATACAAGTAGTGAAAACTAGTTAGGTACTTAAGAAAAACAGTTCGAAATTCAGAACCAATTACAAGCTTACCCGCCGTGGTCGCGGTTCGGCGCATGGAGAGAACGTAAAATTTCCTAGTGAAGTAAAAGTAGGAACGAATACCGTTAGGAGACGATTCCAACTAAATAGCCTGACGAAATCAAGAAGGCCATGGCCAAAAGTGAAAGTATTTTGAACCAACTGAGACAAATGATATGCAATAAGAAGAAAGCATTTATAGCCCATAATTATGTATATATGGCGAAAGGAATTAAGTAATAGAAGTTATTTTTAGACTGTTCTAAACAACAATATAAAACAAAACGTTTCACTTTTTAGAATTTATTTTAAACTGGTCTTTAAATTATTAAACAAAAGGAGGACAAGTTGTACAGGTAACACAAGAGAAAAAATTATGTAAGGTGCTATTATTATAACACTGATTAACACTGATTAACACTGAAAAAGTACTTTATTTAAAAAATTAATCTTGAACAACGTAAGAATTTGAGTGTGTAAGTGTTTGTCTTATCCTTTTTTTAATCTGCGTTTTTCCCCCTTTCTTTGGATCTAATAAGTACCTATAATTAAAAAAAAATAATAAACGTGAAATATTAAAGAAATTTTCTCGCTGCCTAGGAATAGATCCAGCAAACTCCCTTATTTTCTATCCACTACTTTACTTGGTGCTAATTAAATAATGATCAAGTTGCATAGTTTGAGTGCCTCTGCATAACTAACCTAGTTTTTGCATATCTAAACAGTAAATGTATACCTAACTACTTATATTTGACATGTTTATATACACTTCGTATATTCTTTTTCTTTATACTACAAACGAACATGTTTCAACTAAATTATATTAGAAAATTTTTCTTAAAAAAGAATTTACCAGATATTTGATGATAATTAAAAGATTGGGTGAAAGTTGTAATCTGTATTCTCATAAATACTTAATAAGCGTTACTAATATTTCCTAAACTTTTAGGATGTATGAAAGTGTGAGAACACAAACGAACAACAGCAAAACAGTAGTTATTGTTTTTCTTAATTTCCGTTTACGGAGGACTTCCTTTCTCTTCTTCTTCTTCTTCTTTTACCCTCTTATATACCTTTACAGCGTCGAGGGGACCGGATACACCGAGCCACAGAGCGGTCACTCACCCAAGTTTTTGCCAAGCAGGCTCTTGCTTAACTTTGTATATTTCGGTATTGCGTGCACTCCCACTCTGCCGTACTGCCG
Source organism: Melanotus villosus (assembly GCA_963082815.1). NCBI lineage: Eukaryota > Metazoa > Arthropoda > Insecta > Coleoptera > Elateridae > Melanotus > Melanotus villosus. Next base: position 42,007,814 of record OY720422.1, read on the forward strand.
GTTAGGAAGGACTTTTAAAATTTATAGTGGAAAATTAAAGTTTTTAATATTGTTTGCATAATTTAGATATATTATCTAAAATTCTTTGAGTATGTTTGTGCATGTCTCAGCAATAATTTGTAGCATACATTCTGTTGTCTATTTTTGTTGAAATTAACTTTCAATATCCTGTAAATTTATTTATCTCGTAACGAATTCGAAGACTTCCACGGTCAGTGTCAGTGTTAAAAGAATGTCTTCCGGATAGGGGCCGTGTCATTTTTGAGACAGAAGAACTCCACATTTCGTCCACTTTTTTAGGGGCTTCAGAGGAGGAAAAAAGAGCACGGTAACTCAACGTGTTAACCACGCCAGAGGCGAAATTCTTTCAGCAAGAGGTAGAAGGGCACGGTAACTCAACTTGTAAACCAAGCCAGTGGCGAGATCGAGTTACCGGGCTCTTTTAGTGCTCCTTAAAAAAGTGCCTTAACAATGACACGGTCTCAACCCGGAAGACATTTTTTATTTATATCGTATTAGAAATTCGTGTAAACATTCCGATTGCTACATTTAGAAGTTTTTGAATTAAAATAAAAAAACTAAAACCTATGTTACTGTAAGCAAGGAACTTCAGGACATACACTATTATATCCACAAAAACGGTAGTTTAAGAACATGGCATAAATTGTGAATGGAGCCTTGATTAATAGCAGACTAATAAACAACAATCAATATTGACTCTGAATTACTCCCTCGCGGTTTACAACATGATATATTTACAAGGGTAAACATATATTCTACAATTCCTAAGGTGTTCTCTCTTCACATGCTATCTTTATCTAAATCAAAACAAGTGGCTAGTAAAACATATATTAGTTCGTAACTGCAGTTTATTGTTGGAATTCTAATTAATATTATAAAGAAATATCTTTGTTTTTCGAAGTTTTGCCAGACATTTTCATTTGCGCAATTAATTGCTTGCTGAAAAACGAACGTCGCAGTCAGCAAACACTTGCAAGTCATGCTCGTTTTTAAATAACAACTTAACCGCTGTTTAAGTCTGCCTGGATTGAAAGGATTCCCTAATTAGTTTTATAAAAGATACAAAAAAGTAATTTCAGATAAGTGTTAAGTGTATCAAATATGGGTACTCTAGAAAACGTGGTAATGCTTTTATTTTTCGTATAATTTATTAATGGGGTTTCATAGTTTCTACAAGATCAATGAAATAAAAATAAAAACCCTCACGATTTTATTATATTGTTGTGTGCCTCAGTACATCTATATTTATTGTTTAATTTTTCTAAAATAAGTTAATAATTGTACCTTATACCTCATTTATTTTCCGATATTAAATTGGAGAAATGTTCAATAACTACTGCCAAATCTTAAAAACACGCTTTAAATTTTCAGCTACGCAAGTTATAAATAAATCGAACGGAAATCAAACGCACGCAAGCAACTTTTCTGCTAATCGGTTAGGTATTGTGCTACTTCTTACCAAGTTTACAAAAAACGAATGACTTGTTAAACAAGAACAAAACAGCAAAAGCTGCATTCGAAATGTTATACACATGTCGAAAATCTAGTTTTAAACGACTTCACTAATTTAATAATAAATTATTCAGCTATTCATTGTATAACGCAACGAGTTTCAGATCTATAAATTCCAATCGAAGCATTTCTTTGTACCTTAAAGTTTTCCATTCAATTCAACCACAATTTATTTGAAGCAAGCGATATGAAAAGATTTAATGAGGAGGTGCAAAATACTTTCATATCTTTGTCGTTTTTAATAAACGCCACTGCAAACTTCGTAATAAAAAGCTCGTTTGTGATAAAGAAATGGCATACTCGAATAAGCAGATTTTTTAAATTACCATTTTCCGATGAATGTGCCATTCTAATATTTAAATATGTAAAAGTTAATATTGGGAAGAACATGTTTCTAAAGTCACATCCGACAGCTATAGTGCATTAAAATCACACGATAAGTAGTTGTTTAAAGATATTAATGATACACCTCGGTTTATGATTTCAGTGATATGATGAGGCATAGTTTTGATTTACAGTGATAGAGTTAACTTCAGCATAAAATAGCCAGCTCTTTCCTGGAAGATGCCATATCAATAAAAGGGTACTGAATTAATTTTAAGGTTATTATTCAACTTAACAGTAATTTTAACAAGCCATATTTGTTAACGTTGTTTCTTCATAACATACATAACTCAGCATTCAAGTTTGATTTCCAAATAAACATAATACCAAAATAATCTATTGATGAAAGAATCGAAGATATCTGGAGCCCAGTGGGCAAATTCCTTTGTTAATGTTATGCGTATACGAGCTTCGTAAAATTTATTTACTCCTTCAGGAATATTCTACAATGTTGTTGTACGTACTTTTGGCGGCGATGACGCAGCTCAGAATCTAAGAAATATACTCGGTCGCGCAACGCATTGACGTACAGATGTATTAACTAATACAAAAGGCCAAGTTTGTATGTGGTGCCTAAAATGTGAATATTAGTGGGCCATGGATGTAAGATGCATTTCTGGATAACTAGTAACGCAAAGATGAGAAGTTGGTCGATAATTATGTAGTTGTATGCATGATCAGTAGCTGAGATTGTTGATGTTGTAGTTGCTGTTATTGCTGATATTATTGATGTTGTTGTTGATATTATTGTTATTGTTGTGGACAAGCCTTGAGGCGTGTTGGGGCGTATTGTTTATTAGAGTATGAGGCTTTCGGACCCTGTCAGTTGGTTGACTGCCTGGGAACTTTTATAACTAGGCGTAGTTATAAAGACCATTGACTTGGTTGTAATTATGCAGTGCAGTGACTATCGGGCGATGCCCCTCGGGGTGGCCAGGTAAGCCCGCCTCTGCATTTTCTTTGTTCCGTTGGCTTCCCAGACTGTATAGGCCATCTAGGATGGATCTCCCATTGGTTGGATATGTTCTGTCATAGTTGGCTTGCGGCATATTTTTGCCTGCTTTCTGATCTACAAGTAACTGAAGGTGCACCCAACACTCATTACTCCCCAACCTCCCCGAGCGTTTTCTACTAGCTGCAACGTGGGATTCCACAGGGCGATTTCCTCCCTCCTGTAAATAACACTAACCGAACCTTTACTGATAAATGTAGTAATGTCTGCCTGTTTTTCTTTCATGTATCCTTGTGGGCGTTAATGTGTGTATCAAGGTTTGGGTGTTTATGAGACGTGGTCAAGGCTACGCATTAATCTAACTTTGGTTGAATTAAGGTTATTCCTTGATAAGTTGTTCGAATGTGCTTTTATAAATATAACTACGCCATTTCAAAAATAATTAAAGTAAAATGGAAACCGCAACCTCCCGCCCCGCCTGCTATAATGTAATGCATTAATAGGTTATATTACTTACAATCAGGAGTAGTGAACACCACTTTGATATACAAAATTGTAACGAAAATCAACAGATGTTAAAGAAATTGAAATGTTATCAAAATGTATCACTATTTTAGGGAAAATCGGTTAAAATTAATGAGCTCATTTGCATCATGCTCGTAACAGATTTTTCCGAATTAAAAAGATCGCGAAAATACTATCATCATCCTAACAAAACTATTTGTCATGCAAATAAAAAGTAAACGGTGCATAACACCAGGACAAACAAGTTATCTTTCATTTTGCATATTAAACTTCAATACTATTTGATTTTTGGAGATTCATTCTACATAATGTATTTTACATACTATAAAGAATTTTCGAGCCAAAGTAAATTTTTTTATTTGTTCGGATTCGACACGGACTTCAAAAAAAAGGTTACAGTGATTTATGCGTAAATGTGGCGCCAATATTGTTTGTTCTGTAGAAAACAAGATTTTGGTATCATGGTGTTCAGATTCCTGATAGCTTATCGGAATATTATTCTTCGCCACTCGGGTTCTTTCACTGACAAACACATTGATTTTTTTTCTCTAACAAAAGGTCAAATTCCGAATTCAGGAAATTTAATTTTCTTATCCACGTCCACCTTTGAAAAATTACAAAAGAAAATCATTCCTGCAAGAGAAGTTAAATTTCCGATTCAATATACTAAAGCTGACTGTAATTTAGATCTATATTTAACTCATAATTCTGTCTTTGAAATGCCTATGTTTTTATAATTGTTTTCGAGTTTGCTTCAACTTTGTTAAAGTACTAACTTATATAACTACGAAATAGGTAGTTCATAAGTTAGTTTAATGCGTCGAATGAAATTTTAATTCAGCTTTGTTCCTATTTTTCGTTTTGTTTTGCTTTTAAGAACTTAAGAATATTATTTTCTTAGTTATGGAAGTTAGAAAAAAGGCATTATTTAACTCTTGTATAACAAAATTGTCTGCACAAAAAGCAAGTTATCGAGTTATAGCTTACTATTTCTTAAAATTCTCTCCTTGTTTGTTCAATTCTGCCTTCGTTTTTCTATAATACATGTTACTGAACTTTTTTTAATATATATTTTATTTTTCTCTCACGAAGATATTGGATTAGTTCTCATTTTATTTATGGTGATCTTAGCTTAACAATGTTTCATATCAACGTTTTCAATTTTCTTTACCTGTTTAATTATTTTCGAAATAGTATTGTAAAGCTAATAGTACAAGTTTGATTACAGTTGATTCAGTAGAAATTAGATACAAAAATTACAATTAAAATACTATTATTTGGCAGTTTTTACCCGTAACATATATGTATTACAATTCTTACATACGAGGAGGCATTAACATTCCAGTATACTTTACAAGGAAATTAGGTACCTGGGAAGTAGTATTGTTTTATTCAAAATAGTATCAGTATCTGTAGAGAAACTCCAAAATTTTTTTTGCGAAACCGCACCGATCACTATGTCTCGTGACGTAAATCTAATCTTTTAACGGCATTTTTGGGAGCATCCTGGGTAGCTCAGCCAGGTAAGTGCCTGCTAGCTAGCCGGCTGACATGGGTTCGATTCCAGCGGTGGCCATAGTATTATGGAGCCGATTTGGGTCAAATTCGTTAGTTAAGACTTAGGTTTAAGGTGTGTTGTGGATTAAAGCTGGTTGGAGTGTGATGCAAGTCTAAAAAATTGACCCAGCAAGTGCGAATGAGCCTCGACACTGCATTGCGGTAGAAGAGGAAATGGATTTAAAAAAAACGGCATTTTTGAGTTGCGAGAATATGCAATCTTCGGTAAGAGCTAATTTAGGAGAACATGGTGGATAATCGATGTTTTATTGGTGTTTTGCAGGGCAAGAAGTGTTATATATGGTCTAATTGGCGAGTCAGGTAATGCGCGTCATCAATAAATTTTATGACATCATAACTTAGTACATCTACATGAAGTTTCAAATGATTTACAAATTCTATAACCTAAATTTTCTGATGAAAGACGTTGGCATATTCCTATTCTATCGATACGACAATGACAATGATACACAACACCGATCTGTCAAAAATTTGTAAGTGAAATAATATAAACATGTCAAAAATAATACTAACTTTACAAAAAATAAATATGAGCTAAATTAGAAAATAAAAACCCGTTTTCTTTTTATTTTCAAACATATACAGATCTTGTGATTAAACACGGCTGCTTAATCTTAGAAAACTACAAAAATAATTTATATTTAGCAATTACATTTTGTATTTTTTTATAGCGCATTATTGGTAACGCCGACTGTTGATCATGTGATTGATGACGCACATTACCTGACTTACCAATTGGACTATAAATAGGTGTATTGTTCCGGAAAAATTGCCTATTTTAGAAAGTACTCCACATCAGGGTTTCACAAAGCTTGACTTAAAATTTTCTTTTACCAAAATTTTATGTTCTAGTGATTGATTTTCCTTAATGTAAAGTAGTATTGTTAGTATCCAAGGAGGAAATTTTACTAGCACACTTTCGCAAGCAAAACTTTTGGGCCGAACAATATCCATGTTTATCCATTCTAACAATGTGGTCCAAACAGTTTGACTTACTATCTTCAAATTAACTGCATTTCGATCTAGATATTGTGACCCTCATTAGCTTCTGATAAACATTTGGTTATAGATTTTGCTGATAATTTATTATACTCAATTATTAACAATAGTGTTAAGCACGTTCCCATGTGAGAAGCCCTTTTGTTTACTTTAGACACGTTTGTGGCAATAAAATCTATATTGCCACGGAGATTTGTCTTTTAGCGCTATACTTGTCTTTAGCACATGTTTTTTACTTTTTTAAACCAGCTAAGGTGTGATGGATATTCATATGAATTGTTCAATGTATTGTATATGATGTTATTATTTTATCTGAGATGCCAGTATTCCTAAGTACTTCATGCTTCGTTTAACCTGCAAATGACATTACTAAGCCTTGTACCGACCAGGAACTTGCTTATTACAACAGCTTCTTTGGCACCTTTTCTACCCCGTTTTTAAATGTCCAATTTTTGTGATGATTTTAACAACATCTCAACAACTTATAATCCCAACTCCAAAGAACGTGTTTGTTATAACTTATCTCTAATGGTTTTTACTGTGTTACAGTGACATATTTTGGTAACTGGTAATAAGCTCTATATAATGTTGCATAATATTATTCCTTTCGTGTTATCGATAAAGAGCGGACAAAACAAACATTTTTTTTCAAATATAAGTATCTATTTAATTATAAAATAAAAAAACAGCATACAGCTTCCTAAGTACCTGCAGGATGTGATTACTGGGTAAAAGTGTAGGCCACCCGCGGGTTCACAGGATCATGTCTCTTTGTTGGTCTTTGAATAAGCAGGTTAGAAGCCAGCTAATTTGGAAGAATACTCAGTCAGGTTTGGTATCTCTCCGATAGTTTGGCACATCCTTCTAACAAATACCGTTTGGATCTGTAAGTCTCTATGTAGGACATAATATGGAACGCCCCAAGAGGCGTCAGCAGCTATTCTAAGCAGCTTGGATTAGAAACGTTGTATTGTCATGATATTAGAAATACCTCAGAGTTGTATTCCATACACCCATGTTGGTTTCATTATGGTTTTATACACTATCACTTTATTTACCATGGAGAGCTGAGAAGAGTGACCAATGAGTCAGTAATGATTTCTGTAAATTTGGAGAGTCTTTTTTGCCAAATGTGTTCTGCCAAAGTGAAACGCTTATCGAGATAAATGCTTAGTAGTCCAGTCACTCGGAGAAGGTTATCTCAAAAATAATGTTTCGCCAAGTAATGGGGTCAGAAAAAAAAATAAAGTGCTATTTTCACCATGTTGGGAAAAAAATTCAATATATCGGATACTATAGCGTTCTTGTTATTGGGTTTAGAAAAAGTTGTAATAATGGAATTTTGCCCTCTTTAAGAAAGAAGAAAAGAACGAAAGCACTAGACCGAACCACATCGAAGATATCTTGAAAATTTCGTGTTTTTTTTGGTCACAGAAACCTGTCCCAAGGTCAGCCGAATTGGAAAATTTGGGTTTTCAATGCTGGTCCTAATATATACAAGCAGGAAAAAAATTTCTTTCTGACCTTTTGCAAGGTAACGTTTACTTATTCACTGGACTATAGCTATTTAACCTCGTCCTTCTAGTAGGTTCTTGATATGCCTGGTTGTTCTGTTTAAGTTTATTTTGTCGCCATTATCTTTTACATTTACGTTTTTCCTCGATCAAATGAAGGATGTATCTAAGGCAGTTGGTACAAAAGTAAAGGATCAAAGTTTAACCAAAGCAAGCCGGAACTTAAATAAAGCCAGTGTCTATTATTTCCCGTTTATGAGAGAAATCCTTCCAAAGTTGATCCTTCAAAATCGCCCTCATTTGACCTTTTCCAGATTATCTTAAGCCATTTAAAATATAAATTTCAAATTCGACATCAGTATAGTGTTTTAAATATACATTGAATAGCGGAATAGTTAATTTCCATTGTTGATGTAAACCGCTATTTCAAAATTTAAATAATTTTTGATAATTGCCCTGTTTCCTTAGCGTGGTGAATTAGGACATAGAATGTGATTTTTTAACAACTCAATTGCAGCAGGCCGTATTCTGACAGTTCTAAGATTATTAAGACAGAATACGGGCTGCTGCAATTGAGTTTTTACTAAATCACATTGTGCTTTCCTATGTTATGGCAACATTGTAAATAAATGTTAAAATCTTCTAAATTTGATCAAATGTTATGGTAAACTTAATTTATGAGATTGACAGTGGATAAAGTATCATATTTTACGAATGTAAATATAAAGTCGACACCTTTTAGTCTTACTGCAAAAGGAAGTATCCTGAGTGAAGGAAAGTGAAAGAATTTATGTAAATGTCTTTTAAGTGTCAATTTGGTTTTTTGGCCTACTCTTTTCTTTTAGTTTAATCCCACTGTGCTGTACTATATGAATTTTCATTTTATTTGCTTCAAACAAAAACTAATTATTGTAACATTGGACGGATCTAATTAAAATGTAATAAGTATTTAGAAGTAACAAAAAACATATTTTACATATTATCAGAGCCCATATTTGTATATAAAAATTAGAAATCCGGATAGGAATCTCTGATCTAGTGAGAGTTTTCTATGTCTTCAGCTGGAAATTTCCAATTAAAGATTTTAAAGCTAAAGTAGTGTAGTTTGATACGTTCGGCTAGTTAGTAAAATTCCGCTTATGTTTTTTTATTAGCTTGTTTTGCTATTAAAATGATTTTTCATCAGAAGTTCGTTAACCTTCCACGGGAGTAGATACATGAATAACATTAACATACATTCAATTTATAAATGAACATCTGAAAATGAAATATAAAATTTAAGAATCCATTACGATTAAAGCCATCATTTAAATTTAAAATACAAATCTGTCTCTTAGTTTATGACTTACAATTAAGCTGAAATGTATAAGAACGTCTGTATGTAGTACAGATTATATCGCCAACGATTAGTCGGAAAACTAAAAATTCATGTCTTAGATATAAAACTAGCAACCAAATTTTAATTAATTTCTAGATCTGCATTTGAGGAGTTCAAGCCTATTTTTGAAATTGACTTTTACGTTTTCTTTTCATTTGAATTTCATATCAAAAATATTTTCGAATCAAGGGTTACGAAAGAAGTTAAACATGTTTAGATGGCAAATTTGAAAATACTTTCATTTCTGCAGCAATATTTCTGCCATATGCATTATGTGTTTTATTTAATGCTTGTGAAGAGCTGTTGCAAATTTAATAGTAATAAAAACGAAATTGCATTAAAAATACGCCTGACACTCACACGTTTTTCAATATACTTCAATTTAAAAACTAGTAAAAGTAGATATGTAATACAGTTCCTGTTTATTGTCATAAGCTATTTTATAATAAAAAATTCTGAGACAATATTAGCCTTTACACTCGAGTATTAAAGTAGAACGCATCGTAATTTTTGGATTTTCCACGCTTGCATAACCTGTTCATAAACATAATACGCTCACAGTTTGTATATTATACCTATACATATTCGCGTTGAAACCGGTTTCTAAAATTTATTTCTAGGGAACATTAATTCACAAATATAAATATGCGAGCGTGTATCATAACTAAATTTTCAAAGCACTTTTTAAACAAATACCTACTTTGCATTTCTCGGTTCTTCATGTTCTGCAAGCTCTTGAAAAGGAAATTAATTTATATACAAATGCCAGAATAAGAACTGCATTTTTTTTAAATTTCCACTGATTAAATTGTATAGAAAAATTAATAGAAAATAATTTATTAATAGGAAGGCCAGATATAAGTTCGTAACAAAGTTGTATCTGTAATCAATACATATTAGCACAGAAACCTAAAAAGTAAACAAGAAAACTTTTTATGATATTGTTGTAGCAGAAATGGGGCTGACAGCGGTGAAAACACTTGGGAGTTGAAAGTCATTTATGTTTATGTCTCTTGATAGTTACATTAGTGGCACAGTGTAAAATCCAGGAATTCTCCTAAAGGACTGTAAATGGATTGGGGAATGGCAATTGCTTCCGAGCAAGCCAAAATAAATGAACGTGGACCTTAAGTGTACTTGATGTAGTTATTAAAATTAATAGAGCATTTACAACTGAAGATACCAGATTATCTTAAAAGTCCAAAGACGTAATTTACATGACTTTAACAGGGTTGTCATTTTAGTTCATAAACAGATAATAAGCTTACATAAATTATGCATAAAATTTTCAGTGGCGATGTAATCGATCATTAATAATAAAATAACGACTGTGTGTGTATACAGCTGCCTTTATTTATTTATTAATATAGTTGTTAATATTTAAGCACTGTACTTCCAAATTTGACTATTATTAATATAAATATAACTAAAATACTGATTTTTCTGTGGCTTAAATTAATAAATTAGATTTAATAACATTTCAAGACAGGTACATATAATATTTTGCTTGTTATTGAATGATGTAAGTAGTTCCAGTTTCCAGAGGAAATTATGAAGTTATGCTGTATTGTTGAATTTAAACAATAAACACTACATATAAAATTTATTCAGTAGGGTTGAACTAGATTTTCTAAACTTAACAAAACACTCACGTTTGATAAATCTTTTCTTTGTGTACGCGTTAGAATTAGTTTTTATGACGAACCATGTTATGTTTTATGTGCTGTACATTTCGATGTTAAACGAAAATGTTACTAATAAGTACCTACCAACCGGTACGAACCCGAAACCTTTGGTTTACGAAGGAAGTTATGAAAATACCTATAGCATCAAGTTTCTAAGCGACTATAATAATTCTAATATATTGAATTAAATTTAAATGCGTTAGAGCAGCTTAATTTAACCATCAATTGTTTGTTTTTAATAAAACTGATCAAATAGTGTCGGAAATGGTTCATTTAAACTGCGCGTGCGGGTTGGCGTTGTTGCTTTTAGTATATTGTTCTAGTTTGGTGCCACTTTAAACGGCATCTAGCAGTAATCCACATGCATGTCCCTCTCTCTTTCCCCGCCATTTTCCTGATGTCGTCGTACCATCTTAGTACGGGCCGTCCAGGATTTCTCTTTTCTCTGCATGGTTTCCATTCAGTCGTTTGCCTTGTTCATTTCGATTTTTGCTACATGTCCTGCCCATCTCCACTTTAATTTTACTTATTATTGGGTTTTTGACATCTTCCATTTTGGTACGTTTTCTAATCCATGCTATAGATTTTTGTCTTTTAGTGTGATAATAAGGATTACTCTTTCCATGTGTCGTTGGGCAGTTTGCATCTTACTCATGGTTTTCTTTGTGACTGTCCATGTTTCAAGTTTCAATCCCATATAGCAGGACCGGGATAGCACACTGATTTAATATCTTTATTTTCATGTATGCCTTAAACCTTTTGTTTTTATTTTGTGGTATATACTTTAATCTCCCAAAAGCAGTCCATGCGACTCTTTATTCGTATGTTTAACTCTGTCGTTTGCATTTATCTGTCTATTCTTATATTTTATCCCAAGTATTTGTATTGTTCTACTTCTTCTATCATGATTACATTTAGCATGATGGGGTTGTCATCTTGTTGGGAGGATCTCTTCATTATTTTTGTTTTGGTCATATTTATAGTTAATCCTATTTTTTACTGATTTTCTTAAACACGTTTATCATTTCCTGCAGTTCCAAACGATCTTCTGTAATAAGTATATCTCAGTGTATTTAACTTTTGTCATTCGATGTTTATACCACGGTTTTCCCAATAGAGAGTAGTTATTAAATATGTCTTCCATTGCTAATGTGAAAAGCTTCGGTGATATGGAATATCCTTGCCTTATTCCTCTTTGAATCTTAGTTTTCTCTGTTTCTGGTGTAATTTCACTATACTCGTTGCTCCTTTGTATATTGTTTTTTCGATGAGTTTGATACACCTTGAGTCTACTTGGCAGTTTTGTAATGCGTTTATAATTGCCCATATTTCGAATAAATCGAAGGCCTTGTTATAATTTATATAAATGCTAGGTACAAATCCTTGTTATATTCTATGGTTTTTTAGATGATGTTTCGAATAGATTGTATGTGATCTATTGTTTTCTGAAACCTACTTGTTAAGCGTTTTGATATAACTCGAATTTACTTATTGGCCTTGTAGTTATTATTTCATAAGTAGCTTATATACTTGAGAAATAAGACTTATTGGTCTATAATTTCCCAGTTCTGACTTATCTCTTTTTTTTATGTAGTAACCCGATTACAGCGTTGTTCCAGTCCTGCGGTATTTTCCTTTCTTTTAAGCATTTGTTTGATTACAGGTTCTTCTTCATATTTAATAAGTACAGGAATTATTCTGTATTTTCCTGAAGCACATTGTATGTAATTTCATATCCTTAATTGCCCTTTTTATTTGGTCTTCCTTCTGTTGTGTTTGGTTTTTCCGCCTTAGAGCTGTACAAGTTTTAATAATATTTTTTTGTTGTTTGCATGAGTTGTTCTCTATCATACGTTACTGTACCGCCTTCCTTTTTCAGATAGCTAATGATATTGATGTTTGTGTTTAGTTTTCTTTGTAATACTTTTAAGTTTTTACTTTTTTCTATTGTTTTCCGTATTAAATCCTCTGCGTTTCTTCTGATGTCTTCTTTTATGTTCTTTCGTATAGTTTTATTTAATTCGATGTATTCTACAGTGACTCGTTAGCTCTCGTCGTTTTCCATTAGTTGTTTAGTCCCATTTCTTATAGCCTTTAATTTTTTACTTCTAATTGTTTAGCTATTTTCTTTCCTTGTAAAACTGAATTCATTATCTTTTTATTTATTTGTTCTAGTGTGTCTTGTTTTCGAATTTTATAGCATAACATTAATTCTACTTGGTATTCGTTGATTTTTCTCAAAAAATTTCTCTATCTATTTTTTTCTATTTTTCCTTATTAGTCTTATTCGTTCTTTTTGTGTATTTACCTTTATATTTCCTCTTACCATTCTATGATCACTGCTCGTTGGGAATTGGTTGATTACCGACACATCTGTAACTAGATGTTTATGGGATGTATAATAAAGTCCAAATCCAAATCTTTACCTTGAAGCAGATCCAAAACAACTGCTATGAATACAAAGTAACGCTATATACTGACTCCTTGGATTTTAAGCAGGCGTGTGACTCAGTCGCAAGAAACATGCTTTATAGAGCTATGGAAGATCTGAAAGTACCCCAGAAACTTGTACGATTAACAAGCAAGACGATGGAACAAACAAACGCAGAGTGAGAATCAATGGAAATGTGTCTAATGAATTTAAAATATAAAACGGACTAAGGCAGGGAGACCCACTGTTAACGGATCTCTTTAATTTAGCGCTAGAGAAGATAATAGAAGAGAGCGGGATAAACAGACAAGGTACAATTTATGGCAATATGCATCAATGCTTGGCTTATGCTGATGATTTAACCAAGGCCCGCTGATTTAAATATTGCATATTAAGGCCTGCCCACTTCATTTAGCCAAGACATAATTTAACCCTGCGTTGAATGCCCCGGGTTTGAGAGATCCACCACAACTTTTGATCATATTTTCTATATTTATTTGTAGGTGGACAACTCATATTACATGTACCTTTCCGAAAAAAGTTACACTAACAATTTTATACAGCCGTCGCTAGAGGGCATTGGGCCTGACAGACCCAGGGTATTCAATTGTGTTTGAATAGGTATAACCGTAGTTTTTTTGGGATATTATTTGTTGAGTATAATTTTCGTGTAATTTTAAGTTTTTGATACAGTGTGCATAGTAAACAATTTTATTATTATTCATGAGTGCTTCTGATCCATATGTAAAAGAAATAGGGCATCTGCAACGGTTGTATGACGAAGTAGAGTTTTTCCTTTTTGTAGTGTACGTTTATTAAGACTTTAACGTTTCTTTTTGCTGTAAGTTTTTTATACATATTTTTAGAATTTGGTGTATCATTAAAACATTGATAATATGTTTGCTTCTTATTTTTTACACTTTAGAAAAAAAATTAACCACTGCAAATAAAAATATTCCGAATTATATTAGTGGGTCTAACAGACCCAGGATATTCGTTAGAGCAATTTTTTAAGGGCATTCAACGCAGGGTTAAAAAGGTCGATGAGGTGAACTATACATTTGTCTCTTTAAAATGCATAGTTCGCCCCAAATGGCGCCATCGTCCTTTTTAAATTGCGTCTTGGCTAAATAAAGTGGGCAGGCCTTAATATGCAATATTTAATTCAGCGGGCCTTGGATTTAACAATAATAGCTACCTCAGAGAAACATTTGATGAAGAAACTGAGAAATTTAGAAAAAGCAGCAAGAACGTTAGATCTGAGCATAAATGAGAAGAAATTCAACTTTATGATTATGAGAAGCACAAGAATCGAGGAAGGGGAAAATGAATTGAAAATAAGAACTGAGGATGGAAGGGAATACAAATTTAACCGAGTTGACAGCTTTAACTATTTAGGTGTTACAATTACCGATAATAACAACAACAGGGAACTACAAGCTAGAGTGTTGAACGGAAATAAAGCTATTGGATCAGTGAGTGTGTTATTAAATTCTAAATGCTTAACTATAAACACGAAAAAGCGAATTTATAAAACAATGATTAGGCCTGCGGTAACATATGCGTGCGAGACGTGGAAAAAGATGAGTAAAAGCTGGAGTGCTGAGAACGAAGGGTATTAAGGAAAATCTATGGTGGAGAGAAGGTCGGGGAAATGTGGATGGGAAGAACGAATGATGAAATAAACGCGCTGTATGGTGAAGTGGGCATTATAAAAATATTGAAAGCACAGCAGTTGCGTTGGTTGGGACAGGTGAAGGGGTTACCGCAAAATAGAGTGATGAAAATGATGCTCAGAAGTGGTCCCTTGAGAGCCAGGAGAAGAGGTAGGCCAAGGAAAAGGTGATTAGGGACGGTGGAGGAGGATATGAAGGCGCTGGGAATAACAGACTGGAGGACAGTAGCCAAAGATAGAGTTAAATGGAGAAAACCCCAGTTTGTTTGTTGGGGTGTTGGGTTTTAGGTTAGGTTAGGTTAGGTTGTTAGGTTAGGTTAGGTTGGGTTGTTAGGTTGTTGGGTCGTTGTAGTGTTGTGGTGTTGTGGTGCTGTGTTGTCAGAATTTTTGCTTTCAGTGACGATACTCTATCAAAAGCAAGAGGTTTCGAGTGGTACAAGATGTTCAATGTAGGCAGAGAACGCGTTGAAGATGAACTGCGCTCTGGTATACCATCTACTTCGACCAATAAACAACACGTCGGTCGCTCAAGTCAAAGATTTGATTCTCAAAGATTGTCGTTTAGTAGGTGAGGATATTATTGAACATGTTGCAGTATCATCTTGATCTTGTCAAGCACTTTTAGAAGATCATTTGGGCTTGTGACGCGTCGCTTCTCGAGTCGTTCCGAAAACGTTTTCCAAAAATATCAAGGTATTAAAGTGGCCGAGGAGATGCTTTCTAAAGATGAATTGTTCTTGGAACGCATCATTACAGGTGATGAAACCTGGATTTACGCGTTTGACACCGTAATAGTTCAACAATCAAATGAACGGCACTCAAAAGGTGAAGCAAAGCCGAAAAGACCACGTCAAAGTCAGTCAAAACTCAAGGTAATGTTGACGGTTTTCTTTGACAGTCGTGGTATTGTGCATCACGAATTCCTTGCCACTGGGCAAACCTTCAACAAGGAATACTATTTGAGCATTCTGCGTCGTTTACGTGAAGCAATCCGTAGAAAATGGCCTGACTTGCGGCGAGCTAACTCATAAATTTTGCATCACGATAATGCATCTGCTCACAATGCTTTTGTTATAAGTCAATTTCTTGCCAAAAATTCAACAAACACGATTCCGAAAGCTCCCTATTCACTTGACATGGCACCGTGTGACTTTTTCCTAGTCCCCCGACTAAAGCTTCCTCTTCGTAGTCACCGTTTTGAGTCGATTGGTGTCATCAATGGAAATTCGCTGCGAGTTATAAAGAGATTTCAGGAAAACGACTTTAAAACATGTTTCGGGGAGTGAAAAAAACGTTGGCATACGTGTATTGCAGTGGTAGGGGATTACTTTGAAGGGGACGAAATAAATTTTGATGAATAAATACAAATTTTGCATTTTATTAAATCATTCGCGACACGTTTTGATCACAGTCTAAGTTGTTCAAAGGCAACTACATTTTTAAATAATAGAAAATGAGCTATCACTTTCTTATTAAAAAGGACAAGTCTTTTTGTAAAACTTGCATAATAAAATTACAATGCTGTGTTAAGCCCTCTAGAACACATGAAGCATATCGTTACTTTTTATGGAAATACTCAAATTTTATAATAGTTTGAATGTTCGCAAAAGCTTGGTTTACATTATACCGAACACTAGCGAACGAATGAACGAACGAATGGATTCGTTCGTTTGGTAGTGTTCTACATTTTTTGTTTACATCTGCAAGAGCATTTGCAGTCGTTGATGATCCATGTGATCGTAAGCATCTTTCATGTCGGATTCGGACGATGACTTATTCAGGGTGCGAATCACCGCCGGGGATGCCGGGGATTTCCCTGGCTGTGCTTATGTTTTCCCCCCCTGTAAAATAAAAATCGTATCCCTGCCAGGGACGAATATTTCCCCGTCTGTGTAAATGCACAACATTAAAATATGTATAAAAAATTGCAAGACTTCTATTTTCCATAATAAGTTGCTGCTACCGTTACAACATCGCATCGTGGCTTCCACATGGACTAAATCTCTAATACGCAGGTCGATCTTTAGAGCTTCAGCGAGATAACTTTTCCACTCTTAAAATATGTATGCCCAAATGCAAAGTGCTAAATTTTCTCGGAAATGCATGCTGATAAACCTGTACCCAATTTCACTACTAACTATTCCATTCTGTTAGTTTTTACGTTTTGTGCGTACAGTTATCGAGTTGTCTAACCCTAACGGCTTATACAAATTTAATGCATCAAAGGTTTTTTTGTACTTGTGGTTTATATCCCCCCCCCCCTGTAGAATAAAAATCGTACCCCTGCCGGGGATGAATATTTCCCCGTCTGTGTAAATGTATAACATTAAAATATGTATAAAAAATTTGTGGAATAGTATCCCCCCCTGTAAAAGTTGTATGATTCGCACCCTGGACTTATTAATTATGCGTTTCATAATAGCTAATGAATTGGCGCGAAAAAAGAAAAATAGGAAGAACAGAAGATGTGTACTACGACACTGTTTAAGAGTTGGAGTGTATATAGTAGAAGTATCCTAATGTCGGATTTAAACGTGGAAGACACCGGAAAATGTCCTAATTTTTTGGCAGAATGTCCACCACGGATTTTGAATATTTGTTGAGCCTGGTGGGACCCAAAATCTGTAAACAAGATTCAGTATTTCGAAAAGCAATCCACGTACACGTGTTGCACTTCAATGCACGAAACTGCCGAATTCGCGTCGACGTGTGATTTAAAATTTAAAACTGTTTACAGAGAGCACGAATTTTCTTTGATGATTCGCTCATTTACTGACACCGGTCGGAACATGACCGATTGCGAACGATTTCCTTCGTTCGTGTACTATTTACCGTTTACATCAAGTGAATTGCTACGAGCGAGTTCGTTCGTTCGCTTATGTTCGCTAAAATGTAAACCTAGCTTTTAGACACTTTTTAAAGCTTTTGCCGGATGCCCTGTATAATGCATGCAAAAATTAACCCATTTGCGAGAGCCTTGTCAATAAAAATGTGTGTATAATCTTAATTCATCCTTGTTACTTAAATATCAATATCAAGTTAAAGCTTAAAACATTTAAAGACTTGAAATATAAAAAATAGTACTTAAATTCTTAGTAAGAATTTCGAAATTTCTAAAGCCTTTATAAAATTATGAAAGCGATAGGTTCAGCTAATAAAAATAAAAATCAACATGGTAGGTATCATAGACGTGGGACTTTCGCAAAATAGCAAAGTGTAAAATGATAAAAAAAGGTCAAACAAATTTTTAATAAGAACCTTTCAGAAAGTATAAAACTAAATAATCTTGTTAATTAACTAAGGAAAATGTGACAGAAGCATTAGAGCTGCATACTGCTCGTAATGTAAAATAGGAACGACAGCGCCCAACAAAAAATAAACGTTTAAGGAATTTTAAATGAGCTTTTCAATATTTCAATATTTTCTATAATAGAATAGTTCATCCATTAATAACTTCAACAAAAAGTAAGCTCTCTATAAAAGCTTTTTTGAATTTCGGAAAACCGAATGAATAATTTATTATCAAGTAGTCTAAGTTCAGAGATGAAGCGAGATTAACAGGAGGAATCGAACGAATTTTATTTATTATTTAGGTCAGAATTTCACGCAGTTGTAAGAAAGTAATTATATTTAATTGTTTTGTTATACTCTGATAAAGATTCATTACCCCAAATTAACATTTAACGGCATAATGTATTCGATGAGGTTTCAAGTGAATTTAAAGTAGGAACTACTGTTTGAACCTCTTACAACTTGGTTGTAATATAATGCAGGGAAGATATTCATCGAATGGCTTTTACAGGTTGGAGACAATTTTAAAATAATCTTTGATTAATTATACAACGTTGTTAGGAATTTCAAACCCGGGTTTTAATTTCAATGTTCTACGATAGTAAACGATGTTGTTTCGCGCTAAGTCAGCAACAAACAACAAAGGAAGGGAAGTTTCCTTTTATTCTGAAGTGTGGAACAATAGTGTTCTTATTTTCTTGCGTGTTTCAAAAGATGCATTTAATAACTGTTCCGTAACAATACTGCTTCACCTAAGAACATAATGAGGCAATTTATAAATGTGTTGGTGACATAAAGCAGTATACAAGCTTTAAGGGCAAAGAAAACCCTTAAGGAAAATAATCGTATAGGATAATAAAAACTGTTGGCACTGCTTTACATGAGGCAGTTTGGTGTTTCAGAATCGAAATTCAATTAAAGTTTCGCTTTGTGCCCATATCAAGTATAACGATAACTTCAGAATAGTGGCAGGGCTGTTATCAGGTGACCGATCTTAACACTGCTCTAGATTGTGAAAGCTGCAGTACCACGAACTTAAAATTATATCTATTGAACGGACGGAGAGCTAAATTTATAAAATTATGACCTAGAAAATAAACAAACTGGGCCACTTTACTACCTACTTAATTTTAAATAATTTTAAATTTTAAATAAATTGTTGTTTAAAATGTTCAGTGAGGCATATTCAAAAATTTATGGAATAAATAAAAATTAATAACAAATTTGTTATTGGATATAGAAGACTGTACAAGGATATTTAAATAGGTTGCGAAAGACACAACAAAGAATAGAAAATACAAAATTTTCAATTACTGCCGGCGTCGCCGCTAGTATACGCGTCATCGCACTCCTGGGTGTCGCTTGAAGGTTACCTGATAAATCAGGTTCAAAATTTTGATTTTCCTAAGCTTCTGTTAAAACTTCCACAGCTTTAAACATTTTTACTTTGAACACCTGTCAAAACAAACGGATGTAATATTTCCTGAATCGCGATTATTTAATCAGAATTATATGTAGCACTTTCACAATCGGACACTAATAACAGAAAAAAACAAAAACACCAGCTGAGCTGTGGAGTTCCACAGGGCTCTATACTGGGTCCGCTGCTGTGGAACGTTTACTTCGATGACGTAGGAAACACGAATATGCACAAGGACGTAAAGGTACTTTGCTACACTGACGATACCGCTGTTTTGATTTTTACAGTAAGCAATGGAGAAAACTGACATGGTAATACTCAATGGCGAGTACTCACTAAAAGAGTTGGAAATCGAAATTGCCGAAAATGCCATAATACTCGTAAGGAGTAAAGAAAACATCAGATATCTAGGGGGAGTATTCGATAGAAACACCAGCATGAAACAGCATATAATGTACGCTTGTCAAAAAGCGGAAAAAACTATATTCGCCCTCAGCAGATTGATGCCGAGAGATTGAAAGGAAGATCTTAAGTTCGGTGGCAGATTCTATTATATTATATGCAACTTCAGTATGGTATGAAGCCATAAAAGTTAAAAAATCTAGACAAGTACTAGAGAGACAACAGAGACAGCTGGGAATACTCACAACAGCGTCCTACAAAACGGTATCACTCGAAGCTATTCAAGTGATAACAAACATGACGCCCATAGACCTAGTTATACAAAAAAGAGCAAGGTGTTATAAGAGAATCAACAACAGGAAGGATATCGAGGAAGAAACCCTAGGGAAATGGAGCGAAAGATGGATGCAGCTGACAGGGGTGGCGCAGTGGACAAAGCACTTAATAAGAGACGTACCAAAATGCACAGGGCGTAAATTTGGGCAATTCAACTTTTATACAGCACAACTGCTAAGTGGCCACGGAAGCTTTCAATCATTTGTAAAAAAAATAGGAAAAACCGAAGAAGAAACTTGCATATATTGCGGCGCTGGAAGAAATGATGCAGAACACACTTTCATCGTCTGCGAAAAGCTAACTGAGACAGGAAGCTTCCATCCGACTACGAAAAAATCCCACAGCCGAAAATCCCGTTGAGACCATGATGGAGAGGGAAGAAAGAGAGAGAATAGAGGATTTGGTCAAGACGATCGTCCAAATTAAAATAAAAGACGGGATATAAAGTAGACAAAGACCAACCCCTTGAAGTAATGGTAGAACTGGTTCCAGGGGGCGTGTTGCACTCAGAAAGACCACTTGAGGGATTAGCTGAGCCGCGTCCGCCAACGTCTTGACAAAAAAAGGTACATTACTTTTAATTCCATAGGTTATTGTGACCAAACGATCTCGTCGTGCATCAGTAATATAAATATCATAACATCATGGACACTGTTGTCTGTCCAAACCACTCTCAGATTCTTGGGCCAGGACGTTCTTCTTCTTCTTCGGCTTCTTTTTCCGACGATTTTACCCTGCGTAATAAGATGTAGAATTTTATATTTTTCTGGGTGTCTCATTATATGTGCTAAATAGAATAGTTTCCTAGATTTTATCATCTTTGTTACACCATAACTCAAACGGCTTGATCCTCATCATCATATCTTCTGTTACCATCCATGATAACTCCATAAAGAAGGACTGAAAATACGTAACATCTTAGTATTCCAATCTTCAGTTTTAGATTAACATTATGTCCTCACAAGATCTTCCTGTGGCGGAGAAAGGCTGATCTTGTTTTTGTAATCCGACACCACATTTCTGTAGAGTGATAAATATGTCATTGCATCCACTCTTTCTAATTGTTCACATTTAACTTGCATATCACCGTCGATGATAGGGTCTTTACTTAATTGTTATGCATAGCGCACGTACTCAATTGGAGGGAAATTGCACCATCGTCAAACTTTAAAGGTTGGTTGTAATGCCACCTTTGGCTCCGTCCGCTACGATTAATTTTAAGATCAATCCCACAAAAGATCGATCTTGTAACGCATATCTGACAGAGGCACTGAATTAATTGCTTGTGATGGAACCACCGCTCTCAGGCCATCCTGATTACATCAAAATCATAAAACAAAAGGTTAATAAATATTCAAGCCAGTGTCCATATTTGACTTGCCTAAATTGATGTTCATTCAATATGTTAATTATTTACTGTAATTATTTACTGCATCTGTACATAAATGTGACTTTATAATATATGTATTAAACTTGATGGAGTATTTATTTCTTGTTTATAATGTGAGCTACTCTAGACCAACGAATCACAACAACATTAAGGGTCGTCTGACTAAATAGTCAGTTATCTAAACAAAGGGCCCCAAGTAACACGCCGACGTCGTTTAGACGTTGGTATTTTATACTAAAGGTCGGTAAGCAACGTCGAACCGACGTCGTGCCGACCTTCATTTGCACCAATATGGTCAACAAAATACGGGTTGTTTCGACGTTGGCCTCCGACTTTGACGGTTGGAATTTCCAACCTAAACTGCACCTAATTTTACGTCGGTGCAAGGTAACTATTTATACCTAACTTCGACAAACAGCTTCTATTTCAGATTTAATCCCCATTTGTTAGAACCTTGGGACACATCTGTAAACTCTTTACCTGACTAAAAGGAAGCAGGGTAATAAGGGACTGCAGCTGACCATTCACTCTAACGGAAGCTGAGCCCATCGTTGATGACAAAAATAAAATTTACTTTTAGTCACCCCGTTTATGAATATGGCCGGTTATCTTTAAAAAGAAAATATTTTTAGGCTGAATATTCGAGCACTGGGGGGACTAAAACTAAAACGAATTCAACTTTATTGTAAAACATGCTTGGGATACCTTTAAAAAATGATTGCGCTTTACGAATATCACGTAATTAAAGTATTAAGTTACATGTTTTTCGTTGTTTTTCTAGGAAAACGCATTTTTTTGTTATTTTTATTGTAGTAAAAAAGTCATAATAGTTTTTACTTAAATATCAACCCATAGTGAGGTAATATATAAACAAATGGAAAAATAAGTTATTTTGTTTACTTATATTTAACGGTCTTTCAAAATGGCTACCTATTTATTTCGCTTTAAAAATAATACATTATGGCGTAGTTGGAGCTGGTTGTCCAAGCAACCCTACACCGACTTCTAGTATAAATGTAGTTCCATATTTAGTTAAATGCTCCAACTTGAAGTCGGATTTCGTATAATTGTCGTTACTAATAACAACGTAAACATTAAAACCTTTACCACCGAGAACTTCCGAATCGTATCGAGTATATGCTAATAATAACTTCCGACGCAATACTGTGAAACCACACACGATTAGTAAAGCGAAAAATAATAGCAAATCAATCTAATAGGTATCTCCTTTTACATTACAGGAAATATCGAAAAAACACAGAATATGCAAAATATTCTGAAATGTACATTTTCCAGTTACTGTCTCGGGAGAAGCACATAATATGTACTAAAAAATCAAGATTCATAACTAACAACTGCCAATAAACCGTTAATATACAGAATACCTCAACGTGCGTCGATTGCCAAGGTTACTTTGCACTATCCGACTTTCCGAATCCAAAGGACTTCTACCTTTGGATGGAACTTTTACTGTATTAAACATCGCATCGTACGAAACCTAGGCTTTGCCTTGTGTCCGAAGGAAGGAAAAGTGTAGGACCTTTTCCGTATCAAAAAGTTCAGCTGAAAAATGGCAACATTGCTACTCTTCCAAACCAACGAGGCCAGTTGAAATATAATAATTTTTTTTCACTACTAGTATTAGAAGATGTCATTATTGACCTTATTTTCGAGCCCAGAAGATGAATTTCTCTCCTAGTGGTCAATAATTTTTTATTATTGACTACTGGTTAATAATAAAAACAATTGCTATGCATTCAGGTGCCTATTTTAAATATGTTTTACCCAAATGTCAATTGAAATTAACCTCTCCCCTTGTTTTCGAGCAAGGCTAATTGATTTTTAGAAATAAATATACGCATCTGTCATTTTATTTTTTATTTATGTAAAAATGATTAATTAAAAGGAATAAAGGTGCTAGTAGTGAAAAAAATAGTATATAAACCACGGTAGAGAAGACTTTTCTCAGCCTCACAACTTATTTCCCTCCATGCTTCGCATGTCGGGAAATAATACTGCTCGGCTGAGAAAAATGTCTTCTCTACCTTGGTCTATAATATACTATTCCATTACAGACGGTTTGATATTTAATTTACTTACACCCAGCCTGTGGTTTAAAATAAGACTTTTTTCGAAAGTTTCGAAAAATTGTACGTAAAGAATATGAATTTCCGAAGGGATTCAGACTTCTACCTATACGCATCACCACTTCGCTTTTGAGCTAAATCACTTATAGACTAAGGAGATCATAGTCGTCTATAATTTGTAGTTTGAATTGAATTAATTGTGGCTCAGTTGGTTCAGCGTGCGTCTGACCCCTGAGACTAAGATTGGACCGGGTTCGATTCGCAGGGCCTACACATACATACACCGAAAACACCCGATCGCTTCCCTCTTCTCTGGAGTAGTACAAGCACTCCCGTGGTTTGGAGCCCAAGTTAAGGGGTAGGTTCCCTACGTCTGTAGGCTACTTAGAACGCACACTACAGACATATAGAGGGAAGACCGGCAACGTCCTGTAAAGGGCATGCGTAGCTTGAAGCAGTAAACAATAATTGGGAGTGTATTCCCTAAGGCAAAACTGAACAAAAATCGAAACGAGCTACCTTATTATTAGTTAAGAAAAATAAATTATTAAAGGGAAAATAAAAATAACCAATTCACAAAAAACTATCGACTTTGTTTGCTGACATATTATTATTTTTAAATTATGCGATACGATCATATAATAATCAATACCACTGAAATATTAATCACACAGTAACCAGAAAGGGATTAACTCGTGTGACATTATGTCACATGGATCAGACACACTAAATTTAACATCTGTGAAATATCTAAATGATAGATGAGTTGAGTGATTCTATTTATGTGCATAGCCGTGTAGATGCAATTTTGGCAATTCAAATGTAACTAATTATGCATACGATGACGGATTTATTAACAGGTAATAGACCTAATGTGCGTAAAATTTACCACGACTTTTGTATTATTGAGCTGTGATGTTGAATTAATTTCATTATGTGTAAATTCACTGCATATATAATAGCCTTAAAGACGCACTGATGAGTTTATGTCTGCTGGAATTGAGTTTTAAATTACGTATTTACGCATTGCTTTCCACTCTTAAATTTTATGAAACGTACATACTTTATAATTACTTACTTAAAAAAAAAGTTGTAAGAGTTAATTGAAAGCTTGCGCTTTCTCGTATGGTTTTGTTGAATTTCATTTTGAAAAGATAAACATTTTGTTTTGGTGTAATTACATCTAGTCTATTAAAACCCTAGTTTTCTTCGTATTGATATTGAGCTGATCAATTTCAAACTGTAAATATTGATCGGGTATCGGTACTTGTTCATGTCTATATGCATATTAAAATTACAACGACTGCAACTGTTATTGGCAGATGTATCTCTGAGATTTGACGAAAGATTGCACGTAGTAGAGTAGAATTAAAACGAGAAAGACATGTACGTCATCAACGATCTGAGCGACGAGAAAATTCTAGTGGCGTAACACAAGATTTTGAACTTAGGGTGGGGGAAAATAAAGCTAAACACGAAACGAACAAAACAAACACAATGAACGCCAATGACAAATAACAATTCCCTGACAATTTGGACTAGGCCGAACGCTTTCTGGTCTACGGTGCATGGTCCCGTGAGTGCTGTTTTCGTTTGATTCTACTCTAGAACAGATAAATGCCGTTGCCAAATCAGCAACCTATTGCAATTGTACTTAAAGTATACATATGCCTCTTCATTATGGACGATTTTAAAATCGACACAACGTCACCGTGATGTAATGTAAGCTTACTGAATTAGCCAACAGTAATAATCGTAGGAATACTAACAGTGCCAAATTATTATTAACTCTTTAGCAACGACTTTTATTTTGAAAAAATCGAAACTAGCCAACTAGGCAATGTTTGTTTGTTTGTTTATTGATCGAAATCTAACTTTTCGGGGGCCATGGATTTCAACGCGGGTCGTCTGCTATGGCTACTGGCATCACTCGACTAGAATTTTGCTGTACCTAAGCGATTTCCACCCCTGGAAAGGATCTTTATCGTGCCAAACATCATATTGACGGAGAACTTAAGATTTTACCTTGCATCTGAAAGAGGACATATTTTCAGATATTTTTCGCGTTAAAAACCTCACCGACCTGGAACAGGAATCGAACCCGAGATCTTTGTTGTGTAAAACAAGTATGCTAACCTTAACGTTATTGAGGCCGACCTAAGCATGTAAACATTCAACAAGTGCGGGGCAAGTGTTGTATCGTTTTGTATTTGACTACCATAATTCATCGAACGAGTTTATTTTAGATTAAAGAACGCTTTACAGCCTTTAGGTGCCAAAATATATTGCTTCTTTGAATTTATTATGTTTGTTCCATTAAAGCATGGTGGGGGTCCCATCGCCTTGTCAGAACCACTTACTGAAGATAATGTGTTCTATCAACCTTTTAAAAATAATAGTTAAAAAAATTAAAGTCGAGAAGCTACACAATTGTAACACAACGCAAGTTATGAAATTAAAAAGAAGAGATAAATTCTTTCACTGAGAAGTTATTCCGAGCAAAGCATAATGTTTTAAATTGTAACAATATTGTCTCAGAAAACTTTTTAATAAGGGATTTTGTTTGTTTAGAGATAGCTCAGTGAGTTTTCCAAAACGGCTATTAATTTAATGCTTTAAGGGGCATTGTTACGTGTTACTTTTTAAGACGAAACTGCTACTGGATAATATTCAAAACTTGAGAATAATGTTTAATTATTTAATTAATAAACCTAAACTTAAATGAGAAAAAAAATTGAAATCAGTCCTAGCATTATCTAACTGGCATAGCAACCACGAAACGAGGAAAGGATTAAAAATAACATTGAAAAATTTTATAACTTTTCACAAACTACACAAAAACGTTTTTGTGGCAGAGAATTTAAAGATATGCCAAAATAATAAGCATTTGCTTATTGAGAAAAACATGCTAAGTTAACTCGTCATCAGCAACAGGATACTTAAGTATAATTGAAGGTGATATTTTCCAAACCCGAGATATTAGATTTGAACCTTCTTTAAACTTATATTTAAGTAGTATATATTTTACCGAAAACTAATATTTCAGCTTAGACGCAAAAACTGTACGCCTAACACACAAATTTTAACTTTTCCATTACTGTGTTAAAACGATAAAAGCTTCAATTATTTACAAAAAATAAATGTTTCCATCATTTCATCAATTTTTTATAGAGGTTTGATTTCCCCGAGGATACTAATGTGAGATTTGCTGATAACTTCGGAAAATTTCAGGAAATCTAATATGCCTTACAGTTATAAGAAAATCATAGGAAGTTTGGTTGTTACATTATTCAGTTCGAAGAAAATGTGGAAACCTGTGAGCTGTAGTTAACAACAAAGTCGTTTAGGAACTTTACGTTAAGTTTTTTTCTATTTTATCTTACCTTATTAGAGGTTACTACTTCTGCAGTTCCAACTACGAGGTTGTACCATAACAGCCATAGTAAATTATTAGCAGCAAATGAAGCGAAGAGGTTCATATGCACAGTTATCCTAGCACATCTTAAGGACCTGAAAATAAAAACTATTTTAGGCATTTGGAAATTAATATTATTTGGTAATCTTCAAATAACGGAGCAGCCAATTTTTGATGATAGTGTTTTAAAACTGAACGTATGTAATTTAATAGTCTCTTGGTGAAACGTTTTTATAACAAAAAAACACAGGGTTATCTATAAACCTATTATTGCTTAATTAATGTGTTGCTTGTTCTAAAAGCCTTTTTTTGGACTTTAAAGCATGAGATATACCGAATATATAACAAAACAAAAATTCGTTCCATGTATACCTATAATACACTAAGCTCAAGTTACGTACTTTTAAAATTGTATAGCATAATTAAAAATTAAAATTGGATACAATATACTCGAATAAAAAGGTTTGGGTCATTAAAAAAGTTTGTTTGCAGTGTACTACTTTAATTTTTAAAATTGCGGTAAATTTACGATTTAAATTACGCATACAGTATCAATTTCTCTAACGTTAAAAACGCCGATTCATTTCATATAATTTTTCGATATCTGTCGATATGCGTGTGATCTAAAACTGAGTCCATTTATTTGGTGAGTTTATTTGCTTCCAGAAATAACCCAATTTGTTAATTTGTTTTCCGTGTTAGCCTAAATGTACTTTTATAACGTTAACATAAATTTTCCCCGGGCATTTTTTTGTTGTTCAATATTGGAATATTAAATATCTGTTGTTACAAGTTTAAAATTACCCGAGCGTACTTATACCAAAAATTTTAATATTCCAAAATAGAAAGCGATACGTTTATTACGTAATAATGAAAATGTACGTTTAAGAATTGTTACCATTTTAAAGCTGAAATTTTCATAGTTTATTTAAGAAGTAATTTTTTAGATTAAATAGCCGCAAGAGTGAGAGTGAATATGGTTTTAATAGTGCGTACTGTGTATACCTATACATAAATGAAATTGCAAAAGAAACTGTTAACGCAAAAATACAGACGAAGTAGCAATTTTAGGTAAAATTAATAGTTATAAAAGTAATGGTTCAGATAATAATTTACCTTACGCTATATAAAATCTAAACACAACACTGTACGTATAAACTGACGTCTAAATTTACTCACGACAACTTGAAGGTAATACATATTCTACCAAAACTGGAAGCATGTTCTTTTATTAAGGCAATGTCAATAGCTTCCCTTTTAATTTAATATCGAGTAGCTTTAAACCTGTGGTTGGAGCAATTCTGATTTTGCCTCTTAGTTAATAAATAAACAGAACGTTCGTAGAATCTCCCATCAGCAGTAGTAGTAGTAATAAAATGACTCGTAAAGGTTTTGTTAAATTTGGAACAAAGGATTGAGGATACCTTGCTAGGTTGTTTAATGGAAATAGCTTTAATGGTAAAGCTCACTGGAACTGCTTTAAAACTTTCTACCCTAATTTTCTCGAGGATTTAACGAGATATTTTGTATGCATTAAGTTTGCTCAACTACTTATAGATAATTGGAAGAAACTGTTAGGAATAAAATTGTAAACTCAAAGAAAACTAAAAAAAATCAGGTTAAATATAACCATGACTATCTGAAATTCGTAAATAGTTAGATGTAGCGTCGGTTTGATTCTTGTTAGATTTGTTAATACAAATTCAGATTAAGTAGATATACCTCCATTAAATATGTACGTTTAGGTGTATACAGTTTCGTATATTATGCGAACCAAAATTTTAATATTTAATTCCTGTTTCCACATTCGCAATCAAAGGAAAATAAACACAAACGGAATAAATTTGCAAAAACTTCAAAGGTATCTTTTGGATATACTTTTTTAGCCTCTCAAGAAAAAGGATTTCAGAAAATCTTACTGAATTATTTTTACTCTAAAGCTACTAGATACCTGGGAAGACCTACGTGACAAAATTTTATTTATATCGTTATTTAAATGTTAGTCCAAAAAGAAAGCTATAAAATGGAACACTACAGCATTGAAAGAGAAATAGATAGAACTGTAGAATAAGGAACTTTTATTTAAAATTTTTAAGGCAAGTGCAAACAGTTTACATAAAACAAAAGTTACATGAAAAGTTTCAATTTAATTATGAATATTGTTTGGATATTAAATAGTCAAAATATAGGAAGCGGTTACCAAGTAGTATACAGGGTGATTCAAAAGGTATGTCCAAACTTAAGGGTGTGATTGGTGATGTTAAAATAAGTAAAAAATGCCAATAAACTCATGTGCGATTCACAATTGTTTTCTCGTTATAACAACATTTACTATAATTTATTATTAATAAAGAACGTATACAATTACGAGAAAATCTAAAATAACGTATTACAAGAAAAATTAAAAAGTATCACAACAAATGTTGAAAATATCCACCTTATACTTGTATACAAAGTTGCCAACGCCGACGCAGAGTTTCTCGAACATTCCTCAACTGTTGAGGATGCCTTCGAATATCTTCAACAGTTTTATTTATTCTATTAACTAAATGGCCCCTGTCTTGAATTTGCATAAACTTTTTCTTTTCATGCACCCCACAAGTAAAAAGCTAGTGGAGTAATGTCAGGCGAACGAGCCGTCCATAGTACAAGACCGCCTCTTCCAAACTACGCCAACTCAAGCTTGAAACGTCTTCTGTCATAAGAAATTAACATTTCTTTTACTCATTTCCTAGATAACGTGATTTGACAGAACACAGATAAAATCAAAGAAAACCTCTGTAACTAGACAACGGTTGAAAATAAGACATGGGTTTATTGGCAGTTTTTGCTTATTTTAACATCACCAATCATACCTTTAAGTTTGGACCATACCTTTTGAATCACCCTGTATTTTATTACGAATGAAATCACGTAATGGTGGCAGATTTTATTATTATTATTATTTTCTTTAAGAGTATCATATGCTTAACATGTTTAAATACTAGAGGACTTACATCAAGCTCTGCCTATTCGACGCGTAAGAAACGCCGAACAATATGACACGTGTCCAATATCACAGAACTTGTAACATTAAATAATGTGGTATATTTAAATATTATCTATTCATATAAGAGTATGTTTATTTTATAAGGCATTAGCAAGCCTTTTAGGCCAGCTTAGGCCATATCAAAGGTAGAGGCACCCGTGATCAAATACCAACTCATCGAGAAAACTAGGGAATTCAACACCATAACCTTCCTATGCTTTATTGATTACAGCAAAACTTTTGTCTGTGTCCACTGGTCTAAATGATGGGAAACCCTTCTTGATATGGGTGTACCGAAACACCTAATAATTCTAATTAAACAGCTATATGAAAATGGAATAGCAAAGCTAAAAATAAACGACAAAACAACTAATAAATTCCCATTGGAAAAAGGCATACGACAAGGATGCATACTATCTCCTCTACTTTTCAATATTTATGGAGAAGCGATAATGAGGAAAGTACTCGATAACTGGAACGGGGGCGGTAATATTGGAGGCACAAGGCTATCGCATCTGCGCTATGCCGACGATACTACACTGATAGCAGAAGACAGTGCAGAACTACGAGAACTTTTACAAAGAACAGAAAGAGAAAGCGAAAACTATGGAGTAAAACTAAATAAAAACAAAACAAAAATCATGGTGATCCAACGTACGGATAATCCACAAAATATACAACCGTTTCAAGATATAGAACTTGTAGAAAAATTAAACTGCTTGGGATCACTTATCACTAACAAGGGGACTAGCACCGAAGAGATCAGTAGACGAATAAACTTAGGCAGATCCGCAACAACGAATCTGAATAAGATATGGAAAGACAGGGATATCACTATCACTACTAAAATCAAAAAAATGCAAACGCTGGTCTTTTCCATCGTATTATATGCCTCCGAATCATTGACCTTAAAAGAACTACACAAAAAGAAAATCAATGTCTTCGAAATGTGGTGCTGGAGGAGAATGCTGCGCATACCATGGACCGCCCATCGCACCAATGAAAGCATCATAGCAGAAATAAAGATACCAATGAGACTGGCTACTATCATCCAAAGAAGGATACTGCAATAATTCGGTTACGTTACCAGAGACAAAAGCGCCAATTAATATGGGAACTAGGAAGAGATATGCTATTAAAATGATATATAAATCACGAATCCTCCACAACGAGGAAATATGACTAGAGAGAGAGAGGCCATATCGTTAGACAATTTGGCAGATGTAAAAAAGAATTCTCCTGCTATAAATCTTAATCGTATAACCATAGGAGGCGTGCCATTAAAAGATTATTAACATTTTAAATATTAATATTGGGCCCCTCGGTGGTGTAGGGGACGAGTTTCTGCTTCACGATCGAGAGGTCCCAGGTTCGGACTTAACTATAACCAGACCTCGGTCTGGAGCGTCTTCGAACCCGTGTAGTTTAAGTAGAATTAAGTTTAGAAGGCCAATGATCATAGCAATCGACGCCGATAAGCTTAATAAAAAAAACATATACAGGGAAATTTTCTTTTTAGTATACACGGTGGGCCAAATTTATTTGGAACCCTTTTTGGACTTGAATAACTTTTTTGGTTTTGGTCCGATTTTGATGAAATTTGAAACCCATATTAATAGAGCATATTTAAGTTAAAATGTAAAAGACTAACGGAAAAACTTAAGGGGGATCTAAGTAAGGGGCATTTTTATAAAGCCTTGCTTTCAAGGTCGTTGCAAAAGTTACCCTGTTAATATTTAAATTCAAAAAATAGTAAAAACTATTAATAAGTATCCGGAAAGACTAGCCTTAAAATCGTATTAAAAAACTTTAAGCGTTCGGAGCAAAATGAAAGGCATTCTGAAAGGCCATAAATATTATTTTTATTAAATTTATTTTTTAATTCAAAAGGAAAATCCATCGAAATTTCAGATTGCTTTCGTATATCGTAATAAACCCGTTTATTTTGCTAGTGTTTTGCTAGCGCTGTTATAAAACTTTTTTATTTTAATTAATCTTCGATATACGGATTAATAACGATTTTTGTAGTAGGCTTTGAAACAAAATTTTGACGTTACTTATAACAATTAAATGCATTATGGATGTGTCCTCCCTTACTAGTTTTTACTATTTTTTGAATTTAAATATTAACAGGGTAACTTTTGCAACGACCTTGAAAGCAAGGCTTTATAAAAATGCCCCTTACTTAGATCCCCCTTAAGTTTTTCCGTTAGTCTTTTACATTTTAACTTAAATATGCTCTATTAATATGGGTTTCAAATTTCATCAAAATCGGACCAAAACCAAAAAAGTTATCCAGGTCCAAAGAGGGTTCCAAATAAATTTGGCCCACCGTGTACATATACCTATGTATACTTTTATAATAAACGCAATATATAGGCAACCCAATATACACTATAAACGTCACGTCACGTGGTGCGTAAAGGTTATATTTCATGTTTGTAACTAAAAAATAAATCAAAATTAGTGGAATATCAAAATAATTTTATTTCAACCATTATTCTAAAACATAAAATATCAACAATGCAAAACAGAAAGGAAAATAAAAACAGCAACAGTTAAAGACTAATTTTTTGAAATTAACTTAATTTGATGATTTAAAAAATTAGCATGCTGTGGCAAAAATCATCAAATTAAGTTAATGTCAAAAAATTAGTCTTTAACTGTTGCTGTTTTTATTTTCCTTTCTGTTTTGTATTGTTGATATTTTATGTTTTCGAATAATCGTTGAATTAAAATTATGTTGTTATTCCACTAATTTTGATTTATTTTTTATTTACAAACATGAAACATAACCTTTACGCACCACGTGACGTGACGTTTATAGTGTATAGTGGGTTGCCTACTTGCGTTTATTATAAAAGTATACATAGGGGATACGTATACTAAAAAGAAAAATTCCCTGTATATTAATATTGATAATCTTTGGCTGTTGTAAACTTCTGTTATTCACATTAGAATAATTACAATAAGCACATTTGGTAAGAAGGTATATCTTACATATTATATGATTCAAAAACAGAGAGTTCAAATTTCAAATAACTGTAATACCATTACAACAAATTGAAAATATGACTTGCTATGGTCTTAGAATTTATTACAATCGCCTTATATAGATTTATATGCACAAGGAATATTTTGATCAATGTATACTGCCAATTCTGAACTATGGTTGCCAAACCCGGACTTTTACAAAAGCTAACATCGAAAAACTCGACAAGACACAGAGAGCAATGGAGGGATGTTGAATGTAAAGCTAAAGGACAGAAAGACAAATAGCTGGATAAGACAGCAAAAATTGAAGATGCTACTGAACATGCTGCAAAACTGAAATGCAGCAGTTTCGCTGGTCACAATGCCAGACAAAAAGATGGAAAGTGGAACGAAACCGTACCGCGATGGAGGCCATGGTTAGGCAAGTGACAGAGAGGTAGACCACAAATGAGGTGGAAAGATGACTTACTTAGAGAGGCGGGGAGGACATGAAAGTTTAAAAGAAGAAGAAGAAAGGAGGGAAACCATAGGTTCAAACAAAAAATGCCATATAGCAACACAGTGGTATTTATACAGTGCTATTATAAATGATTGTAGTTGAAATAGGCCTGCTCCACACAAATAATGGTTCAAATTATATTGGATATGCACTGTTCTACACACAAGTGTTAAATTGGTCGCATAATGAGTCAATATTTAAGTAAAAAAATTAACATATTTTTTAAGTGAAATAAAAATATTCTTACCATAATTTTCACTTAAAGGATGATCGATACAAACCCGAGATATATCTACACTAGACTCTGATTAATGAACTCATTGTTAATCCATAGTTAATAATGTATTTATATTACTAAAAAACACGCACAAAGATATTCCAAAACTTATTTAATAATGATTATTTATGTTTATTTACAATAGATGTTGAAAGTGCTCTCCATTTTAAGTATTATCAAATCTGTCCACAACTCTCCGAATTTGAACCATTAAATATCAATATCTATGTCTGGAAACGCAACGAGATATGCATTTTTGCATGCTTGAACAGACTGTATCCACTGCGCGTCTTCATTTAATACACCGTTTCGATAGATAGATAGATTTAATAATAAAGGTGTTCTGTTCTAAAGAGTACACCATTATGCAAATTTAAACTTAAAATATTGCTTTTTGTTTATTAAAATTTCTATGGCTGCCTTTAACTACACTTACGTATTAACACTCTGGAGATGGAATCAGCAATAGTCTTTCTTAATAAAGACTGATTTTATTCACGTAGACTTTTAAGGAAGGGTGAAATCAACAGTCAAACTAACACAAAATACAATTATTTAAAGACACAGTAAATGACATACGAGTGACAATTGACAGTTCACTTGGAAAATAAAAATCACTACAAAAATCCCTGCACTATAATTATGTTTGTATAAAGCGGCAAAATTTCATTACCAAGGGTACCGCCTGCTTCGACTACAATCATTTATAACAACCCTGTATAATTGTTTAGTTCAATAGCAGGGTTTTCCATATCCGAATAAACCTTCTAATAATATTTACCAAACTATGGAAATAATTGTACTGAAATGTATTAGGAAATAGAAATATCGGCCCTAGACCAAATTTAAAACCTTAATAAGATAAGTAGTATAAAAATACTTTTCAGTAAAAGATATTTCAAAGAAACATTTTTCAATAACAAGACATCATAATTTTATAAATCTTCAAGAATTTAACAGCGAGTTGGTTTTAAGAGAGTTTATAATAAACTCCGGGGGGAAATATTACATGGGCGTAATATAAAGGGCGCTAAAAGTGTTTTAAAATACCAGATAGAATGGGCATGTTAAATAAAACAACACGTAAATTACGTAAACGTGGAATTTAATACAGTCGAGTACTCTGCTTCCCAAATTTATTCAGGCATCATTCTAATAAAATAAAGCCTCATTCTGAAATTTTCTTTTACTGCTATGGGTTTATGTGAGATAATAAACGTTTAAAAATAAATCGTAAAATTAAAAATATTCTTTCAGGTAAACAACGAACACTTTTTAGTTATATGCGTCATTATCCTGAGTTAATGAAATTATTGTGTGTATTGTTCTAGCGATCTATTCTGCAAATGAATTATATTGGCGCATTTGTTGTATTGAGTTTTCTTTAGATACGTTATAAAATCTAAACTTAATTACCTACACAGAATCAAATAGTAGTAGTAAATATTTAAACAAAAACCCTTATTACGATCTCAATAAATATTAGCAATTATTATTAATCTTGTTAGTTCAACATGGTTGCAGTTTTAAAAAAACTGTAAGAAACAAACATATTATTATTAAGTCTTACATAAGTTAATCACTTTTCTAAACTATACAAAAGGTTAAATGTTTCACAGTACTTTCTAAAATGAAACGAATTCTCTTTAAAATTTCATACAATCTTCTTTTTTATACTGGCGCATTTTTAATTTTTTCATTAAGTATATGAATTTGTCGGGGCAATTTAGAGATACCCTTTATCCTAACTGATTTAAAACTGGAAATTTAAATTAAAAATTAAATAATCAAAATATCTGAAAGTGTTTTAATTGTTTTATAATACACATTGTTCTTCTTTGTTTGAATACTACTATGCTGTTTTTATTTTACGTTTTCTAAGATAAATATATATACGTATCAATTATATTAATATTATGTTAGCTAACATTTATTTTCGCAATATTCACATGACTATCTTATTTTATATACTCATTATTAATTTTTTTTATGGCGAATCTTTTCTGCTTTGGGAAATGTCCTTTTACATATAGTCCTTTTTATTATTCTATAAAACATATTTCTAAACAAATCTCGGGTTCGATTACCGGTCCTTGTCCAATTATTACTTAAGCCATACAGGCCATCTGCTGACTAATTTCGAGCAAGCTGGATTTTTGCATGCACGTTCATTTAGTCGTTGTAAATGAATTGTCAAAAGTTCCCATCCATAACCGTCTTGGAAGAAAAGTTTTAGGGGGTCAAAGGTCACGAAAACCGGTTCTTTGCAAATATCTCGGTTTCTATCGGTCGGACGGTAATAATTGTTATTCTAAAAATATTCTCTATAAAAAAGGTTACATACTTTTTTTTCGTACGAGTAGTTGTTTGACGAATTATAATTCAATGCAAAGTTTCGGAGCAAGGCCCACGCACCATATACTTTCTATGATAATGAACTTTATTACATATAAAAAATATCTGACCTCCCTCAGGATATTCAACGCCGTCTAATCCCTCGTGAATCTAAACCGCCAAGGTTGTATGGTCTTCCCAAAATTCACAAACAGCAGGTTCCTTTCTCGCTGGTATTCTTAAGGCATATACAGGGAAATCTTCTTCACATATTTTAAATTCTTTCCATTTTGTAAACCTTATCGACAATCTCGCCATAGATCCTAATGACCTGCTTGTCAGTTTTGACGTTACGTCTCTCCTCACCAAAGTCCCCATTCCTGACTCAGTAGCTATCATCGAACAGTTACTAGTTCAAAACGGCAAACCTGCAAGTTTAGCCATTCTCGTTGAAAAGTGCCTTTCCTCCACATATTTTCTGTTTAACAACCAATTCTATAAGCAAGTAACAGGCGCTGCTATGGGTTCTCCGCTTTCTGCGGTGGTTGCAAACATCTTTATCGAATCTTTTGAAACAATAGCCCTGGAATCCTTTGACTTAAAACCGAAGGTCTGGTTCCGTTATGTAGATGACACTTTTATTATCTGGTCCCATGGAAGACATAACCTTGCTTCCTTCCTAGAACATCTTAATAGTCAGCACCCTGATATCAAGTTTACAATGGATATAGAATCGAATGGTTCTCTCCCCTTTCTCGACGTCCTGGTTACCCATAAACCGAGTTGTCATCTTGCACACAAACCCACACACACGGATAGGTATCTTCACGCCAACTCACATCATCATCCGGCACAAAAGCTCTCCGTGATCAATTCCCTCGTTCATCGTGCTATCACAGTGTCACAACCCGCCAGTCTTCATATCCAAGAAAATCTCATCTAGAATGCGTATAACAAAAGCGATGTTAGAAAGGTCATCCAAAAACAACTACACCCCGCAAACCCTAAAAATCCTCAAAATACCTGGACACCCCAGGCTACTGCTTTCTTACCCTACATTCGCCAAGTTACGGATCGCATAGGTAGGATTCTCAAAAAACATAACATCAAAATCATCTTCAAACCCCCTCCAAAAGTGTTACAAATACTCCCTTCAGTAAAAGATAAGCCTCAACCCTTGTCATCAAGAGGCATCTATAGCATCCCCTGTTCTTGTGGTTTAGTGTACATTGGAGAAACTGGTCGCTCAGTGCGCACACGTGTCTGTGAACACAAACGTTGCTTGAAATCAGGTCTTTTTTCACATTCGGCCGTTGCTCACGACACTGGTCATAAAATATTGTTTGAAAAATCTTCAATCATTGCCAATGCCCCTTATTTTTTCAACAGGAAAATCCGTGAGGCCATTGAAATCATCAAGACCCCTAATAACTTGAATCGTGACACTGGTTATTATCTATCCGATATTTGGAAGTCCGCTATTATTACTGGTTCCGCTCCCTCCACCCCTGACCAATCGTCGTCACAGTCAGATACGCTTGGCCGGATACAGCCGGTATAAAGTCGCTGCCTCTTCTGTTTCTCTTTAGAAGGGTTTCGCCTCTGGCTTGGTTGACAAGTTCAGTTACCGTTACCCTTCTACCTCTTGTTAGAAGAGTTTCGCCTCTGGCGTGGTTGACACGTTGAGTTACCGTGCTCCTTTAGTGCTCCCTTCCTCCTGAAGAAGTCCCTTAAAAGCGTGGGCGAACGTTGAGTCTTTTTGTCTCAAAATGACACGGTCCCAATCCGGAAGACGTTTTGTTAATACTGCCACTGACTGTGGAAGTCTTCGAATTCAAAAATATTTTTGTAGCAAATTTACATTTTGAAGTATTAAATATGGTTTTTTAAAAATGTATTAAATGCTCAAATTGTTTGAATGTGAACTTTCATTCTGTAGGCCGACCTTGAGGGAG
The DNA here is from genome assembly GCA_963082815.1 of Melanotus villosus. Taxonomy (NCBI): domain Eukaryota; kingdom Metazoa; phylum Arthropoda; class Insecta; order Coleoptera; family Elateridae; genus Melanotus; species Melanotus villosus. The sequence goes on from OY720422.1 coordinate 42,045,896, forward strand.
CACCTGCGCTGTTCTATGGTCCGCACGCACTTATGGAAAGTCTGCCCACACGTTTCTTCGTGTCGTATCAATTTTCGGAAAATGATGCTCCCGCGTTCAGTCTTTCGACTTGTCGTCCAACTTCATTCAGTTCATACAAGACGTACGTTTTACGGTCCACACTCTCCGTCTTAATTGATACGATTTGTCTGATTCGACAAGACGTACGATAAATCGTTATGTGTGGACGGCCTTTTACATCTGGAAAAGGTGCAGTAACCATTCGGCATATACTGGATGATTTATTAGCTCTATGACAAGCATCGGGAAATGAAAGGTGGTACTTTAAAGATTAACATGGTTTAAGTTATAAACATTTAACAAAACAAGAAATTACAATAGGTGTTCAAAATGACCACCTGCAGCTTGTATGCAAGCCTCACATAGACGAACCAAAGATTCCGTAACACGACGTATAGTATCTGGAATATCTCTTATATGATTAGCTGCATCTTGATTTCAGTCAAGTAATTGCTGGCGGGTAGTAATTTCCATTTGGTATACAAGCGGCTTTATTGTTCCCCAGAAAAAACAGTCTAATGGTGTTAAATCTGGTGACCGTGGTGGCCAGTATACTGGACCTCCACGGCCGATCCATCTATTTGGGAAATGTATCGGGTGATCAAACGAATTTCAGATTAGGGTAGGCGCTGTAAGTGCAGAGCATGTCTTAGAGTACTGCAGCGCACTGTAATTTGAATTTGACAGTTCATAAAACAAAACATTTAAGATTAAACTAAGACATGCCTACTAGATGTGGAATTCATTTGATCACCCCTTACATTAAGCCAGTGAGCAACTTGTACATATACTCTTCCGTGGAAAATGTATACATTTTTTAAGTAAAAAACCAAAGATTATGACATAAACAATAATTTTTATTACTACAGGCAACTGTTTCTTGTTTTATCACGGCTCTCCCGATTTTTTAATTTTTTTAATCTTAATCTTAACGAAGACGAATCGGACCTATGTTCATGTAACATCTTTTGGTGCCAATAGCATCACCTTTCATTTCCCAAAGTTTGTCATCGAGCTAATAAATCACCCTGTATAACTCGGATATTGTCAGTGTTGTCAATTCTACGAATTTATCCGGATTTTAATCACAAAATACGAATCTCCGATTTCGGCAATAAATTCATGGATTTTTAATGAGTGGTTGTATTCTTTGTAACAGAACTAATCAATAAATTTTGTCATATAAGATGTCTGATCTTCATGCCTAAAATTAAAATATAGTGGGAGGAATAGTCTCTTTTTGTGACTATAACTTTATTAAGAGGATGTTGGTGGATAGTGGTCACAGAGTATAAAGACCGGACGCTGCCGAAATTTGTTGCCTGAATTCGCGACAAGATAAAAAATGCAGGTAGCATATTAGAAACGTACATAAAATTAATAAAATACTAAATATATTTCATTCTTCAGTAAAATATATTTAGGTTTCTTCTGTACAATGGTTTTGATAGATTTATACGTATAACAATACAAGAATCCATTTGGGTAATTTGATTTACAGGGCTACAATTCAAAAGACATGTTTAGTGCTCTGGCAAATTCTATGTAACAGGTGTTAGAAAACTCGTCTTATCAGAGTCACCTGTGCTTATTGAAATGTATGTCCTGTAGTTAATTTTGAAGTAGACTTCATCACAATTATTAGTTAAATGACAGCAGCTGTCAGTAGTTCTATCGAATAATGGCTATTTAAGAGGGTCGACTCCACTCGAAATTCCCTATAAAACAGCTTTACTTCAAATCGGTGTTATTACTAATTGCAAAACGATTTTCGAACCGAAAAAAATTGAGCGCATTCTAGAAAGATCGTAAAACATATTTACTCATTTTGCCACCCGTTTCTAATGGCAACGGGAGGCAAAGTACTTTGCCTCCCGGTGCTAACTGCCGGGTAACAAACGTCTACTTTCGATGTCAAAAATTCATTTGACACGGTATGGAAAATGTCACTGTCGAACAGAGGTGGCTAAAAACATGTTTTTCCGACGACCACTATGAAAAATGACTCATTTCACACGGTTTACTAGTATTGAAAATAACAAATTTCGTATAGCAACGAAACTGTGTGAAATGCCCGTGTGCAAAACTTTGCACACGCTAAACCACACAAAGCAGTCGGCGGGCGACGTCAAAAGTCGTCATTTGTTAAAAAATAAATATTTAAAACGTCAAAGTGTTGCAAGTGTGGTGCTGGTTCAAATTTTTTTAAATGAAAAATTGGAAAAATGGTCGTCGGAAAAGTATAGTGTAAAACACGTGCTGAAAGGATATTTCACACTCGTGTGATTAAGCCACTCGCCAGAGGCTCGTGGCTCAACTTTCACACTCGTGTGAAATATTCAACTTTCAGCACTAGTTATACAATATACTATTACGATTAAAATTAATGGTACAGTCACCATGGAAACATATACTCAAGCTATCTACGAGTTTTTTTTAATGAAACCGAGTTTTGTCGTAAAATGTCATATTTTTAGTTGTCAACATTAATAATGTCAGGTTCGTTTAGTGAAGGTGGCCAAAAAATCATAAGTATTGCTCTGGAAGAAAGTGTTATCGCCTCCCCTAGATTATATTTCTGCCCTCGCTCGCTATCGCCCGCTCGTGCGTAAAAACCATCTGCGGGAGGCAATCTTACACTTTCCTCCCTAGTAATACAAATAGCTATTAATCTAACTAACACATTATACAAAATTATTTTATAAAATTAATTATCGAGCTAACCTATTCTATTTATATACAACACTATCTATAATTAACAACTATTAACATTTTAACACTAATTTAACATTATTTTAAAATTAACAACTAACATTTTTACATTATTTACATTATTTTAAAAGGTGTTCATTTATTTACATTATCCCAATTAAATTATAACTTGCTGTATCAAGAAATTCTCTAAATACGGGGTGTCTCACTATATTTTGACTGATTTTAAAAGCTTATATTTTCTAAATGGGATGAAGTATTAAGGTGCGGTTTTCACCAATGAGTTTTACATGAGCCCAAGTTTTTTTTATGGTTTTTACGAATATGCTATTCCTTCTTTAAAAACCGAAATAAAAATGGCATTATTTGGCAGACCAGATACTTCATTTTTTTAAATGCAACCCTATACTTATTTGTAGAAATAAGAATAGGCGCATATTTTAGCGTTCAAACGATATTTTAAAAATTAAAATCGGATGAGAAATGACCGAGATAAACGCTTATGAAGATACTACTGTAAAATCAAAAACGTTCGGTTTTTAAAGAAGGAATAGCATATTCCTAAAAACCATAAAAAAAACTTGGGTTCATGTAAAACTCATTGGTGAAAACCGCACCTTAATACTTCATCCCATTTAGAAAATATAAGCTTGTAAAATCAGTCAAAATATAGTGAGACACCCTGTATATCACATCAATACGTACAATATAAGATTATTTTTAAGTTCTTACGTACATATTTTTATTATTTATTATTATGCCTGTTGGTTCGCGGGATGTATTTGATTTCCCTCCTATCCCCAATCTGGGAGGCAATCCTCTATCTGCCAGCTGAGGACATGTCCTCTAGAGGTTACAGGCTTCCCCGAAGGCATATTTACTGAAGTAACATATTCCATACTTTTCGAACACGCTGTATATATTTTGGTTTGTCTTTTCACATCTACATACATAAATTTGAATAATTTTTGTACTTGAAATCATCAGCCCCATATCTAAACAATTTATTATATTCGCAGCAGCATACGACTTCGTTGAGCTTTGTTTAGCTTTAGATCTTGTACGAGGGTGACCAGTAGTTTTTTAAAATAAGCTGCTTAACACCCAAATTAATTACAAATAACAACAGTTATAGAAAGAATTCCGACCCATCTCAAGTGCTAATTGGTAGGCATATTTACTTACCATCTGTAACCGATTAATAGTAATCATTAATCATCAACAGCATTATTTCCAATTTCATTTAATCTGCTTTTACAAATACAAAAGAACAGTTATTCTCATTTATTTTAATCAGTATTTTCATTAGGTAAGTTGCAAATATCGTTACCGTTGTATCTTTTGCTAGTCAATATGAGCTGAATGATATCTTTATTTGTATATTTTTATGTAAAAGCTTATCTCAGGAAATATGCTTCAGTTTAAGATTAACTCAAAATTATTACTTCACTTGTTAATTTAAACGGCAACGAATTAGAGATTTTATCTTAATAAAAAGATTGCAGCAGCAATTAGAGTTTTATTATAAAAGTACATTGACTTCAGTGCTATTAAGTAAGTTAAATAACATCAATAAATTGAAGAAAGAATAATTTTTTACGGAATTATAACGCGAACTAGTTTTTGAAAAGCTAGTAACATAATATAATTAATTATTTTGGTGAATGAAGATTAGTACCTATAAAACAGCAAGCTACAATTCCGTATTAAGTAATTACTCTTATATAAGCTTAAATAAAGTTTAAAGTTATTAGGGATTTTTAGATTTCTCTTTACATTTTCAATATTTAAATCTACCGATTTGAATTAAACCGCTTAATTATCCAGAACTCAAACAATTATAATTAAATTCCTATTTACAGATTCATGTTTAGATGGTAATTTTGACTATTCTACTAAAACCTTGGTTACACATTCTGGCGTTTTAATTTACATTTATTTAACATTGATAATAATTAACTGTTTTAGTTAATTAGTTTAAGATATATGGATTATTTCAAATATTCAAGTTGAAAATGGGTATCAATATACATAATACATATAATAATAAGAAAATGATGCTAAGTGAAGTCAAAAAACTTTAAAAAATAGTTTTAAATGAAATGCTTTAGAAATGTGTGGTGGCTTTAGTTCCGTATGTTAATGCGACTTCTCATTATTAGATTAATGAATTCGGTTTTCTTTATTAATTATGGATGAGGCAGGTAAATTTTAGAATTTAATTTCGTATTCATTCGATACAGTCAGCAAATTCATCTTTTCATTTTAATATTCAAGAAATTAGTATAAAGAGTGAACAGCCCAGGACACAAATGGATAACTAAATATAGGTATTTCAAATTTATATATTGCTATTATATGGCACAAAGCATTTGCATATTCTTCTGCATATAACAAATTGTTGCCGCATATTTCAAGCATTGTTTTTAATAATCCTGTTATGCACATATTAACTATTTTCATTTAATTCGTGTTTTCACTCTCTAAATATGAAATAGGCAAAAGGTATTACATCATTTTACAATTAATAACCATTGCTAATGTGTTAATTATTTTTAGGAATTCCCAATAAAACTAAAATTGTGATACATTATAATTTTACCACTCTTTAATTTTAGAATAAAACCTCCAAGTATATCTATTTAGATAAGCTTTTCAGATCAGACATTCATAAGGGCATCAGATAAATAAAGGAAAGAATTTCGTAGGTATGCCAACAGCGGCTTATTTTTCCTTGGGCATTTTGTGGCTTTCCCTGTAGCCAAGCGGATAAATAAAATAATTAGCTGGTATATTAAGTTAAATCTACGAAATTAGAGATGGATGGTTCGCGAATGGCCGGGTAACTTTAGAGTTATAAGTAGGACTTCAATGATTTGAGCGGGTTAGTTTAGTGAACGAATCGTACCGAATCTCACTCCGGTAAAAGATTACTATCACCGAATCTCGGCCTAGTCATATAAGTTATAAGTCTATTATCGGATTAGATTTTAATGCGTGAGTTGCGGATACAATTGTTTGGGAGGAATTCTAAGTGTATGTTAAAGTTTAGTAGTTATTGACAGATCAGTTCGTGCAAATCAAAGTATATACAGTCGAAGGTACAAAATCAGTCCTATTTATATTATGCTATTATTATTTTTGTAAAATCAGAATTTAATATGAATGACTACTTCTATTAATTTTGTGCGATAGTCGCTTTTGATCAATCATGTTATTATCCTTAAATTTATTTACAAGCGTAGTAATTTAAAAACGATCTTAAAATCATGATGCGGATACAAATCACTTCGCTTACTATCACCATTCACATACATAATCCGGCCTTATGATTTTTCGTAAGAATTAATAAATTGGGTTTTTTTGAAGGAACTACTTTATTGCTCCTATTTTATTGAACCAGTTTGCTGAAGTGATTTGGAATTCTTTATTCGAAATTATGCAAGTGAATTACGAATTTAAAAAACAAATTCCTTTTACTTTCTGCATGGTATTTACAGAGCCGAATTTTCGAACAATTTTAAGATTGATATGAAATCAAGTGAATCACTATAAAGCTAATTTATTATTTCCTTTAATTTGAAGCAAAATAAAAATTTTGTAAATGTCCAAGTATGAATAAATAATAAACTGTGCGAAAATCTATTAAGTTCCGTAATTCTCAAAAAAATTTATATTTTATATTTTTTTAAGGAACACCTCAAGGAGCTAATCAGTGACGGATAAGAAGAAAATATAAAAAATTAAGTGTTGTGTGAAGTGGGAATATTGGTTTAGTTCGCTGAATATAAACCGAGATTGGATATTTTGGGAATTTTGGAGTGCCCGGAGTTATATCTTAAAAATATTTCCTTAATTCTGTACTGGATATATTTTTATTAATATATAAATTTTTCAATTAAACTTTCGGAGCCGCTGCTAAAGTCATTGACCTTCTATCCTACCTAACAGCTTTCCAAAAACTGTGGCAATAACTCATATAAATACTGCACTTAGAAGTTTTTTTAGGAACAAGTGAAAGATGGACGCAGTCGTTCAGTTTTACGACGATTTTTTTCCAGGTGAGCTAATTTCGCTTGCTGACTTTACCGTAACCGCTTGGAATGGGATTTAAGAAAATAACAATGAAAATGTATATAAAATTAGTGTATATTATGCTTCTAAACTAATTCGCTTAAAAATCTTACTTTCTTGAGATTAAAATGTTTCATTCACGACATACGTTACAATGTACGCAGTGCAGTTTTGATTAAAAATGGGGCGCTAACTTCAACACACCAACATAACCTTTTTTTTAAACCATATCTAACTAAAAATTTAAAAATACTCATTTATTTTCTAGATCATAGACTAGATGATTATCCGCTTATGAAACACCCATGGTCGGTAATAGGAATACTTTGTCTCTACTGGTACGCTATTTATTACTACGTACCAGCGTATATGGCCAACAGAAAACCATACAAGTTAAAAAATGTGTTAATTGTATACAATATCTGCCAAGTTCTAATAAACGGTTGTGGAATTTATGCAGTAAGTAACATAATTATCTGTTTTTACTTTTACATCCCTTATTTCTTCTTTATTGTTAAAATTAACCTTGAATAAAATTTGATGTACTAAAACTTCAAAATTAGGGTTTATCCTTACTTTTATGCCTAGCCAATTAAATTAAATTTGAAGAGTTTATGGTGGTTAATGCAACTGGAAACACATTTTCTTTATATTAAAATCGAGAAACTCGTGGTCTTAAAAAACTCTTTTTGTTAACGTAATGAGTGCTTAAACTTTATTTAATTAGTTGCAATCCGTTTTAGGTGGCTACAGCGGGATGGACGACCCATTACTCAGTAGTAGGTTGTTTTGAAGTTCCACCCCCCGAGGATGAAATGGGTTTGCGTATGGCTAGACGGTTATGGTGGATGTGGATATTGAGAATGTTAGACTTGGTAGAAACAGTGTTCTTTATATTAAGGAAGAAACAGAATCAGGTCTCTATTCTGCACGTCTATCATCATTCAATTGTGATTGTCGCCGGTTGGATGGGATTAAGAATTTATCCAGGTTCTTATATAAAATTGTTTTTCATTTTATCTTTATTGAATTGCATATCATTCGTATTCTTAAATGATTCAGGTGTTTCATAAATTTTAACTTTCAGGTGGGATGTTTACGTTCGCAGTAATGTTAAATTGCTCTGTTCATGTTGTGCTGTATCTCTACTACTTCTTGTCTTCGTTGGGACCTCAATTTCAAAAGACATTGGCCAAATTTAAATCAAAAATAACCACGCTTCAATTGGTAAGCAACTAGCAGTAGTCAAAAATATTAAAGAATCTACCATTATTCACTAAAACTGGTGGCATCAGCATTGATGTTAATGTTTCTCTTTTCGAAAATTTGATTAATTACGATTACTCCAATAATTATTGTACTTCAGAATTAATCAGATTATTAATAACAGATTAATAAAATATTCACAAATTGTTGCATGTTACAAGCCAGCAACTGAGATGATTGAATAATCAATTAATCGATTAATTTGAAACAATTTATGAGCACTGATTGAAATTGGGTGCTTCAATAACATTGTTTTTGTACTGCAGTTAGCTTTAAAAATTTAACAAATTAGATTGGTCCTTATCCTCACCTCATGTTTATATTTAAAGTTATTTTCAATTACCTCGACAATATCGTTTTTATATCTTTTCTACTGACATAATTTTATATAAAGCTATATTGTTATTGATCGCCGGAGTTTCCGAGTGGTTAAGGGTTAAGGCATTCGACTATGGCACGGACGATTTCGGGGTCAAACCCGGCAGGTGGTCTACTCAGTCACTGAAAATAATTGGGTACCGAAACATAGTAGTAGAGTAGGGAAGGTAGGCGGTTGTAGAATAACGTGGTGCTAACCGGGTATGAAAGCGACTTAGGAGGCTTTAACCTTCCATCATAGATAAATTAACCAAGATCTCTGACCTACGGTTACGTTTTTACGCTACGTTCAGGAGCTCGTTCTAAGATGTCGCCTCAGTAGCACGAATTACCGTTGTTATACACGCGTTACGTCGTCAGTTCTAGAGAAATGAGTGAAACACCACTTCCCAAGTCATTTCTTTTACCAATTCAGCCATTTTGAGACTTTATTTACCGTACCTAAGCGGATTAAATAACGCATTCTTAAAATTCTTTCTTTATGTTCTTACGTTACTGAGCTTAAGCCTTTGTATTGTTTAATATTATCTTCTACAGTAAATATTGCTTCAATTCAAATTCTTAAAAAAAAATGAACTGTAAAGTTGAGTTAAACATTTTTGTAGGTAATAAAAATTGAGTTTATTTAAACAAATATTCCGAATATTTTATTATATACCGTATTGTAGTTTTTAAGCTATTCTTTCTTAAACAAGTAACAAATTCAAGTAAAGTAGTATCAAATTAAGTGCATTCTTTTTGTCTTTTGATTGATACCACAATCAATCCTATCCACTCAAACGGGGAGCAGGAATCTGCATATACAGCGTCACCGTTAAAGTCCGCATCATATGTGACATTTTTTTATTATTTAGTTTACGCAAATTTAGATTTCATGAACAGTTTTTGCTTTGAAAATAATGCAAAATGACGTTGACGATTTTTTTTTATCAATCGCTTATACCTGTCAAATTCGATATATTTTCAAAAAAATTACAAAAAGTTCGGTTATTTTTCAAAATTTCGAAAAATGTTAAGTACAAAAGTTGTTTCTTTTTCAGTTTTCTACCGACCTACCAAATTTGAACAAATTTGCACAACCTTGATATTTTTCACGTTTTTCTAACAATATTTTGGCTCATTCGAATTTATTAAAATCCGAAAAGACCCGTAAAGATGTAATACACTCATCTGCCAAAGGGATTTTTTTCTGTTTAAAAATGTTTCTAATTGGATTTTTTCAAAAAATATTCCAAATAGGTATGCTAATAGAATTATGTCATACTTGATGCAAAGTTGCTCTAGTTTCAACATTTCACAGCAAAATTTGCTTTATTCATTTTTATCACAGTAGAAAAGGTCATTTCAGTTCAAAAATGCCATAAACCGAAATTCTCAAATCTATTTGCCAAGTAATAGACCTCCAGTTCTTGCTAAATTAATTTAATTAAATGTTTTTCTGGACTAATACTTAAAAATTAATCATGAATCAAGTTGCCCTTGAGCTAAGAAGTATGCTATGGAAAGAAAAGAATTAAATGTCATGGAAATTAAGAAAACAAAATGTTTGACAGTTTCTGTAAAATTATGAAATAGTGATTTTTATCAATACATATTTTTAAAATATCAAGGTTGTCCAAATTTGTTCAAATTTGGTAGGAGGGTAGAAAACTGAAAAAAAAAAACTTTTACATTTAACATTTATAGAAATTTTGAAAAATAACAGAACTTTTTGTAATTTTTTTGAAAATATGTCGAATTTGACAGGTATAGGCGATCGATAAGAAAAAAATCGTCCACGCGGTATTTTCAAAGCAAAAACTGTTCATGAAATCTAAATTTACGTAAACTAAATAATAAAAAAAATGTCCCATATGATGCGGACGCTGCGGTGACGCTGTATACGATTTCCCATGCTATTTCCCTATGTTCGCCCCAAGTCAAACACACGGTATACGGAAACAACTACCTTTTTTTCATGTGTGCATAACGTTAAGGTTTATATTAATATCTAAAGCTAACTTATAAAAATAGCTTTAACATTCATTTCATTCAGCAAATTTTATTAATTCTAGATGTAGCAGAAATTGAAAAAACGTTTCAGTTTCCGAAACTAATCAATATGAAACGAGTAATTTCTTATCATATTCCGAAAATTTGGCTTACTCAACGCGCAATTGTTTATTTCTTACTTCCAACGTTCTAAATTTGAATTTTGTATTTTGAATTATTTTATTTAAAAAAAAACTCTTCGCGAAAATTAAAGAGAACGGTTGTAAATATGAACACAAGAATACATTTGGGGGGATTTTTTCGTGTAAATATGTATTTTTTCTTGCACTTTGTCACAGTTTTCCGTTTAAAAAGGCAAAATTTGTCTACTAGATTACCATAAGAACAGTACTTAGTTGTAAAATTATTATTAATTAACTCATATTAATAAGAGTTGATTTCCAAAATCAAAGAGTTTCTTTCAATTATTTATAAAATACATTTTTTTCCTCAGTTTTAAATCACATAATGAAAAAAATTCGTATTAATATATGATAGTACGGACTTTTTGAAAAATGACATGAAAATTAAAAGCATTCAAAAAGACGATAGTGTTTAAACGTATTTTAAAGCCATATCCTTTTATTATTACAAAAATTTAAATACGTATTTTCACTTCCCAACGAAACACAAAACTAAAATATGATAAAATACGAACTCCCTTTAAGTTTCTTGTTAAATCTGTGTGAAGGCATAGGTAAAAGATCCCTTTAATCTATGGTGAAGGTGAGTTGTCTAATCTGCTGACGTCACAAGAATTTTACAAATGACCAAACAAATAACATGCAGCTTGCTGTTTTGGGCTACTGTAACAATACTGGTTATATAAAGAAAATTTCATGCAGTGCCATCTTTAACCGTGCTCCAAAAGTATTCATACTGAAACCTAACGCACATTGACATCAGAGATCTTGGTTAATTTATCTATGCTTCCATGTTGTCGGCCATACTCCCTCGGGGAGTGTAAGTGCCGTTTGCTTTACCTATATTGTTATTTAGGGTCATATCTACAATTTAAAAATACACTTTTGTAAATGGTCGAAAATAGCAAATAAGCACCGATCATAAGGTGTAGATCATGAATCGGATAATTTCCAAAAAGGTATATGTCTGTTTGTTTATCTGTCTATTTGTCACGTTCTTTGAAACAATTTTATTTGGTACTAAATAGAGATATTTAAATACGTTATTGAGTCTCATTAAAAAAGGATGGCTTGCAAGAGTAGTTAGTGATTGGTGACCTAAACCCGAAGATAGGAGTCAGCTTTCAAACCAGTTATTGGCAACCACGGTGCTAAAGTCAGAGAAAGAATATCAAAAATTCACGAGACCAAAGGCGAAAAGAGAGAAAAATAAGACTCCGATAGATTTAAAATTGAAGAAGATCCCAAGAAAAAGCGAAAAGTGAACTGGAAGAGGAACCGGAGGAACATGTTAATACAGAGAAACCTGTAGAAGCAATGTGGAACAATATAAAAGGTTTATTCTAGAAATCGCCCAGAAGACCATAGGCAAAAAAATTAAGCAGCCCAATAGAAAATGATTTGATGAAGAATGCAGAGAAGCAATTGCAAAACGATAGAAACCGGAGAATATTTAAAAAACAAAGAAGAACATCAATCTAGTATGCGAGAAAAATGAAATAATTATTGTGAGGGCATAGTATTTCCCGGAGCTGTTTGAAGAAACTGATGAGGTCGAAGTAAATATTGAGGAGGGGAATACTGCTCAAGACATGGAAGCAAACGAAATAAACGCTAGAGAAACCCAAGAAGGATTAATGAAAAACATCAATATTGAGGAACCACCGTTAGCAGAAGTGCGGAAAGTCGTAAAACCATTACAAGCCGGAGAAGAGGACCTATTGAAGGCTACACGTAAGCTTTTCGTGCAGATATGGAAGACGGAAACATTGATCAGAGAGTGGAAAACTGTCATTATATCTCCCATATTGAAACAGAATGAAATCTGAAATGCTCTAAACGATTCTTGTAGTAATGTGCAATGCATTTATTCAAATAATTCATAAACGTATAACCTCTGTGGTAGAAATAGTCATAGGGGACTGTCACGCTGGTTTTAGAAGTAATCAAACCACCATTGACCACATCTTCATAGTAAGACAAATACTAGAGAAGTGCTGGGAATTCAACTGTATACATCCACCAACTACATATTGATTATGCAATGACGTATGATAGTTTAAAGTGAAAAGATACAATTAAAAATAAGAGTGTAAGAAACCAAATTCCAATGTAGAATAGGGAATAAAGCATGACAGGAGTTTAAATTGAGAGGAGCGAACTAAAGCAAGGGGATGTTCTATCTCCACTATTATTTTACTTTAGTTTTGTTTTGGAAAGGGCCATAGAAGGTATTGTATTAAATTTTGGAGGTACTATATACAATCGACACCTTCAACTAGTGGCTTAGGCAGATGATAGAGCCGTGATTGGAAGAAGTAGAGCAGAACATCTGGCGCTAAAAATAAGTGAGGCAAAGAGTAAATATGTCGTAAAAGGACGTAAATTACCACAACATGAAGCATCATCATATACAGCGGATCAGAGGTGAAAATGTGAACGAGGTTAAATTCGTAGACTCCACCATAAACCAAAGCAATGGTATCGATAATGAAGTAATGGGCCGAATCTTAGCAGGAAATAGAGCTTCGTTTGGTCTGGACAAACTTAAAAAAAGTTGTAAATAAAGACTTTACAAGAGACTGATACGCCCGGCAGTAAATTACGGAAGTGAAACCTCTACCCTCAATAAACAACACCAAGAGCCGTTAGACAGATTCTACAAAGAATATATGGGCCTAAATATCATAATAACTTAGAACTGTCAACGTAGACCCAAGCTTAGAGAATGAGGTGGCTGGGGCATACATGGAGAATGCCGACAGGGAGTGTAGCACGGAGAGTACTTGTCTAAATACTAGAAGGTCTAAGACAAAGAGGAAGACCGATGGGGTGATGGATGGACAACGTTAGGGACGACTTAAAAACCTTGCAAGTGCAGAACTGGACCAACTTATCCCAAAACAGAGACGAATGGACGCGTGTTGTGGAGGAGGCTAGAAATCATGATGGGCTGTAATGTAATAGTGTGTGTGTGTGTAAGAGTACCTCTTTGCATTTTACGACCTAGACAAATTTTTTTGCCTTAAATATCGAGTCAACTATATTATTTCATATCTGAGGTCCGTATAGGTCCCCATTATTTTCTTATAGAAATTCATTTAGAAAAGTACAAAGTATAGTAGGACTATCTGTAATTTTGGAATGACGGCCGTCTTTCTGGCTTTAAATGTTAATCCAATCAATTCGAGGGCTATATGAGTACCTAATTTACGGGCTACTGTGGTATGACCAAAAAGAGCTTGAATCGCGACTGTTGTGGAATTTAAGTCATCTCTGAAATTATTTGCATTCATGGATATTTTTCTCTTAACGTTTATTCAATTGGGTTTCATTTCGAGGTTTTTGTGTAAACTTAACAGAGGAAAATTTTATAGTATTAGTTCTATGAGAAGACTTCTTCTTTTTCTGCGCAAATATGTAAACAAGGAACGGTCGAAAAGGGACATCTCGCCGCGGCCGAGTCGCCGCAGCCGACTCACCGCAGCCGAGTCGCCGCCGGCCTAACTCGCCGCCGTCCAAATCGCCGCAGACCGAGTCGCCGCGAATGTTTACGGTGTGAACATTTAAATAAAACAACAGCGTTGACAGTAAAGTTGTTTATTTATTTATTGTTTACTGAGCCATTTCGTAGTTATGAGCTATACCTTGTAAATAATCTATAATATTTCTATTTGCATAGTCCCTCACTATAACTAAAATCCTGTCGTCTGCATCTCGATATTTCTTTAATTTCATCGGTGGCATGTGAGCCATAGAATGTTGTAAGTGCCATTCCAAAAGCAAAACCAGGTATAGCGATAACAATGTCGATGCGTTTAAAGAAGTTAAAGAGGATTACTGTTAATTACCTAAATATTAAAGCCTCTGCAAATCTTCTTGGTAAATCCAAATTTATCCTACACCCGACGAATTCCAAAAATCATTTTAAATTATTTAAATAATGTTTATTTTTAAAAATATAAGGTAGATCCGAAAAAAGTGTAAAAACGTAATGTAAATGTAAAAAGTTTTTAGAATTATTATAATACCTCGCGGCGAGTCGGACCGCGGCGAGACAGACCGCGGCGAGCCGGGCTTCGCGGCGACTCGGTTGCGACGTGTCGGCCGCGGCGACTCGGCTGCGGCGAGTTGTACCGAACCGAGGAACGGTAGATAAACATAAACATACATCTCCTTTGCAACTTTTAAATAAAACTTGAAAAAGTGCGATCTTAATGTGAAGAGTGAGCATAACGTATCTCTATTCGCATTTTTATTAACAAACTTGTTGGTGATTGGTTTCATGATCTTCACTTCCAGATGCTTCATAATATTTATTTGCACCTTGAATGAGTTTGCATATAACCATTTTATCTTTCTATGCACTTTAAGTAATTTCTATTCCTAAGTATACATAATGCAGTACTAACAGGCACCATTGCATTGTCGTTTACGTTTTATTTTTCAGAGACAAGGTTACTTTTCTCTTAGCGCTTTTATATGAATTCATTTTATGGTTGTATAGATTTCTAAAAGTTTCTAATCGATATTCAGTTAAAATCGATCAGTCGACATTGAAATCAATAACTCGATAAAATTTGACAAACATATGTAACAAGTTTATAACTTGATCTTTTTTAATAATTCGGAATATTTTCATTTCTAGTTTTAACGATTAACGTCCTCCAAGCTTGCCTATTACAAAAAGTAATATGTTTGTCATGTTTACTCTAAGTAAGTGTTTAGAGTGTTTAGGAAGATTCGGTTCATTGTTTTTCTAGAATAGCCTTATAAACTATCCCAAAATGACCTCCAATACAAATCAATGCTTGTTCTTTATCAAATCGGTACATTTTAAAGTATAGCAAGCTAAAAATTTTAATTTAGTTTTATTTATAAGGATATTAATAATCAGAACTAATTACAATAACTTGTGTTCTATGATTTAATTGTATGACGGTAATAACATGAAGAGAATCCATCCTTGGAGCTAACCTCCTTTTAGATCAATCGACCATTTCTTGTATTTTAGTTTTCTGATGGGAGGATTATGCTGTAGGTTGGACGCGAGAATATTTGGATGAGTTTCTAGTCGCAGAAAGTGACTGGTACTTCTTTTGGTACATTCTTCTTGAACTGTTGGTATTCCGAGATTCGTGTGAAGTGTTAGATTACTAACATACCATGGGGCATTTGAGAGCATTCTTTGTGTTTTTGAGTGTAGACGTTGTATGATGTTGACATTTGATTTGCAAGAGCAGTCCCAGAGTTCAATGCCATATGTCTAGATTGGCTTAATTGACACTTTGTAGAGGAAGATCTTGTTCTCTAGAGATAAGCACCAGTTTCTTCCGAGCACCCACTACATTTTTTTTAAGTCAGTCTCTTTCCTTTTCTTTAGTATGTGTTGTTTCCACGTAAGTTTCTTGTCTATATGAAGCTCCAGATAGCGTGCTTTATTTGATTCAGGGATTGCTATATTATTTAGATGTACTGCCGGGCATTCCGTGCGATTGAAAGTGAAGTTGGCTTGAGTACTTTTTGCCTTATTAACTTTAATGCGCCACTTAGTTAGTCATGCTTCTAGGAGAGATAATTTATTTTAAAGGTTCGAAAGGTTCGAAAATAATCTCGGCGTTGTTAACAAAATGCAATTGTAACTATTTCACTTTTAAATAAGTTGGCAGTTAACACTGTAAACAATATGTCAACAATAACGTACAATTGTTTTGTAAACAAATAGCATTCATGGTCTAGGTGATGTTCTCCGAAGAATTATAAAATCAAGAATAGCTCTTTAATGGTTGAGTTTATGATATATGTTTATACAGATCTTTTGACCCCAAATGAGTTACCCAATTGATTCCTAAAATATTTCTGGTGCCTTTTGGGACACCCCGTATATTATTAATAAAACTCTACCTTCTTTTCTTATTATTATCTCTAATTATTTTTATTTTATCATTGCAGGTTCAGCTGGGAGGTATATTTCTTCATGCCCATCAGATGTTTCTTCCGAGCTGTAAAATAACATTTCCGTTTTCATTAATTGTATTTTGTTATTTCAATATTTCCACGATGATTGGTCTATTTATACACTTTTACTATAAAACCTATGTAAAGAAGAAAACTGCCTGAACATCGATAATAATAGATAAATTACTGTAATTTCTTATATTAAAACTCTAATAAGTATTTAGTTTAATAAGCTTTGTTTTACTTTAGTAATTTTTAATTACAAACAGTTACTATAAATTGTTAATAACGTATATATTAGCACATATTTATTGACAAGTTCGTATGAGTTGGTGTTCATAGCATATAATATGTTCTTATTATATACGAATTTCTTCATTTTATACGTCTATTTGTTTATAAATGCATTTCTATCTTTGTAATGTATATAGGTTTATTAACATTGTATATTTTAGTTAAGTTCCAAGTGTTCTCTACTTCGTTGAATGAAAAAAATTTCGAAAATTCACAAGCTATATTGTGATGCATAAATGAAGGTTTAATAAAGAATCCAAATTACATAGTTATTAATTTGGTACGAAAATCCAATATATTGACGGCGACATTTAATAGTTCAAGAGCGATATTACATTTCTCGTTGTACAATATTAAGACATGCAGAGTGCCTAAGGACACTGTAGAAAAAATCTACATGTCAAAACATGAAGACTCAATTATCTATATACAGTGTGTCCCAGGATTGATGTTACAATAGGTGCGATGGACTAAAAATTTTTGAATTTTATTTTAAGATTGTGGGATTAAGTCCTGCTTGGTTTGAAGAGAATTTTAAGAAGTCGGCCTTGACATTGAAGCGAAAACTATTTTCTTCTCAGGTAAAGTAACCTTTTTATTATGATACGGCAAAATTTTACTAACAGAAGTTGTTCAGAATGAGAAATTATGGTGTTATACAAAATTTCAGGTAGATCTACCTACTTTGATTAAACCGTCATTTTTTAGATTAAACAAAATAAATTGTATTTATTAAAAATCTTATTTGTAGAACATTGAACGAAACAAATAGTATTTACAAGAAATTTAACTTACGAAATGTAATAATAACATATTGATCTACAATAAATTATTTATTCAACGTAACTGCCAGGAGGCCATGAAAAAACAATCATTAACTAATCTTCCTGAAATTTTATATAGGACCATAATTTCTCATTCTGAAGAACCTTTTTTAGTAAAATTTTGCCATATCAGGGTAAAAGGGTACTTTACCTGAAAAGAAAATAGTTTTCGCCTCAATGTCAAGGCCGACTTGTTTTTCAAAAAATGAAAGTATTCTTAAAATTTTCTTCAAACCAACCAGAACTTAATCCCACAATTTTAAAATAAAATTCATTTTTAGTCCGTCGCACCTATTGTAATATCAATCCTGGGACACACTGTATATAATTACAAAGCCTTATCTTTACAAAGACGCAGTTTTGCTAAGGATGGATTTTCGTGGTTAAGTGATCTGAACTACATGTCTCTATAACCTACCTAGTATGCAACTGAAACATGTAGTATATTAGGTAGATAATTTTACTGTTATTAAGCAGTATTTATTTATGTATGCGCCAGGTATAATTATAGAATTTATTTACAAATTCTAAGAAACACATTGAAGAAAAGTTTAATTATTAACCAATTTGGGTGCTCTTTTATAGAAATTCACGCAAAAACCCTAAGAATGCGCACAAATAATTGCAACACAATTGCATAATTTAGATGTTACATTTTAGCCCACCAATTATTGACGTTTACGTGTAGTTGCATGCATTTGATACTAATGTAATAAAATTTTAATAATCTTATTATTGAATAATTTTGTAGTTGGGGGGCTAATGAGCTTGGTGAAAAGATATACTCTAATCCTTACTTGTAGCAAAAGTCTACAGCTACTCCTAAATTAAATCTTTTGTATCGTCATCATCAGGAAAATATTTGTCGAGCGAATTCAATTATATCTCTCTATTTTATTGTGTTATACAAATACTATTATTGGTATAAATAAAGAACAAAAGCATCATTTTCCATTAAAACGATAATGTAATGTTTTATCGTATACATGTACATATTTGCCTTTAATAATATCCATACTACAATATCAGAATAATTCATATCAGTTAAACCTACAAACGCAAATAAAAATAATAAAACTCAATTAAAATATGTATATAAACTGTATGTTCTGAAGTTTTCTGGTAACACTAGTATAGCTAATGCAGATTCAATTGACAGGAAACTGTCGGATTTGCAGTAGCAAATCTACTTATTTATTAAATCCAACACAGTTGGCTCCTTGATATCAAACGCTACAAAGATCATAATCATTACTTCTTTAAAGTTGCCGAAAATATAGGCGAAGCGACCAATTTAAAGGTTACGTAAGTCATCATCAAATATCGACTAATTTTTAAAATTAATAGTTCCACGAAGTATTTTTATGCAATATGTACTTCATGATAGGAAGAAGAATATTTGTAATTTTATTTAAAAATGTTGAAGAAATCAAACATTTCACCTGATTTTAAATAGCACAACAAAAACAAAATTTGCCCACTTTTAAAATAGTCAGCCAGCCATACATGACTAGTTATAATTGTAAATCTATGTAAGTTTACGTATGATAGTCTGAGCTTAGGAGGCAGCTTAGTACAGGATGCCCACACTGTCGAATTTCCAAATAGGTACCTAACACACAGATCACAAACAAATTTATAAATTAAAATATTTCAAAAATTAAGATCAGAGAATCAGTTGTGTCTACTTCAAAATCAATTGTTGCACAGTAAGAGTAAAAAATTCACACCACATAACCTAATTTTTTATCACAATATAGGCAACACACAGGCTTAAAATTCTTTTCAGACCAAGCAGAGCGGAGTCCCAAAACATGAAAATGAAATTCTCAAATTTTTTGTCGATTATACCTATAGTGAACACAATCCTGGGACACACTGTATACATTATAGCCCCTTTTTGATTCGTAAAAAAAGTAGAAATGTTATCCATTTCAGTCGTTCCTGTGAGTTCTAAAAATCGTTTTCAAGGATTGTCAGCAGATGAAAACTGTCTGTAGTCTGTGACAGTGATTCTCTATTAGTCTTACATTGCTCTATTTTTGGCTTGTCACGAGATGCATAAAATTTCAAATATGGTTCTAAAGCTGCTAATATATCGTGGGTGATTATTCTTGCTAAAAGATCAATTTTTATGTCCAGCTCTCCATTCAAGGATTATAGGGGTTTCCTTGTCGCTAAATTTTCGTCATGTAGATAATTAGTTGTAATTTCGACTGCATTGATTTTTTTGTTTTATATTCAGTTATCACTCGTTTGGTATTTAAGTGCAAATAAATTGTTTTTCATATTAAATTTCTAGAAGGTTTGTTACTTTAATTAATAACGGATGAGAATAACAATGAACATATATGTTACGTTTATGACAATTTTAAAAGAAATAAATAACACAGCACAAAGTTTTTTCTCTAAAATTATGTAGCTTACTTTATCAGTATCTAATACCCACTCAGGCAGTAGTATAAACGAAAACAATTCTAACACAGCAAGAGTATGTTAATCACAAAAAGGAGATCTTTGTTAAGAAAAACAGTAGAAATCTACTTCAACTACAACGTTTTGAAGCAATAAGTCAGGTATACTAATTGATAACTAGCTTCGATTCGATGAACATGTCACATATGTCACCGAAAAGTGTTGTGCACTAATAAATAGCTTAGCACGATCTGCCAGAATAACATGGGGTATTAGTCAAGAAGCAAGAAACACAATCTATAAAGGTGCAATTATACCTATCTTGTCAATGGAATACCGTTGTGGCTAAGTGCCCTACAGAAGAAAACCAATCTGACCCAGTGGCGGCTTGTCCGGGTAGGCAGGGGAGGCAGTGCCTCACCATGCAAAAGAGGTAAAAGGTAAAACGCATTTTTATTTATGTTTATCACGACGCGACCACTTTCTGCACAATAATAGTTGGCTATTACATTGTATTCATGAAAAGAACTAATTCTTGAATTTCTTGAAAATCTCATAGTATTCAGTTTAGATAACTTGTTCAGATTATATCACCGTTTTTGTGTACAACTATCGGTTTTATTGTATGTAATTAAAAATTACAAAATATGTATTATTACGCTCCGTCTACTCCGTTTAAATTTAAATCGTTACCGCCGTTTCGACGGTATTCGAGTGGACAGTTCGGCTGAATGCCTCAAGCCGAAGCTGATCAACCAATCATCGTCGAGCCCAACAGCATATTTCTGGAATAAAATACCTCACGTCACAGTTAAAAAACGCAGAAAAGGACGCCTATAGTGAGGCAATGTCCCGCTTGAATAAGACGTGAGTTAGACAGTGACAGACTTCCGCCTACAAGATGCAAGCATGCAAGTTTCATATTTGAATTGATAACCAGTAACCAGGATCCAGTTCGAACTAGTTTTACGTTCAGTTGAAAAAACCTGAAAATGTTGGGTTATGTAGTTAATGTAGTTATAATTGTTTGGTTTGATTTCGGGCATTTCGGCGATTTCAGATTTCATATTCATAAGTGTTAAGGTGCATTCAGACTCAGAAATTTTGTCCGGAAAGTTGACGGAGAAATTTAAACGAACCAATCAGGAGGTGTGTAGAATTTGAATCGTAAGAAGCGGTAAATTCTACACACCTACCGATTGGTTCGTTCAAATTTCTCCGTCAACTTTCCGGACAAAATTTCTGAGTCTGAATGCACCTTTAGTTAATTTAAAAATGGCGACAGAGTGTAGTTTAGCAGAAATTCAACAACCGGGTGCTTCTTTGAGAGATTGTTCTGATATTGTAAGTTTTCTAATAAATACCGGTTTAGTCACCTTTCGTACGACGATAAACTATATATAAAACAATTAGGAAGACCTATTCCCGATTTAAGCACAACTTTAATTAATGTCGGTAAACCAAATCGCGCTTTCAACAATTCGTGGTAGGTACCGTAAGTATGACTGGCTCACAGGAAGTAAATTAATAAAAAAAATATTTTGCTGGCCCTGCATTCTTTTCTCGAACAGTAGTGAAACAGTATGGTGGAAAACAGGATATTCCGATATGAAAAATATATGTCGTTCATTAGAAAAACATAATAAGAGCAAGGAGCACATCTCTTCCACCTGTAAATTTGTTCTTTTAGGCAAACAAAATATCGCGACAGTGATAGATAGCGCTCGAAAAATAGAGATACAACATTTTAATGCCAAAGTTCAAAGAACTATCCAATTATAAAGACTGAAAAGGCCGTGATTTATACTGAGATATATGGTAAAAAATGCAGTTCAAACAGCCTTACTTATGTAATTTTTTCAAAAATTTTCCGGACCCCCCTTCTGCTTGGGGGGTACTCCGTACCCCGCAAACCCCCCGGTTTTAAGATAACCCTTAACTTCTATGGAATTTTGCCTCACCAAACGTTTCGGCCACGAGCCGCTACTGATCTGACCAATATTAAAAGAGTACAGAGGCTATTTAATATAACGATGTTGAACAATATCTTATGATGCTCCGTGTGTCCTTACGGGCAACACCCCAATAATACTAAAATTACAACAAATAACAAGGATATATGTATGATAGGGCAAAATCGGACTATAGAAATAACTTGGGACAAAATCAAGTGGAAGATAGATTAACAAAGATGACGGGAAATAATTATGGAAATGGAAAATATTAGTAAAGAACAGTGGCAACATAAGCGGACAAACGGTGATAAAGACAACGTAACAAAATACCTAGTGTTAAAGTAAGACTAAAAACAAAAATGCCATATTCATCAAAATTAACGGGAATGCTAAGCCACCATTGTAAAATGAGAAGCTAATTACATAAATTCAAAATCTTGGACTGTGCAATGTGCAAATGTGGAATAGAAGTCCAAACGGCGGATGGCATGATTTTCTCTTGTGCCCTATTACATGAAGAAAGAGAAGAAGACGTAAACAGTGTAGTCAACAATGGTGGACAATGGCCTGTTACGAAGGAAGAATTAGTCGGGAAGTATTTACCGTATTTTTTTAAATTTGTAAACCCTATAGACTTTGAAAATTTGATTTAATAATATGAAGATTAGCTAAGTTACATTCGTTTTATAATAACTACATATTTAGTTAATAGATAATGATTAATATGTGAGGAATATTATGAAGTTGTAAGTTTACTATTTAGCCTTTTAGCTTAGAGTTTAAACAACCTGTAAAGTAAGTTAAATAATATCATGTATTATTGTAAATGGGGCATGCTAGAATAAACAGATTAAACAAAAACACAGCGGGAGTCGGATTCACCATACACAAGAAGCTAGAGAACAATATAGTTGTTAGAAAATTGTTCTTTTTGAAGTGGTGTGCCCTTACAGAGCGTTTCCGGTATTTTCCCCATATATCTGCATTGTGCATGTCAAGTAGCCTACGGACATAGGAAACCTACAGCTTAACGTTGGTTCCGAACCATGGAAGTGCTTGCACTTCTACTACATAGAAGACTTACTAGGCAAAAATACCTCGATGGTTTACTGTTACCATTTGATGGAAATGGTCGAGTGATTTCGGTGTATGTGTGGCCTTGAGAATCGAATCGCGCACGCTGAACCAACTGAGCCACGACCGCGATTGAAAATCTCTCACAAATACAAAATTAGTCATCCAAGTCTATGCTGTCGCCTCAAACTATGAAGAAGACGAGATAAAATATTTCTATGAGGATGTTTCAAAAGCAATTGACAAAAACAAAATACACCACTCCCTCATTATCCTAAATGTAAAGGTAGGCAAAAAATACGGAGACGAAAGATGCATTGGTAATTTTGGAATAGGCAGTAAAAGCCCAGAGGACAGTTACTAATCAACTATGCCGAAAGTAGAAATATTTACATCATGAATACTTTCTGTAAGAAACAAGAAAACAGAAAATGGAGCTGGATAAGTACAAATGGACTCTAGAAGAACGAGATCGACTTCATAATCTTCTCCCACCGACATACAATAACTGATGTTGCTGAAATAAACCAGTTCGCAACAGGCAGTGATCACCGGATAGTAAGAACAAATCTTAGCCGGGAAAAAAATTATAAAGAAAAACAACATGCGAAGCACAACAATATCAAAAGCAACCGAGAAAAAAATCTGTGGAATAAAAATATAAAATAAATAGAACAAATAGATAAGAAAATAACAAGTGCAATAGTACAATCCGATACTGACATAGCAAAAACATACGTAACGAGAGAAGAGATTAGCGAAAAAAACCAAAAATCTAATAAAAAGAGCGGAGCTAGTTACGCAGGAAAATGAGGAACAATAGAGCATGCTGAACTCAAAAAATTGATTAGGTAAAAGGTAAAGGATTTGATTCAAAGAACAATAGAAGAGAACAAAAGTTTAAGTACTCAGACAAAATATAAATAACAACAAAGGAGTAATAAACCAACTCGAAAAAGAGGATGGAACAATAACACAAGATCGGCAAGTGATAATAGAAATAACAAAGAGATATTACCAAAATCTATACATATCTCAAAATAGAAACCAAAATTCTTCAACAAAAAACAGAATAGGTAATACAAAGCATAGGCTCAGAGGAGATTCAAGGAATAACAATAGAAGAAATAAAAGAAGCAATAAAATAAATAAAGAACAACAGGGCACCTAGAGAAGATGGGATAATCCCTGAATTACTCAAGTTGGGGGATGAAACTTTACTGAGAAAACTAAAAATATTGTTCAACAAATGCTTGACAGCCAAATAATTCTAAAAGACTGGAATAATGCTGCAATTATCCTGCTATATAAAGAGGGAAACAAATCAAACCTAAAAAATCATAGGCCCAATAAGCCTTTTTGAACCATATATGTAAAAATTATTGACCAAAATTATCATAATACGTCTAACGAACAATTTGAACTTTATCAGACAGCAGAATAAGCAGCGTTCCGAAAAAAATATAGTACCAAGGATCACATTCAATCCACCCGAAATATAATAGAAAAGACTCTTGAATATAACTTCACATATGCCTTACATTTGTGGGCGTGGACGAGTGGACCATAACAAGGCTTTTGACTTACTAGAAACATGGGCAATAAAATCACTACAAAGTAGAATAGACTTGTGATATATCAACCTTATGCGGAATATATACAGGGTTATTATAAATGATTGTAGTCGAAGTAGGCCGAAAATTTAAATGTAAAATTTCTTGTTTCTGCTCCACACAAATAATGATTCACATGATATTGGATATGACATACAAGTGACAATGACAGTTCACTTGGAAAATAAAAATCACTACAAACATCCCTGCACTATAATTATGTTTGCATAAAGCGGCAAAATTCCATTACCACGGGCCCGCCTGCTTCGACTACAATCATTTATAATAACCCTGTACAAAGAAGCAACCAGCATAGTGAGATTATATAAAGATACAGAAACTATAAAATTAGGCCGAAGCATACGACAATGAGACTCACGATCTCCTGACTATTCACTTTCGCTTTGGAGGACGTATTCAAACAACTAGATTGGGATGAAGAGGGAATATACTGATATGATATCTTTATATGATCTCTTAAGACGGTGAGTTCTGATTTTATTTGGGATAATGTAAATAAATAAACGCCTTTAAAATAATGTAAACTTGATGTTAAAATGTTAATAGTTGTTAATTTAAAATAGTGTTGTATATAAGTAGATTGTGATATCTTGATAATTATTTTTTTTTAAATTTTTATTATAATTTAAAATAGGGTGTTAGTTCAATAAAATAAGATAACCAAGGAGAATTACAAAAATAGAAGGTTGAAAATAAATAACTGAATTTGAGTTTCAAAAAAAAAATAAAACTAAAATTTGATTTAATTTCATTTGAAACCGAATAAAATCATAATTCATTTAAAAGTTATATAAAAGATTAATAATGTTATGTAAAGATGGGATTTGGAATTATGTAGTATGGAATAATTATAAAATAAAATTATACTTGGAAAAAGGCATTAAAATATTTGGATGTAAATGAAATGTTGGTTGATTAAAGAAGAAATTGAGTAAAGTGTTCAATAAATTGAAGTTAAATTACAACGAAGTGTGATACCAGATGCAGATATAAGGGAAAACTTGGTGAAATAGTGAATTTTGGACTCGAAACAGGAGGAGGTGTTTTGTTCAAGTTTTCTGTGAAAGGTAGTTGGTAAACTTATAAATTTTTTTTAATTAAAAAAGTGTTTGTTTAGATATTAAAATTATTGTTAATTATTGTAAAAGTTTTGCATAATTTTGAGGCTGTTAAAATTAATTTACGATTTTTTTAATTACAAATTCATAAACACGATCCCCATTAACGACCCTGTATTAAGAGATCTCTAAAATTTGATATTAATTTAAAAAAAGCACTGAGCTAGCTGAAAATAAATATAAAATTGTATGCGATATTTCAAATATTATAAATTATAATTAAATATTACAAATAATAATTAAAAGGAATATCTCATAGCAATACATAAACGAAGAGAATCTCAAATATCCTAACGACGTAGTTTTAATGACAGACAGCCCTACAGATCTACAAATGATACTTACTGAGCTAAAACAAAAATCAAAGGAAGGAGGATTTGCAATTAGTATAGAAGAAACAAGGAGAATGTGTAGAATTCGCAATAACAATCAACAAATTAATGTAACTCTAGACAGTCAAATACTGGAATAGCTAGCATAATATGTCTATCTGGGATAAACCATCAGGGTGGATAAAGAATTCCAAACTGCAGACATAATAAGAAGAATAAGAATGGCATGTAGTGTTTTCGGCAAACTGAGTTATATACGAGCCCAACGTCAATGAAATTCGTACACCTGTATTTTTCGCTAAACCTATGCCTATAAAATGTTAAAAAGCGGTTTTTTACAAGAATATTTTAAAACATTTGTATTTACCGTAGAATTTCGATTTCTTATCTTAAAAATAGGTATTTTTATTTTGACGAATTTTAATAACTGGTCCCAATAAAATTAAAATTAAATCTAGACATACGGTTCAATGAAATTCGTACACCTATTTTTTGAGTTCACTCAAATTCGTACACTTAGGAATCTGGTCTAGTATTCATCCAGTTGCTGCGTATTTACCGCGCTAGAGTTATTCACAATAAATTTGAAGTATTTCACCCTGTAAACAATTAAATTCACTGATGGAATAATGGTATGGGGGTGATGTAGTGGGAAACCTTTATTTTTTAAACGGTGTTGTTAATGCCGAAAAATATCAAAGTATTCTTAAGAATCATGTTCTACCGTCCACGAAAAAGCTATATACTGATGAAGACATTATTTTTCAACAAGATGGGGTAAGTTGCAGTGGCTACAAAATCACGGCATTAATGTTTTGGACTCTCCGTCATCTACTCCCGATATGAACCCCATTCAAAACCTTTGGGGAATTATCAAAATGATTCTACGTAAAGGTCGTCCTAGTATGAAAACTCTTCTTAAAGGAAAAATAATAAAAATCTATAATTCTGTCGTTGCACAGCAGAGCCAAGAACTATTAGGAACCATAAACAAGCGTCTAAGAGCAGTAATTGCAAATAAAGGCTATTCCACTCAATACTAAAGATGTACATACATAGATATTGTAAATAACGGGGGTTTCCTAACTATGTAACATCTAAGTATGTTTATTATTATCATCATTAAATCACATTATTCCCCTTTGGGGACATAGGGTTATTTACAAAAATATAATATAACCTTTTACTGTTTACGAATCGTTTCCACTCTTGTCTTGGGCAATTACACGTAACCGTCTGATGGTTTCCCACATTCTTCTTTTACTGCTCTTTTCCATGTAATGCGGGAGCGTCCTCTGGCTCTTCCACCTTGTGGGTTTCATTCCAACGCAATATGACTTGGAGCATCCATGGCTTTTCTCAGGGCATGCCGCAACCATCTGAATCTCCTTCTTCAAATTTCTGTATTAACATTTTCTCCATAATTCAACACCTGATATTTTGTTTGACCACCAAATTTTTAATAAAAACCTCAACAAGTATTTTTAGTCTCATGTAAATCAAAAGTCAATAAATTCGGTTCATATGTTGCAAATCCGTTTTTAATAAATTTGTTTGCATAGCTCTTTCTTAACAAATTACTTATTATATGTTTAAGGTAAAAAACTTGTAAAACTATGATTTTATTGATTTCGGGCTCGTATATGTTGTAAACAAACACGATAACAATTAAAAATCTAGCAATTAAGTAGATGAATACTAAATTAGATCCCTAAGTGTACGAATTTGAGTGAACTCGGAAAATAGGTGTACGAATTTCATTGAACTGTATGTCTACATTTGATTTTAATTTCATTCCTATCAATTATTAAAATTCAGCAAAATAAGAACACCTATTTTTAAGGAAGAAATCAAATTAATTTTTATGCTAAATATAAATTTTTCAGAATATCGTTTTAAAGAGTCGCTTTTTAGCATTCTAAAGGTGTAGGTGTAACGGAAGATGCAGGTGTACGAATTTCATTGACGTTGGGCTCGTATTAAGAAACAAAAATAGACGATTTACTGTAAATGTGAAAACTCAAGTACCTGAAGAATGCGTAATCATGGGCATTAACATCTCACTTCAGGTAATCCGAAGGAACAATGGGTAATACCTTGAAAGACATCAGAGCGATAGAGTGGATAAGGCGACAAATAAAGATGGAAAACGTAGAAGAGACTATTATGAAATCGAAATGGAGATGGGTAGGACGTATCTCTCGAATGGATGAATCTAAATGCACCCGGAATGGGGTCCGTGGCGGAAAAGAGAAGCCGAGGTGGTCCCTTAAAACGTTGGTATGACGATATTAGAGATAGCGGGAAAGAAATGGATAACAACAGCACAGGACCGAATAATTTGAAGGCATTTGGGAGAGGCGTATGTCCACAAGTGGACGAGAGACGCTGAATAAAGAAGAAGAAAAACAACGAATAAGCTAGAATAAATTATACAAACATCTTGTATAAAACAGGTTCAAGACCTCGAGAAGAAAGAACTTTAACAATTCAAGAGATGCAGATACTTAATGTGACACTAAATCCTTAATTATAAACTATTTAACATTTTAACGTGTATCTCTTACAGATCGAGTTAATAAATAACGATTGCCGACCATTATTTTCAATAAACGCTTGTACAAACGGTATTAATTGTTCTCAGCGGAATTTGACACAGGTAAATTCTACTTGTGCTGCCAAAAACTTGTTATTTATTGCAGAGCAACAATAGAATACTTGTACAAGTATGAATAGGCGTTCGTTGAAAATTTTCCAAATCTATACTCTGATTCCAGTTATACTTAAAGTACATACCATTAAAGTATAACATAACAACTCTAAATTTACCTGAAGAGGCAATTGGGCTAAACAATGGGTTTGAGTAAGTAAGTGCTAAAAGTCATTACTGTTAATAAATATACATTTTAGCTATTTAAAATCTTAAACAAAACTAGTTATTACTGTCATTCATTTAAAAACTAGGTTGTACTGTTACAACAAATCAGAAGAAAGATAAATAAGCAAATTATTTAAATTTCAGGTTTTATTTTATTTGACTCTACTTAAAATATATACATTTGTGAAGTAAAGATTTTATTTAGATTACGAGCATATTTATGGCACATTTTATGATAAGTATTGGTAAATAATATCAACGTAAATCTGTTGTAAAATTATCCAACAACGTGTACATCATTATTTAGTATACAACACTTTTAGTTACCTGCATAGATAGAGTGACACATTAAAGCATTTTATTTAAAAACCCTCTTTATCTCTCATTAAGCATATGACTTTGGGTTAGTAAATGCCGGAGTTATTTTTGAGATATCATATTGAAATTAGGAATCTTGTAAACCACAACGGCAGGGTAACTTTAATGCTGAGGGAGCATAGTGGCATGAGAAGTTTAACGACTAATCGACGAAACTTTCTCTGTTCTTATTACCATACAGAAGTAGTACGTTATTTCATGATCCATATTAGTTGATAATAATAATAAATAAATCTACTTATGAAGATGAGGTTAATTCCTATCGGTAAAAGTTTGAAACACCATAAATTCTACATCAACAACAATTCTTATAAATACAAGAATAGAAATCTACTTCAAAAATTCAGATACATACGGCTTAATACAAACCAAAAACTTTTGAATATAAATGAAACGGGTATGTTAGAATGTTTATAAATTATTGAACATGCTAAAATAAGTAAAATCCTTAAATTACCTAAACAGAAAGCTGATACAGAACAATTCAGGGCGTTTTGTTGTTCCAACCAAGATTTACCAATGCAATGTCAATAAACAACCATCATATGTTAGGTGGGTCTAGAATTCCTATTTAAAGCTATTCTGATGAATATAGATAATAATAATAAAAATATACCAAAAAGGGAAAAGATCATTTTAGATCTATCCAAAAATAACTGCTAAAACTGAATTAAATTTTCACTGCCAGACTGAGTAACCCCAAAAGAATTCATAAATATGATTAATATTTTCATCCAAGATAGACAAGCTACCTCAGATGTATTGCTTTTATAAATAATGTAAGTAATATTTTCCGGGCACTGCAGGATACGGTTTATAAGGGTAATGAATAATACATTAAATATGGTTATAGCGAATTTAATAAGACTCTTTTACCATACCACATTTTCACCTTTGAGTTGCTAAACATGTATGTACTAGTTTAGTATGACCAAAGGAATTATGACAAACTGCATATATAAGCAGCGAGAGAATGTCGGTAAGTAGGTTGAAATATTACTCGTAAACCGCATGATGGTGAGAATTAAAATTTAAATTCAAGAATTTTACATTTACATATTTATTTGAGCAAACATTTTATTTTATATTGGATATTTACAGCCAGGAAATATTAGATTACGTTCAGACGAAGTAAACTGTCAAAGTTGTCTGTCACCAAACACGAAACTGTATATGTATAAAAATTCTTACACAAATTAGAATTAGTTATTCATATATTCTGCAATACTCTATATGTTAATGTAATTGTAAATGTAAATATTACACGAATTTCTGTCAGTTTATTAACGGTTTCCAGGTTTTTTCCATTTTGACTCTTTTTTACCTGATTTTCAAGTATTTACAAAATAACTCGATGAGTAAATAAAAATATACTTTTATGTCAAATTATAGTAATATTATATCGTAATACCAAAAAATCAAATAATAAATGGTATTAATTAAGAAGTATAATGAGGTTAGCCCTACTATCAGAATTAGTAATATTTGTCGCCACAATTTACAATATTTTCCTGTTTTAATCAAAGTTCATTCATTCATTCATTCCTTCATAATCGGATCCTCTTCAACCTTTCGGTGCCGAGATTTAATTTAATTATGGACACAAATTTATCTAATACCATTACCTATACCTATATACATCACACATGATTTTATTTTATTAGGCTTTGCTTTTTTAATTTAAATGTGTTCTAAGATTAGCAGCTATGGTTGCTAGAATTTTTTTTTTAATATTTAACAATTTCGTTATAAATGAAGGGTTTCTGCAGGGTCCCTTTTTCTTATTGATGAAGCTCCTTATAATAGCGGAAGAAACAGGAAGACATCCTTTTAACACTGACACTGACCGTGGACATCTTCGAATACATCCAACATTGACAAAAAAGCAACATTCTAAATTTTGGATATGAAATACAAGCAAATATGTAGATAAATTCGGAAAGAAATTTCCTGTATGGCAGGCCATATGCTCTTGTTGTCTTAAAAGTGCAATGTTTTTTTACAACTGGTACGATTGGAGGAGAAGTCTATAGGAAGGAATGCATACAATAGCTATTTGTATTACTAGGGAGGAAAGTGTAAGATTGCCTCCCGCAGATGGTTTTTATGCACGAGCGAGCGATAGCGAGCGAGGGCAGAAATATAATCTAAGGGAGGCGATAACACTTTCCTCCAGAGTAATACATATGATTTTTTGGCCACCTTCACTAAACGAACCTGACATTATTAATGTTGACAACTAAAAATATGACATTTTACTACAAAACTCGGCTTCATTAAAAAAAAACTCGTAGATAGCTTGAGTATATGTTTCCATGGTGACTGTACCATTAATATTAATCGTAAAACATGTTTTCCGTATCCATGGTATGTAATTGACAGATTATTTATCTCATTTGAGGTTAACAATGGCGGATGGCGGGTAAATATGAAAAAGCGGGATGATATGAACATTTGCGGGTTTTTACCGTGCATGCTATCGACGTGACATCTACCGATAGAATTTAGAATCAAAATTATTATTTGATTATACAAAAATCTTCATTTAAGTGATTGATAAGTGTAATTATTTTTTAAAATTCAAGCAAATACGATTATTTTTTACATAAATTCATTACAGAAGTTATTTTTAATACGAAAATTTGACATGTGTAATTTGAGGTTATATGTCAAAAACGTAGGTACGTATTATATTATAACTATTTTTATTTAATACGAACTTCTCATGGATGCGGAAAAATAACTTGTGCCCTACGGGAATCTAACGGCATATTTCATCCCTCGGCTTTTGCTGCCCTCGCTCACTACGTTCGCTCGTGCAGCAGAAATCTTCGGGATGAAATATGCCTATATCTTCCCTTATGACGCAATATACTATTACTCATTTTGCCACCCGTTTCTAATGGCAACGGGAGGCAAAGTACTTTGCCTCCCGGTGCTAACTGCCGGGTGACAAACGTCTACTTTCGATGTCAAAAATTCATTTGACAAGGTATGGAAAATGTCACTTTCGAACAGAGGTGGCTAAAAAATAATTTACAATTATGTTATTTTTATTCTTTTATAACTAATATAATAAGTTTTGTTTTCCATTTTTTCCTTTTATAATTAATATAAAATAAAGAAGAATTTCACTTAAAACGTACACACAGCATTTAGTTTGCTACAGAATTGTTTAAACAGAAAATTTCATAGTTTAATTATAAGGACAGTATATTTTTGCACATAGGCGGCTAAACACCTAAGCGGGCCTGACTCCACTTATACAAGCTTTTGACTTTTACATTCATCAGAACAGAATAAATAGCTCTGGCATGCCCTTTTGCCCCGCAGGACTCTTTGATATTAAGTACAGAAACTAAGAAACTTAATAGCCTTTTCCCAAACAAACAGATTACGTTTGTGGAACAAATTAGTAATAGTCATACTAATAAGCAAGTTAGCTTGAAATCACAGGAGTTATATACCCAGGGGGTTATCCTTTCTTCAATATAAATGGCAAAATAATTAAAAAACTAACATATTCGTTTAACGGAGATATATTTGTATTTGAAAGTTACACACTGTGTTACCGCTATTCAGAAACTAGAGGCAAAATACCATTTATCGTGTCAAACATATCGATAGGAGAACATTCCAATGCATAAAATGTCCTGACCTCGGCAGGTATCGAACCCGATGCCTTTGTTACGCAAAGAAACCTTATCTTTACACCACTTCAGTAGGTTTTCCTATTATTCACTAGCAATTTTAATTATCAAAATGTACTCCACGCAATAACAGGTAACCGTCAAAAATGTAAATTAATGTAACATTAAAGTTCTGTTTAATTGCAAATTAGGTTTATCGATTCGAATAACCTTAGAACCCTACAAAATAACATGCACGGTCTGAAAATCACAACGATGTCAGACAGACGTAATGTAATTTCAAGATACAAAGTACAACCCCAACAAACTTTACAGATGCAATACATACTCTCCCCTTTTAGATCTATATGTAGATGACAAGAACCGTACTTACTTGAAGTAGGTGAGAATGGCTAACGAAATTATAAGCGCTACCAAGGATATACTGTAGCCGACCAAATAGACATTGATAATTGTTTGTCGAAACTGAAACAGAGAAACAAGTTTCAAACATCTTTACTTTTTAAAACGTTCAAGTTTATGTTGTAAATTATAGCTATACGTGATGAAAACTTACAGAAAGTTCTTCCATATTGACACAGGTTGTGTAGTTTGACCAGGTTTTGTTGAAAACTGTGTGAAAGAACCACTCTCCATTTTCTTCGCATTTTCTGTAAGCTGTCCCTGTAACGAATAAGTTTTACATTATAAATAATCAAAAAATGTTGTTACATGAATTTGTTTGAGAAACTAGGTTTTTGGGTAGTTTAAGGGCTTAGAATCAATGAGAACGTACAGCTTGACTTAGAACAACAATAAAAATTAAGAAAGGCTAATTAAAGATCATTAAATAAGTACACAAAAATGTTAAATGTAGTTAGCTACATGGATTACCTAGAGAAGATGTGTTTTGTTTACTACATTTTCAGTACACAGAACACATTCCCTTGATCGTTTATTACAAGTTTTGCTATCACTTAAAGTGCCTATAAGCTTGCAGTTTATGCGCTGGAGCTGTTTGCGAATATCCACCTATTCCGTTATTTTAAATATTTACGGAAAGCTAATGTCTAGGAGGCACTAAACACACAGAAGCCTTTGCTGAGCTTACATTCAGTTATACAAATAAACAGTGTAATATTTAAACACGTCAACATAAACGGTTACTAAAATTTCTGAACGGTTTAAAGCAGAACTATCAAGTCAAATTAAGACTTTGTTTAGGTTTACTTCATTTTACGGCAAGTAATGGTTCGGGGTTGAAAACAAAATAAACTATACTGTTAAAAGGAAGGTCTTTTGTTGACCCTTCGTCTTCGTTATGCTGTTTCATTTATTCAGTATACATTTTTTTATTAGAAAAACATAAAATAAAATATTTCATTTATATTCCTGAAATAAAACAACAAAACAAAGTTTTATTTAAACAAAAAACTAGAATAATCAATACCATTGAATAAATGAATAAAATAAGCCAGAGTTATTAGCGGTCATATTATAGGTAAATTGTCCAGTGAATCAATAAAGAGGTTCGTATTATCTTAAAAAGGTTATTTAAATTCTGTCTGTGTTCATAAGAATTATAATTTATTTCGAACTTACGATAATAATTTCTAGATAAGTATATGGATAGCTTTACTCTAGTTCGACCCTCTTCACTTACGATAGGTTTACCTTGATTTACTGCAAGGACACCTTAGATAATTCGGTGGTATTGAAAGATTACACCCACATCAAAATAAGCTGTATTATCTTAATGGGTGGCCAACTTCCAAACTTGAAGTCTTAGATGGCAATTTGGTAATTGGTTTATGAATATTGTAATTCTGATTTATATAAATTATTGTTATAGGTATTATGCTGTACATTTTCTGTTACTTAATATACGGTGCAATTGAAACTCAATACTTAACCAAACGGTAAAACTTACTTATTCCTGGGATATTAGGTCATCAGTTTGTATGACTGTTAGGTATAAGGGTTATTTTTATTTTCAAATGTAGTTAAAAAAACTCTTTCAATTTAAAATATCACATTATAGTAAACCAGTAAATATTCAAACCTAAATTCAAGTTTCTCACAGACTTTAGAAAGTTTCAATTTCAGAATTTCGGGATCCTGATTGCGAAATTGAAATAAAAAATTCAGCAACTAATAAAAATTACTACTGAACCTTTTATTAAAAACAGAAAGTACACCAAGGAAAGAAAATAGAGGAAAATTATTCAGAGAACCAAAAACAATTTTGTGAAGGGAAATCAGGCAAAGCCAATTCTAAACATCCTAAACCAACACGGCGAACTCAAAACGACAACAAGTGGAGTCCTAAAAGTCCGACAAAGCCACTACGAAAATAAATTTAACAACGAAAATATGATTGTAGATGAGGAAGTAGACATAGAAGTACAGGAAATAGAAACAGAGGACGAAGGATAGACGAAAAAGAGAGTATAAGCGAAGAAGAAATCAAGATGGCTATAAAAACCACGAGAAACGGAAAAGTCGCAGGCGAAGGCGATATTGCTCCGCAATTAATAAAAAAGGAGGAGAAACGGTAGGTAAATGACTAAAATCAATCTTTCAGCAAGCATGGGAGACCGGACAGGTACCAGCGGACTAGAAAAGAATTATAATGGTGCCCATATACAAGAAGGCAGCAACGACATACTATGAAAATCGGGCAATATGTCCATCGTCAGTGGTACTAAAGATGTGTTAAAGAATCATAGAAAAATACTGCGAATGGAAACAAAAGAAAAATTAGAAAACGATCAAGCAGCATTTCCAGGGAAGCAAACACAAGATCAAACACAAGATCACATACATAAACACAATTAGACAGATCAAAAACAAGATGGTAAATAAGAACAGAGAAATTTTCCTAGCATTCCTGGACCTCAAGGATGTATTTGATCAGTTACTTGGAGATTAAATATGGAAGGCCCTTGAAGAATTAAGTCCAAAACTAATAAGAATAATAAAAAGTGGGAGTAGACGGACAAAAATCTGGAGGAAAGGGGAATGAAGATCTATATACAAAAAATCTAGTAAAGGAATATAATAATCTGAAAAAAGCAGTTAATAAAAGCGCCAGGCAAGATAAAGAAAAGTGGAAGGATGACATCACAGATAAAACAGAAAAAGCGGCTAAAAATAACGACATGAAAGAATTATACCAACTGACAAAACGGCTAACCAATAAAGGACAAGCGACAAATACGAACATACGAGACAGGAATGGGATATCATCAAATTACCGAAGAAAGGAGACCTGAGCCACTGTGGTAATTGGAAGGTAACCCTACAGAATACTGACAAAAAAATACTGATAATGATTCTACTTAACAGAATGACAGGCACCATCTAACCAACCACTGGAAGGAGAAAGCGAGTTTCAGACCAAAGAGATCTTGCATATACAATGTTAACACTCTACGAATAACAATCGAACAATCCTGAGAATGGCAGTCGCACTTTACGCAGTGTTCATTGATTTTAAGAAAGCTTTCGACAGCATAGTCCACTCGGCTATCTGGAATACATATATTGACATACACATACGCATTCCGCAGAAAAAAGTAAATATTATAAAAGCTCTACACAAACGGTTACTGTAGAATACTGCACAAAAGTATAGGCAACAGGATAGAAATTAAAAAGGGGGTCAGGCAAGACTGAATCTGGACTGGATTATGAAAACGGTCAACAACGATCAAAGGGGCATAGCATGGGATTTCCAGTGCCGATTGGAGGACTTGGACTATGCTGACGATATCCGTCTCCTTTCCCATACAGATGCAGATATGGAAACCAAATTACAGTGACTAATCACACAAGCAGCCTCGGTAAGACTTACAATTAAAGTCTCCAAAGCAAAATCGACGATAATTATTGAAAGTGGCAACCTCACTAAGTTCTCCATAGATGGCCAAGAAATAGAGGAAGTATTAAGTTTCTGTTATTTGGGTTCCATTATCACAACAAAGCCGGGGGTCATAGAAAATGTTCAAACCCCCATTTGAAAAGCAACAGAGGCATTTGAGAAGCTCCACAAAACTTGGTCCTCAACTCACATCTCTAGAAATACCAAGTTACGTATATTCAACGCTAATATAAAAGCAGTTCTACTATATGCCTGTGAAACCTGGAAGTCCCTAAGGAAACAGGAGACGGAAATCAGCAGAATGGTACTACATTGGAACCCTCAAGGGAAACTAAAACCAGGCAGACCTCAGACAATCTGGAGGCGCACCGTACCGAAAGAACCGACAACGGGAAGACTTAGCACGAAGTTAAAGCCTTGGGGCGAAATCGAGTTCGATGGACGAAGATTTGTGGAAGTTCTATGCTCCAGATAGGGGTTTATAAAATATATGGTAGTAAAAAACCATTATACAAAAATTTACGGCCGAATAGATGAAGAAAGCAACAAGAGAATAAGCAAAGCAAGTAAGTTATATTACCACTTCACTACACGCGATGGCGGGCTTTTCCCGCCATTATCTTAAGAACTACAATAATTTCGTTTCTTGTCTATGCGTGTCATAGTACCTTCGTGAAATATAGAGCCGAAGTACAATGTGATTTTTTAAAAACTCAATTGCAGCAGGCCGTATTCTGTCTTAATAACCTTAGAACTGTCTGTATTAAGTCAAAATACGGCCTGCTGCAATTGAGTTTTTAAAAAATCACATT
This sequence comes from Melanotus villosus, assembly GCA_963082815.1. NCBI lineage: Eukaryota > Metazoa > Arthropoda > Insecta > Coleoptera > Elateridae > Melanotus > Melanotus villosus. The sequence goes on from OY720422.1 coordinate 42,083,744, forward strand.
GTATATGCAAAATTGGTGTGGTAACATTCCTACAATACAAGATTTTAGTAAGTGCGGGGTTTCTCCCGTTGGCGTGTAGTCGCGTTCCTCTATTTTGCGGTAATTCCATCCCTGCGTGTGTTAATGCTTGACTTACGTTTTTTATAAGTTTGTATAATTCAACGTTAATTGAACTTCCTAAGGCTAGTAATTGCAGCTGGTGGCATATTTAATGAAACTTAGAGTAAGTTTAACTTTTTAGGAATTCTTGTAGCATCTAGTATGTACGTTTTTGTGGTGCAGAAGAGCAGAAGGAATGGATTATGAGAAAGAGCAGGAACGTAAAATTATTTGAATCGGTTACCGATGAAGAAGTAGCTGCAGTCTGCGTCTCGGAAGATAATTCAGACTACAACCACATTGCAGAAACTGATTTGTGTAAAAATTTAGAAGACAATGAATCCGAACAGAGTGTGTGTTCTGATCTGGACAAGAATGTAAAATGTGAATTTGAACAGAGGACAAATTCCCATAATACAGAGGTTGCAAGGGTTGGCAAGGGAAGATAACACCAGACAGGCGACTAGAAAGAGAGGAAAAATCATCGAAGAGGTAAAGAGAATGACGAGAGATAGAAACAGCTATAGAAAATTGATAGAGGACCCAACGTCGTGAGGCATAACTGGGTACGAGAAAGAAGAAGAAAGTACAGCAGCAAATACTCAAAACTTAAATTTCAGTTTCCAACAGATTTTCTAAATTTTAACTTCAGAGTTTCCAATTCCTGATTTACGAAATTAAAATAAAAAATTCTGCAACAAATAAGAATTACTGCTGGACTCTTTTAATAGAAACGCAAAACAAACCAGCAAAAACCCAAACTTGAATTCAGGTTTCTTACAGATTTTGGAAAATTTTACCTTCTTTCCAGTTTTAACAAAACGTTTGCCGGATTGGAACCGTGTCATTGTTGAAACAGAATAACTCAACGTTTCGCCCACTTTTTTAAGGGGCTGCTTCAAGAGAAAAGGGAGCACTAAAAGAGCACGGTAACTCAACGTATCAATCACGCCAGAGGCGAAACTCTTTTAGCAAGAGGCAGAAGGGTAACGGTAACTCAACCAAGTCAGAGGCGAAACCCTTTTGAAGAGAAACAGAAAAGGCAGCGACTTTAAACCGGCTATATCCGGCCAAGCGTATCTGACTGTGACGACAACAGGGGCGGAGTTAGCGGAACCAGTAGTGATAGCGGACTTCCAAATATCGAATAGATAATAACCAGTGTCACGATTCAAGTTATTAGGGGTCTTGATAATTTAAATTGCCTCACGGATATTCCTGTTGAAAAAATAAGGGGCATTGGCAATGATCGAAGATTTTTCAAAGAATATTTTATGAGAAAAGACCTGATTTCAAGCAACGTTTGTGTTCACAGATACGTGTGCGTACTGAGCGACCAGTTCCCCCAATGTACACTAAACCACAAGAATAGGGGATGCTATAGATGCCTCTTGATGACAAGGGTTGAGGCTTATCTTTGACTGAAGGGAGTATCTGTGACACTTTTGGAGGGGTTTGGAGATGGTTTTAATGTTATGTTTTTTTGAGAATCCTACCTATGCGATCCGTAACTTGGCGAATGTAGGGTAAGAAAGTAGTAGCCTGGGGTGTACAGGTATTTTGAGGATTTTTAGGATTTTTGGGGTGTAATTCTTTTTGGATGACCTTTCTAACATCGCTTTTGTTATACCTATTCTTGACGAGATTTTCTTGGATATGGGCTAACTCGACATGAAGACAGTCCAGTTCTTGATTTAGGAAACTAAAATAACAAATTCAGCAAGAAATACGAGTTACTATTAGAGCTTTTTGTTAAAAACGGATAATAAACCAGCAAATATTCAAATTTAATTAAAACGCCTCAGTGATTCCCAAAAGTTTTAAATTTTACTGTAAAACTGAATAAAGTCAAGAAATTAATACATTTGTTAGAGACTGAATTATTTAGTATTCGTTTACTTACATTGATAGTGTATTTAACAATTAATAAAAAAGAAATTTAGAAGTTACGAATGCTTCAGTTTACTATTCCCCAGACGAAAGCCATAAATTATTCCAAGGGTTTGCCTGAGCAGACTTAAGAGACATGCAGAGGGAGCGGTGTGTGTGTGTGTGTGCTTCGATAACTGAAAGAGGTTGCAGTAACATGACAACAATTAAAGTGTGATAATAAAGTGGTACCTCGTTAACTTGTGATGTGAGATGTTTGCATGTTGCGCATATCTAATCAAAGGGTTAGCTTACGGGAAAAATTATTACAAAGGGGTACTGGCTAGTACTAGTAGAGCTGCTGCTGGTTGTACCTGTGCGGCCCCAAGGTACCTACTTAGTTCCGATCAGATTTTGCGATAGGGTGCTAGAGAGTTGTCTTACAATTAAGATATTACTGCGAGTGTGAATGAGGCCCCTATTGACTCTTTGGCATTAACTACATCCGATCAGGGCCATTCTTGGGGCAGTTGGCGCTCTGGTGGGAAAAAATATTGCCGCCTTCAAAAATGAAAAAGCTTCCTTTATCCTAAGGGAGCCCAAAGGGTTGAAGTTCATGCGCCGCAAGCGAAAATTTTTCAATTTTCAAGGTCACACGGCTTTAAAATGAAGATCAAGAATTTTGGTTCGATCACATATAATGAGTGTGTTACCACTGGCCCTTATTCATCGCTCATTCATGTTTATTATTGAAACTGACTCAATTTTCGCCAGCGCAGCTTAAAAGTCTGGATGTGAAAATAATATATGTGAATTAAGCCTTCCCAATAAACAAAACACAACTGTGTGTAATCTTTTATTTTTTTTTGCTTAAATTACGGAAGTAATTAAACAACAAACTTAATTAAACGGGGAGAGGTCATTGACGAAACTTATCTGATCTGGTAATTTGTAAATTCAGATAAAGCCATAACAACCACCATTCACCATTGCTGTTGATTTTGCATAGTTACAAATCGTTATCGAACTTTCGTGAATCCTCATATTTTTTTAAATTGTAATTGAGTATAGCAAATAGCAATAATTTATGTTATGTTGCCTGACGAAGTCCACCGGAGGTTGACGTGCAACAAAGGTAAACAAAGCATCGCGTCGTCTCGTCCAGTCGTCCATCACCGATTTGGTTTTTATAAACATATACAGGGTTTGATTTTTTATGTCGTATTTGTCCTGGTTTATGTCCACTTTTCGTTTACGTAAGGTTGCAAATTGCAAAATAAAGTATAAAATAATAAAATTAAAAAATTTCAGCACCCCTAAAGGGTTAGTATCTCGAAATCTTATCTTACATTATATGCATATAAATTCTATTCCCATAATTTCATAACACGTAACAATTTTAACTTAAAACATAATCATAATTATTTGGTCTTTAATAGAAATACAGACCCTTTCCAAGTTTCTAACCGATTATGAAATAGTTGGACTTGGACCGCACTTCACAGAAAGTCAAAAGGTACGTAGGTAGTTAAATTTTTATCTTTTATTTTTTGTTAGTGCTCGTAGAACATGGTCTATTTGACCTAACGGCGAAAAGACCTGTTAAAAAGTTCAAAGATTTTACACAAGCAATTCATAGGTATTTTTGTTTTCTAAAAATTATTCTTACGGCTTACTAAATACACGTAAAAATGAAAATAAATTGTTTTTCAAAATTATTAATCGTCCTATGAAACGATGGTAAGCGTGTTATATTCGTTTCCATTCAGGAGTCTAAATATAAGCAATATTATTTTATGAGGACTACGCAACTGTTCTTGACTTTTGAAATAAATATTTAGATTTCAATCTTTAAAAAGAGTCTGCGAAAAGGCTATATCGATTATATTAAGAGAGGATGTGAAAAGAGATTAAATTCTGTTTAAAATTTGCAACTGCGAAATGTAAGCAACTTTAAATAATCAATTTTGAATGGATGGTCTATTAGCTTCACATTTAGATACATTTTAACATAAATTTATATTACTGCAAATGAATTTTACAAATTGAACTATTGCTAGATAATTTTTTATGAAACTTCAAGTTTGCTGTGGCAAAAGACTAAGTACTGATTTCCAAAGTGGGCCAAAAAAATATTTCAAAATTTAGGGGCCAATTCTTTTTACTAAGAAATTGAGTAAAGATGAGGCTAAAACTTTCATAGATCTTTACTAATAACTATTTCACATTTGATATTATGGCCGTTTGTATATGCGTTTCGCTCTGGACTGTTAAGAAGTAAAGGGTTGTAATTACGTTTTAGTGATATTAAAATTCTATGCGTTTCAGTAACATACTGATAACATACTTTAGTGAATGTGATGCGTTAACTGCTTTATGATTAGGCACATTGACGTGACGTATGACGTTACATATGAAATAGATTGAACAACATCGATAACAGAAACTCTTATAAGCTCTGGCAAACCTGGAACTGACAATTTTAAATTATTTCGAAATGGATTAGTGAACAAACAAAATTAGTTTTTGTACATATGTACAAACAAATTCTATTGCACTAAATGTCCCACAGTTTCTATATTTCTCAACGTGTAAGTGCTTTTGACTAATTTTCTGTCTTTAAAACAATTTCTGTATAATAATTGTATAAATATAACATAACTTTAATGTAGTAGAAAAGGCATTTCTTGAACCTTTATAAAACAATAAAACAGTAAAGAATTTCTAATTATGCGAATTTAATTCTCAATTATATTCAAGAGAAAAGTTTGAATAACTCAACTTGTGAAAAGTTAATAAAAGTAAAAGCTTAGAAATGCATTTTTAGCAAAAAGTTAATTCGTAACTCGAGGAATTTACTTGGGCATAAAATACTTTCGCGTAATCAAAGTTTTCCTTTTATTCTGGAATAAAATTTGTTTGAAATAAGCGATTTGAAAAGATTTAATGAGAAGGTGCGGAATATACTTTCATTCCTTTGTTGTTTTTAATAAACGGCAGGGAAAAGTTTGCAATATTCGTTCCTTGAAACAATCAGAAAAATCCACATAAAGGGATTTTAAATTTGCTATTCTTGCATAAATTAATATTTTGGATTTAGATGGAGTTTCACAAAATTAAATAGCATCATACGACAAATTCCAGTTATTAAATATTTTTCTAAAGTTTTAGGTAAAACCTTTAAAATTTGAATTGTTAAACGAAAGAACAAATTTTTAAAGCCATTATGGATTTGTTTAATATAAGGAATGCAAAGTTTGCTTAAATTAAAATAATCGATTAAACCACTGTTCAAAAATTGAAATACCTAGTTTGAACTTAGTTATAGTAAAAAATCATTTCGAACTTCAAAATTCCAGTTTTGCATTCAAAGCTTCTGAGTTTTTGAGTAATAATCTTACTATTTTTAATGTTTCATGAAAATAAAACCTACTTAGCGTTACACCAAAATGTTGTAGATTATTTAAGTTAATTCATTATTTATTTAATTACGAAATGTGTGTGGGCTTTAGTCAACCAGCATTTATTCCGCTGTGAAAATTAAGTTGAGTGGATGCAAAGCGTTTGCGGTTTTGTGGACCTTGTACTAGATAAAGTCCAAGTTAGTACACAAGCCATCCTTTTCATTAAAGCAATAATTACTGCAGTTAACCGCTAAATCCGGTGCATAAAAACTTTGTAAAGCCAAATGACCTAGCTTTGCTGCAAAGTGACACGAAATAAACTTTTTGTTGTGAGTTCGACAAACCGCGCGGATCTTTGAAGTATTTCAGTCTGAAGAGACGTGATCAAAGGTGCTTTTGTTCATTTTGTTTATTTACTTATTTTTAAACTAATTATATAATAGCTGGCTCAGCAAAAACGACGCTGGTCGAGATGTAGTCCTAAGTACTTTATTTCTGTTTTTACAGGTACAGGTGTGTTATTAATTAAATGTTAACTGGTGGACAGGCGCTAGTTCTCATGGTGAAAATCACTTGGGCTGATTTTGACTGGTCGATTTAGTTAATTAACCATTTGTCCAACCATTCATGATAACTCTGCTAGTACATACGCAAACCTCCAACACTATCTCAACGAAATTAGTGAATTGAACTCAATAAAGTTCAATTCACTAATTTTATTGAGATGGTGTTGGAGGTTTGCGTATGCAGTAGCAGAGTTATCGTGAGTGAACAATATTGTGTGGCAATCATAGTGTCCTCAGTTTTCGAAAAGTCAGCTGTATGGGTGAGATAAAGGAGGGGGCCCTGAGGAACACCTGATTTGACAGGATGATATTTGGATACCTAGGTCACTATCGCGTCGCGTTTGATAGGGAAATATCAATCTGTTAAATAGGATTTTCTTCAAAGTTTTTGATATTTCATTTACAATCATGTGTGTCTGATATGTAGTTAAGTGGCACTTGCGAAACCCAAACTGAAGTTGAGGCAGTTGTGTGGATATATCTGCATTATCCCGCAGTCTTTTAAAGACTAAAGACTAATTGGTCGGTATGATGCCACATTATCTGGTTCTTTTCCAGGCAGTCAAACGGAAGTAGTTCAGTAGAATCGTACAGTAAGTAATGCAATAGCTATTAAGACAACAAGTGTTTTATAGACGGTTTAAACCTCAAGGTTGTAGTTCAAATCCCAGCGAACGAAGTGAGTCGAGAATTTGATAGACCGAGATTTTTATACTATAAAACACGAGTTGTCTTCAAGATTTTTTCTAACACTAATATCTTTCACTAATATATTATTAGAAATTTTAATAAATTATTATTTGAGACGCGTCACAATACACAAAATGCGATGATTGCTAGGCAACGACGTATTTTACAGAGAAAACGTATTTTAAGGGCCTATAAAATACGTTGTCATTGACGACGTATTTTATAGAGAAAGGCGTATTTTAAAGGCAACATAACAAGTGAGCGTTATGCACCATAGAAACAGTATAAGATATTATTAGTGTTAGAAAAAGGTGATAAATGGTTAATTAGTTATTGGAAAGCGGAAGTTCCTAGGTAATTGTTTTCCTTAAAACTGCATAAAGCTTAGCTCTCTATATTTTCCATAGTCTAATGTTGCATGATTACTTTAATATAAAATTGAATTTTAAATTATCTTCATCATTTTTAACAATGTAGTTCCTTCAAAACTTGTTTAGTAATAAGAACAGCTTCTGCGTAAGTGATTGACCTACTTATTAGTTCAATTTACAACCTATAACTTTACATGTTGTTGATCATTAAACTTCAATAAACTATTATAAAGGTGCAGTTATTTATCATAACAGTTATGAAATTCGAAAACTGATCTAAGCACACAATTGATTAATACCCGGCTGTAAAGTCTCATCCTTTGTAATTTGATGGATCCCTTTGAACCATAATCCATTATCATAATTAATATTTAATAGCTAATTATTCAAGCTGTTATTATCACGTATAGAGAATTACGTGCAGCCAGTTGATAACAGTTTCTAGTCTTTGAAGCACCTGTCGCGTATCAAACACACCTGTTTGCTGCATTCCCTCAAAATTTACTTATCTCATTTGCGTTAATAAACCTAATTACTATTAATTCCAAGGTATCTTTAAAACAACGTATGTAAACGTAAGTTTAACAATATATGTTTTGAATGAGACTGAAATGAATTAAATACATTGAAAAGCTTTTATTGTTAAAATTTCCATTTATTAAGGTCGCATTCAATTAACGTAATTAACGTACTTTGTACTTTTTTGGCAATCGGAAAAAATAACAAATTAATGCAACAAACTTTCCACGAGATACATTTTATTGAGTTAATTAATTACCCTGAAAATTGTCTTTTTTTATAGGGTGGAAACACTTGCAACTAATAGAAATAAAAGCCTGGCGAGAACTAGAATTTCCAATTCCTTAATTAATTTTTGTTGCTTTCCATTCTATTTTGGGAACAGGCTAAGGGTAGAAGAAATAACCAGACAAGTTTTTTCTAGCTTTTCAATTCAATCTGGTCTGTTAACAATCAGTTTGTTACAACGACATACAGCAGAATCTAATAAAAGTTTCTTCTAAACCGCATGTATATCGTAGACGAAATTTCCTGACGTTAATAACTTCAGACCGCAAGTTGTTATGTTCTGTTTTTAACTCCTACCCAGTTTGAGAGGTGCAATAAAGTAAGTACCTGCTACTGCAACTGTGCAATTGATTGAATTTCGAATATACAAAGGAATTCTGGACTGAACAGAATAGTTCCAGTAATTGAAATTGGTTTTGTTCTTTTTCAAGAAACCGACTGGTTACTTCCACACGTGTCTTAAAGTCAGCACATAAGGATAATTCTATTAACTATTCAATCGCAGGAAAAGGAAATCTAAATTATGCTAATCTTTTGGAAACATAAAAGACTAAAAATATACCTAACATAAAAAAATGAATCTCTTAATTTGTTGCCAGTTGGTTAGTAATTTTTGCAATGGTAAATTAAAGTTTACAGATTATTCTCTAAAGTTTCTCGTCAATAACATCACGATTCTATGCTTTTGAAAATATGTATTCAAATAGAGTTGTTTTAAGGGCGCTGGAAATATAGGACATATCTGTTATTAATAGTAAACCATTAACATTTTGGCATTACACAAAGCCATACCACTAACTTTTCATAGTTTAGAAATTTAATCAATCAAATGGTGTAATTCTAACTTCTGATTTAATTCTTTACAACAAGTAAATATTGACAGCCAATGCTATTATGGTTGCTAGTCAGATTCATAAGTTGTTCTATTATTGGTTCCACAGGATTCTAAATGTTGCTTTATAATAATAATAAAACTAGGGACGTTTTATTGAAGGCTTTATTCTGAAGTGAGGTGGTTTGAATTTTCTCCAACATAAGTTACTTGTTTCGAAGGTTAGTTGAGCGAATTTAAACAGAAAAAGAAGGGGATAAAGACAAAGAAGAAGAAAATAGCATGAAACGGGGTAAAAGTAACAAACCAGCTAATAAGTAAACGGGAGAGGTTAGAAAGATAAACTGTACATTAACAGAACGGAAGCGATGTTGCCGATATTCATACAAAATCACTGGATTAGAAGAAACAAAAAGGTAAGTACCACGCAAGAATGAATGAACATAGACGCGCGCATTACGAGAAATATGAGTTGATGAAGGAGAGTGAAGGTTCGACAACAGAAAAGAGAAAAAAAATGTAGCAAGGTTCCCCGAAAGCGTTCGTAAAGTCCAGAAAAACTGCAAGAACCCCAGCCAAAGGTCAAAGAAAAGTTGAAGAAACTACATCTGAACAAGGAGGGCTAGAGCAGCTGACGCAAATGCTGAGTAAGGCGATGAGTGAAATTCAATGATCAGAAAGAGTACATTAGAACAGTAAAAAAGGGAAATAAGAAGTTAAAGTAAAGGATAGCAGACTTGAAGAGAAAAGAGAGCTTAGAAAAACGAAACAACATAGTAATCAAAGGAATCAACGTTGAGCGGCAGGATGCTAAAGCACGAGTTCAGCAGTTTCTACAGGTCGAGCTTGGAGTTAATGCAAGAATAAAGAACCCGTATCAAATAAAACAGAGGCAAGGAGGAAGTATTGATGTGGCAGAATTTGAACAGTGGGACGAGAAACTAAAAGTTATGCTAAACAAGAATTAAGTTGAAGGGTCGGCAAACAAATCGACGCCAAAATAAAGCGAAATATACAGGAAAATCAGAGAAAATGCAAACAAATGATGGAAAAAGAACGAAAAAGTAGTGTACCAAAAAATAATCGTAGAAGGTGTCACATGGATCTGGAATCCTTCTAAGTCTGATAAAAGCAGATAACAGTGATAACCAAGGAGGTAAAATTCCTCCAAACAACTAGCTGACAAAGGTAGCATAAGTATACACTGGCACGATCATGAAAACGGAAATGAGTAACGGTAAACAAAGCTTTAGTTAGAGGAAACGAAAAAGGAGAAAGATAGTAACCGAAAAAATTAATACTAGCAACATGCAACGTCAGAGGAACTTCCTACGAAGGGGCATTGAGAAACCTAGTAATGGAGGCAAGAAGTTATTGCGTGGATACTTTAAGGCTACAAGAAACAAAGCAGAAAAAAACGTAATAACAGAAATAGAGGACTAGGTACTGCATGTTCAATAGTGGCGGTGAAACCAGTATGCTAGCGACAGGTTTCTTAATAAATACGGAGATAAAACAAGGTTACAAAATTTGAACCAGTATCCGAGCGAGTATGTTATGCAACAATCAAAATCTAAGACCAAAGTATTGTAATAGTGAACGTACTCGCACCGATGAAAAAGAAGGATGACGACAAGAAATACATATTTTATGAAAATTTAGAGAAAGCATACCAGACTCCCAGCTCAGGATACTAAATTAATTATAGGAGATTGCAATGATATGATTGGGAAAGAGGCAGTATATCTCCCTACTATTGACAGACACAATAAACACACTAGAACTAACGACAATGGGGAACGCTTCATCAGTTTTGAAGCATCAAAAAAATTAAGGATTAAGAGCCACGTATTTCCAGAGAAAGGAGATTCATAAGGGAACATGGTTCTCGCCGAACGGAAAAGTCGCCAATCAGATTGACCACGTCTTAATTGAAGAACAAAAAAGAAAGGTGATAACAAACTAGTGGGAGAACTCAAAAGGGAACAGAAGCAAATTCAGATCATTTTATGGTGCCAATTAAAATGAAGGTCGAAATAAATTCTACAAAAATAAAGAATAAATATAATAATAAGAGTAAATACGCCGTAGATGCATTAACAGATGTGGAAAAGCAAATTAATTTCCAAAGAAACTTTGACACAAAATACATTAACCCTAAAGGGGACAATGAATTACAAGAAATGTGGTATCAATTAAGAACTGCTATAACAGTAACAGCATCAGTACCAAAACAAAAACCAAGAAAAAATGGTTTGATAGTAGGTGTCAAGGTTTTAAAACCTCTTTTTTCTATTTCTTTAGTTGGTAACGACGAATGCTGCCGAATGGGTACGAAACCTTAAGATACTGCCTATTTAAGCAAGACCCGCTTGCATTTTCACACTCTCTCTTCTCTTAGCTCTTTCTCGATCAGTCTTTACTAGTAAAGGTAAATCTGTGGCTAAACACGTGGCTTTTATTCAATATCTTATTCATTTTTGTTATAAATTTGGTGTTTTTAATTACCATTAAATCATTTAAAAACCTAAGAGTGAATTTATTAAACTCACCGGCGACTACAATTACAATTTCATATAGTCCATTCCGTTGAAGAAAACTTATGAAAACAGTAGGTATAAAGAAGAGATTGAGAAAAAAAGACTAGCAAGGATAAAAATGCTAAAACTGGGAGGGACGCGACGCGGAAGGGATAGGACACAGAAAAGAAAAACAAATGACATATGTAGACAAGCGAAAAGGCAGTGGAAAGAAAAGAGATTGAAGGAGTAGAACAAAAATACTTCAATAAGGAAATCAGAAATGTCTACCAGGAACTACAAAGACAAAGAATAATGGCCAATTAATGATACAAAGATGAAAAGATTACTTCGAACAAGTTTTAAATGATGAAGTCCAAGAAACGGAGGATTATGTGACAGATTATGGAGAAAACCGAAGTACCTACATACAATAAAAGAAATTATTGAAATAATACAGAAGCAACGGAAGAAAAAAAAACACCAGGTGAAAATGGTATAGCAGCCAAAATGGTTACTGATATTATTAGGAGGATATGGGAAGTCGAGGGAATGCTTCAAGAAAGGAGAGATGCTGTGCTGATACATAATTACAAGAAAGGGGATAAAGTAGAATGTTGCAACTATAGGGGGATAGTTCTGCTGGACACGGTTTATAGAATAATGACCACGACGATAAGGAATCAACTGGAGAAGAACACTGAAAGTATTATAGGAAAGTACCAAGACTGCTTCCGAAGGGGCAGATCTGTCGCAGATCATATTTTTACTATTAAGCAGATAATCGCTAGCAGCTACGATCACAACCCAGTTATTCACATGCTGTTTGTCGATTTTAAGCAGATGCAATCAACACAGAAAAAGTAGCCGAAGACTTGGCTGGGGCCAATAAAAATGACAATAACTTAGAATACATCAACAGTAAAGTCAGATGCCATAGAAAGGTATCCGAGAGGTTCGATGTAAGAAAAGGGGTTAGATAAGGTGACCCAACTTCGACAGCCTTGTTCAATCTGATGCTGGAAAAGATAATTAGAGACAGCGGCATTATAATTATTGGGACTTTATTCAACAAAAGGCAATAAATCATTGCACATGCCGATAACCTATACTCTAAGTAAGTTTTAAATGGCGGTTGACGAATTTTTGTTTCCCCGCCCTATGCAGTTTCAGATTTAGTTACAACAAAATATAACGCATGGCAAATTTCACGAATCAGAGCTGGACACGTTGTCTTTGCCAATGGACCACGGCGTGGATGTAGACGGCATAGGGCGAGTAAACAAAAACCCGTCAACCGCCATTTAAAATTTACTTAGACTATAACATTGATGGTGAGATCACAGCTGAAAAAAAGAATATAGAATACCAAGCCAGAAACAGGGGGGCTGTACTTTAAGGAGTCAAAAACTAAGTACATGGTGATGGGAAGGAAATGCAATTCGGAAGCTAGAATAGTAATAGTACACACATAAAATGGAGACGAAATGAAGATAGAGAGTTTCGTGCTCTTAGAAGCACTTGTAACAACATGGCCATGAAAGCGAAGAAGTTAAAGCTCCGCTAATTAAAAGTGAACGATGCCCGGGTGCTTTACACAATACAATAAAATCAAAAGTGATATCGCGTAGTGCTAAGCTAGAATATATAAAAGAGGGATAAGGCCTACAGCTATTTACGCGTGTGAAACGTGGGTGTATAGCAAAGGTGATTAGTCCAGAGTCGAAGCGTGGGAGGGAAAGAAGCTCTGCAGAATATTTGGCAGTAAAAAGCGGGTAAACAATGGGAGAAAAGGACAAATGAAGAGGTGATGGGTCTGCATAGTCAACCTAGTATTTCCCAAGTCATAAAAGCTCAAAGGATTAGGTGGTTAGGTCACCTGCAAAGGCTTGTCCAGGATAGAGTGCTAAAAAGGTTCATGAAGGAGGAGTTTGATGATACAAGGAGAGTGTCGTACTAGGAACGAATGGTTAGAGGCTGTCGTAGAGGATTTGGAGGAGCAAGCCATTCGAGAATGGTAGTCTAAGGCTAAAGATCGGGAGAAATGGAAGAACATTGTCAAGCACGGGCGGGCCTAAAGACCTGTTAATGCGTTGTATATACAGGGTGATTCATAAGTATTGACATTAATTTTAAGGGTAGGTAGAGCGGTCAGTACAAAAATTGGTTGGTGGTTACTCGAGTTTAAATTTATCAAACGACCTTTTCGTCCATTCTGATAAGACCCCAGTTCATTCAGTGCATTTATCGAACGTTTTAATGGAATTCGGAATGCTGCAAGATAGTTTTGTGTTGCTTGTGTTTGTGTTGTTGTGGTTGTGGTTGTGTTGGTTGTGTTTGTGTTGTTTGTGTTTGTGTCGAATTTAATGGAGAAACATTTGAACATATTCTGTAAGTTCTAATAATTATTTACTGGCAGTCACAAGCAAAGAAAAATGTGAGGGGAACGTGAAACCTGTAAATTACATAATTGTGTAATGTTTCATGTATTTTTGCAGGGTCAAATTTCTATCGCAGGCTTTTTAAATGCATATTAGCCAGTGGTTCTCAAAACTATGCAACAAAATTTAATGAGCTCTAAATTTTGCAGTAATGCACTTCCATTAAGGTCAGCATGTACTCATTTAATTTAATGACAATACTTTTGAATCAACCTGTATAAATGGTGTAATTCTGGCTTGGTGTAATCTATTCTGATTGAATTCTTTAGAGTAAGTAAATATTGATAGCCATTTGGTTCTTGGTTGCTAGTTACACTTATATGTTGCTCTATTAGTGGCACCACATGATTCTAAATTTTGCTTTATCTAATAATAAAACATCCCTAGTTAAACATCTCTGTGTAGACTTCAATATTTGAAGGTAGGTAATTAACTAGGTCTACATATTTGATTCAAAGGCTTATTCAGCAATATATGCTGAAACGTTATTGGTAGCAGTGCCAATATTTTACCTGAATATGAGTAGTTAATGTATTCGTTAATGCAATTTGTGAAATGTTGGAAATTTGTTGGGCATACGCATTAAGCTTTTAACAGATTACAAAATTACTGTAGTTAGTATTTACTGACACCCCTTAAATTGTCTGTAATTAATTCGCCACCTTGTTAATTTGTACGCACGTTCAGTAAAAGGAGTTTTGCATTCAGTGTATATTTTAATGTGGCAGGTGGATAATTTGTGGTTTATTGGTATTTAGTAGCCCTTTAAGTTAATATTGTTGGCTATTTCACCAGTATCACTGTTTGAGTTTCCGTTTATTTTTATTAAAACATCTCAACTTTTCCTTATTTACGAATATCAGTTATGATAATATATTATAAGTATCTGAACTAAATTTTACATAAAAATGTTATAAATCTGAGCTACAGGGGCAAACAAAATAAAACCAAGTAACGTAATTTCCTGCAAGCTCATTAAGTAGTTATATTAGATTTTTTAGTTCGTAAATTAGAGTAGTTTATCATGTTCACGTATTTAATATCTCTATTAATTAAGAAGTTTCTTAATTGCTTAATTATGCTAATCTTTAAGTCGTAGAAACTTATATCTTGCTTAAAACCACGTAAGCTTAATTCGACAAAGTTTTATTAGTCTAAAGTTTTTTGAAACAGAACTAAAGCGGTGAAATTCTTAATACCGCTAATTGGAAAAGCCGGTAATTCCGCTTTCCTCAATGCAATTAAATTGAAACTACTTGAGATTCAAATTTATTTTAAACGCTTTGCCCCACACTATTTTACAAAATCCGTTTTTATACAGCACATGGGTTCCTCTAATGTGGGATGAAAGCAGGTTTGTCTAAAACAATTAGGAAAATAGTTTTTATTATATAAATTAAACATTTTCCGAAGCGTTTTTATCATTAATAGAATCAGATTCCAGCAATTAAAGAAATTGAATATTTAAGGATTATGTCAAAATCAAAAACAGTCTGATAACTTGCACTCTCAAATTACTAGCTAGTCGCGAATTTTACATAATAAAATGTATGGATATTTTTACAAACAGAACTTAAAAATAAAGTTGCAGTATACAAGAACTTCAAAGTTCTGGTTATAACCAACAAACCGTATATTTGATTTCACAGTAACCAGTTTTACTCATGAGACATTTGATTGAAATATGAGATACAACGTTCTTGGTTGCACCTGATCCAAATGAATTTGTTACGGTTGTACGCAAAAGCTACGGGGTTGTTATTTTACGTCAAACTCGTGTCCTACATTATTACGTTGAAATTTTAGCAAGCGAAACACAATGACCATCATTCTGTTAAAACAATTATTTACAAAACCTGAATGTGCCAACAACGTTGCTGACAAGGGTCCACCAACTTCCCATATCCGACAGATACGTTTGTGAATTGAGAGGAAGAGCAAGCAGAAAATGACATTTATCTGATGTGCGAAGCATCGGTGATTTAAATATATTTTTAAAATTACTAGAAATATCGATGGATATTATACAGTAATTCTAAACTAACAAAAATTAGTTATATACAAATTTGCTGTAGCTTTTACTAATTTCGTCCTTGAAAATCGCAAAGGTTGTTTTTATTTATTTTCTTTACGTAAACCTGATTCGCATCAGTATTACGAATACTCAGAGTATATTTGCTCAAACATGTACATATTTGGCGTCATACGGAGTTCACTGAAATTCTCTTGATGATACCGTCACAGTTGTCAACTGCAGCGAATCCACTTCGCGTTATAAAATGTAAATATAAATTTAGGTTTTGCGAAATTATTCCAGATTTAGCTCTAGAACCAACAGAAAATGATAAACATAAAAAGTACATGTCAGGCACAGGTATTGTTATAACAAACGTTACATTATATTCGTACAAAGAAAGCCAGTGATTTATAGACGCATTAAGATGAAAACTGAGAAACACGATATAATGTGAGGCAGGTATTGTGGTAATGAGGAAAGCCATAATGCAGAAAAGCTTTAGAATGTCTTTATATTTAAGTGTTCGCTTTAATAAGTCAAGCTTTTATGTTGCATAAAATGAGTTTGTATTTTACTGGAAACTTCTAAACCACTTGCCACTATTTATTTTTTGAACTCCGTATTCTAATGTGTACTGTAATGTGTATTTAAATTATTTTTTCTACAACCACTACTAAAAACTGAATTTTTAACACGGCATACCACAATTAAAAATGTAATATTAAATCGCAGCGTGTTAAAAGTAGTAGTGTTAAAAGTGGGGTTGCTCAACTCGCTACGCTCGTTTCGCAATCTTTCCCACTCACAAAATAAAACCTCACTTTTAACACTTGTATCATAAATAGCTATTATATTTTTATGTCAGATAAAAAGTCTTGGGTTCCAATTCCCCACTGTTGGGTGACGGTATTTGAGCGAGTGATTCAATCGATTGGTTACAATTAACGATTCTGTCTGCGAAGTGGTCGACTTCAGAGAGTAACAAGACACATATACTTAAAACATTGGCAAACTCTGCAGAAGGCAACGAAACACCACTGCAAAGAACACATTTTCCTAGTATAACAAAGTTTACGACGCCAAGTTGATTAAAAATGTGGCTTTGACCCCCTCCCCAACGTCTTGAAAAAGGATATATGCCACTAAGAAGAAAAACTTGAAGTAGTACAGACTACGTTAAATCAAAATGTAGTAGGAGTTACATGCCGAATATTCTGAAAGCTTATACATTTTTAATGAAAATATATTAATTTAAGGTACGGTTAGATCTGACATTTTTATCTAGACATAAGTGTCAGATGTCGGACACAAAGTTATTTTGAGGGTTTAAATTACTACAGAAATTACTCGATATATGTATCACAGATATATGTACAGACATTGCCAGACGCCGAAAACTACGATAAATGTATGAATAGTTTAGATCTACATAGAAACATTTACATCAGACATATAACGTGTGATCGAAAAAATTTCACCTCAAAGTTTGCCATGAAAAATATAAATCATGTCTTTGCTAAAGTCATACAACATAAGCCATTAGAACTACTAAATCTAAAACCACGCCTAACTGATAAAAATTAGAGCAGATTAAATTATTCTAAAAACTAAAATTAAATACAAATTGAACAGAAACATGTTATTAACGGAAAATTATTTTAAAGTAGTTGAGTTATGTGACCGGCATTTTCTTCGTGGCAGATTTGAATTCTGTGTTTAATAGAATTAGTGACTTTTTATATGCCTGACAGCAAAACAGACATAACCTCACACACCTCACATAACCTATAAAACAACAGCTGACATTTGTATGGCTTAAAAGTCGACATGCCTAATTTTGTGTTTTCATGTTTCATAGCCAACTTGAGGTGAAATTTTTTCGATCGCATGTTATTTCAGCTTCACCTTTTCATTTGATGGTTGATAAGTGTATACCTACGTTTTGCATTTGCATCTTTTATTATGAAAATATCAAAAAGAAAAGCTGTTGCTTGTATCATAATAAGGCTTCAAAATAATATATTGAGAAA